>WOVY01005309.1:0-353599 GCA_013436015.1 Rhipicephalus annulatus
CATGATTTGTCACCACCAATCACTCTATTCTCGTCCGTACAGTCCTTGCTATCATGAAAGTATTCACGAAGGCGGAGATTACGCGCAAAGTTATCGAGGTCTTCGTACAGTTCAAATTCATTGAATCTACCGGATGATGGACAAAAGGTCAAGCCTCTCGACAAAAGTTGAAGCTGAGCGGGTGTGAGTGTTTTGTTTGACAGATTGAGGACATTTTCCTCATAAGTTTTCGGCTGCTCTTGAATATCACGTGGCACGGGAGTGCCAGCGTCATATTCGAGAGTAAGGATGTTTTGATTAGGATTGCACTGTAGGTTTGAGTTCCCATTTTTCTCCTCAAAGTTGGGTTGTGGTACGGGTGGTCCCTGGCGTTCTTGTACGGCCTCATTCCTATTTTCCTGTTGCAGAGCAGTGGAGCCACTGCAGTCCCGCTTGAATTTTCTTTCTCTTACTACTGAAATTTTGCCTCTCTACTTTAGTTCATATCTTTCCAGTTCTCTTGTCTCATGCTCTCCGAGATTAGATACCAATTTCTGCGTGGCCTCCGTGACACTGTATTCGGCGGGCTTACGCTCACTATGGTCCGCAATGACCCGAGTCAGTTGCAAGGACGCTTCTAGTAATATTTTTTCCCACTTCCCCCTTTCTGCTTCATTTAGTGTAGACATTGAGGGGTTGCAGGCAAGGCGGAGGCCCTTAGGTGCAATTTCGTGAGATAGATATTTAGTTAGTTGTTCCGCGTGTTTTTCGTGTTGCACCCGCTTTTTAATGATTTTTCTAATTGATAGAAAGGAGTGGGACCATGCGTGTTTAAGACTGCCCATAACTTTTGTTTCCCCGTGCCATTTGGAAGCTGCCGCCTTGGTCTTGGAGAGGCGAAATTTCAGTAGTAAAAGATAGAAAATTCAAGCGGGACTGCAGTAGCTCCACTGCACTGCAACAGGAAAATAGGAATGAGGCCGTACAAGAACGCCAGGGACCACCCGTACCACAACCTAACTTTGAGGAGAAACATGGGAACTCAAAACTACAGTGCAATCCTAATCAAAACATCCTTACTCTCGAATATGACGCTGACACTCTCGGGCCACGTGATAGCCAAGAGCAGCCGAAAACTTATGAGCAAAATGTCCTCAATCTGTCAAACACAACACTCACACCCGCTCAGCTTCAACTTTTGTCGAGAGGCTTGAACTTTTGTCCATCATCCGGTAGATTCGATGAATTTGAACTGTACCAAAACCTCAATAACTTTACGCGTAATCTCCGCCTCCGTGAATACTTTCATGATCGCAAGGACTGTACGGACGAGAATAGAGTGATTGGTGGTGACAAATCATGGTGTCCGGGAGAGCAGAGGGACAAACACCTCGATATGTATATATCAGCAGTTCAAAAAGATATCATCAGAGCATATTAAAAAAATCGGCCATTTCGAAACAACATATCAAAGTCAGAACGAAGGGCACTCGATGAACTACGAAAAAACTCCGGAATTACTATCAAACAGGCTGATAAAGGGGGCTGGTAGTAATTCTAAACACGTCGGACAACTTAAAGGAAGGGGAACGACAGCTATCAGACACAAAATTTTACAAAGCACTTCCAACGAACCCGACTCCCGAATTTGAAAGGGAGATAAAAGTAGCCCTAAACAATCTCCGCCGGGACAAAAAATTACCGGCAAAATGTTGAAAGCAATGTTGCCGGCCCATTCTGTTCCCAGCCGATTCTATTTGCTCCCCAAAATACACAAGGCAGGTAATCCGGGACGTCCGATAGTATCCAGTAACAGCACATCAATAGAAAATATATCACAATTCATCAATTCTTTATTAAAAAACATCCCCCCAAATTTTCCCTATTACCTAAAGGATACAAACCACTTCATCTGCGAAACTTCGTCTCGACATCCCAGGCGGCAGTTTTCTGGTGACCATGGACGTCTGCTCACTGTACACCAACATACCCCACCATGACGGAATAGCGGCTATGGTTTCTGAATATGTAAAATCTGACTCATCAACTAGTGTAAGTGGCGAGGTACTGTTTACACTTCTTGAACTTGTACTAAACTATAACCATTTCGCGTTCAACGGCAAGCATTTCCTTCAGGTCAGTGGCACTGCAATGAGCACGAAAATGGCCCCAAACTTCGCGAGCACCTTTATGGCTTCACTTGAAATCCCATTCATTGAGGGACGCACCTTGAAACCTTTCTACTACAGAAGATACTTAGACGATATTTTTATGATATGGAACCATGATGAGGGAAGTCTTTTCCGCTTCATAGAGGATTTTAACAAATGCCACCCATCAATAAAATTCACGCACAAAATTTACAAAACTAGCATTACCTTTTTGGACGTCACTGTCACGGTCGAAAATGACCCCTTGTCAACAAACCTTTACAAAAAGCCTACAGACCGTCAAATGTACCTACATTTCAACAGCAGTCACCCAAAGCATTGCAAAACGGGTATTCCATATTCTCAGGCCTACCGGTACTGAAGAATATGCACCGATATGCGGGAATTTGGCAGACACGCGGAACACCTAAAGCATTCCTTATTGAAACAAAATTATCCGGAAGACATTATTGACGATGCCATACTACGTGCTTGCAACGTGAACAGGAATTATATAATTAAGGGACCAAACAGAGTATCTAAAACGACTTTCCAAACGAACCTTGTACTAACTTACTCCTCATCAGCGCCACGAATCAACAACATACTTTTCGGCCATTTCAGCATGATCAGGCAAAGCAAACGACTAACTTCTATTTTCGCGAAGCCCCCCTCACGTGGTGTACCGCCGGGATAAAAATCTGAAGGACATTCTTGTCAGAGCAAAAACAAACACCCCCAAAATTCAATCAGGGTGCCAACCCTGCGGAAAAGCTCGATGCAAGGTATGCCCACAGATGGTCACAACACGTGAATCCAAAACGAACTTTTCGGATTTCAAATTCTGCATAACTGAAAGCCTTATTGTGACTCCAGTAACGTAATATACATGCTACATTGCTACATCTGCGGACAAGAATATATCGGCCAAACAGACACGCCATTTCGGCTGCGGTTCAATAATCACCGGTACCACGCCACTTCACAGCCGAAGCTACCTTTATCTAGACATCTCCACCTGCCATACCACAGTTTTGAAAATATCAGCGTAACTCTTTTGCAGTCTGGTTTCTCAAACAGACGCGAGCGCGAACAGCGTGAGGCATATTTTGTTTTCAAATTTCATACATTAGTAGCCGGCATCAACGAGGACCCCGGAAAACTCAACTGCCTCCGAGAAGTAAGCCAGGAGAAAATTGGTGACAAAGATTGATAGCTGAAGACCATGCTTTTTTCTGACTGACTCGTACGTGTACACTGTCGTTTTTTTTCACATGCACATACAAAGTGTTTACGTTCGCCTACCACTTCATGACCATTGAAGGGAAATGGACGAAGATTAAAGGTGAATAGGCGACCGACCCATTAACGAGAAACCTTTCCTTTACGCACGCCCCCCGCCACCCGCCGAACGACCCATTACAGGGAAACACCTTTCTTTACGCACGCCGTCACGGACCCTCCCGGAACCGCGGCGAGAATCTTGGGTGGCCCGACACACGTCAAGAACTGAACAGCACATGGTATTAACCGTATGTGGATGTAGACGGACAGTCGGCTTCGTTCTCAGTGCTGACAGTGGTTCTTTCTCTTTTTTACTTTCTTTCTTTTCTTTCTTTTTTTCGTCTTTTTCCTCCCCCTTTTTTGTTTTTTTTTCCTTTTTCTAGTTCCCTCTCACTCTCGCAAACGTCTTTCAAGGCGAAAGGGACGTGGAAGCAACGAAGTTTGGAAGCTCGTGTCAGTATAACTCATCCCCTGATGAAGGGAGGACCCCTCCCGAAACTGTTGGGAAATAAATATATTTATCCTTGTTACAACGCTCCCGTTGTGCCATATCCTATATATATATATATATGTATATGTATATATATATATATATTGCACCCACAAAGAGATTGCCCTGAAGGGTGAAAGAAAAAAGAAATCGGCGGCCAAGAAGAAGAGCTGCCATTTTTGCCTCTCCGATGAGACACCGAGCTGGGACGACAACACTGCGAAGCCGGCACCATCTGCTGGCAACGACAGCAAGAGGCCGCCGACGCTGCCACCACCACAAGACGACATAGAAAAACTTTCGACAACGCCACCACGCGGTGAAGTTAGGACCTGGTTCAACATTGCAAAACAAAGAACGCGTGTGAGCGGTACGGACAGGGCCGCCCCGTCTTCTTCCCTTGCGGCACGCAGAGGTGAGCAAACATAGATAGCAGCTCTCCAAGGCAAAAATCAGATGTTGATAACAAAAATAGCACTCCTAGAATCCAAATCACAAGAGCTAACCAGTTCCTCCTCATCCGCAACTGAGGCTGGGGGGAGTGAGCCCATAGCCCCAACTGCAGCACTGAGCGGGGAAGCTGCACTTGAGGCTCGTCTGGAGGCCCGCATAGACACCTGTCTTAATGCCTTAGAAAATCAAATTTCCGCAACACCGACCTGTGCTACCACCAAAATGACCAAAACTATCCCCACAATCATTAGCCAGCACTTGGAACAGTCATGGCCTTGCGTCCGACGATCAGGTGGTCTGATTAAAGACGCGTCGTGGTGCTATCCCAAAACATCGCTTGGCGCCGTAGAAAACGATGTAGATGATGATGAAAGCTGCACGCTTTCAGGAATCGAGGACGCCACCCTCGCCGCGAGTGCTGACTCCGCAGCTGCGTCCCGAACACGCTTTTTAACTTCAATGAACATGGCAGGTAACCCTCGAGTTCGACGCTTTCTATGTTACGATTCGGCCACGCCCATTCAAATTCCTCAATGAAACTGCCGGGTATTCCATTTCGTGCCAAACGGGCTCACCTCCGGTTTTTTCTATCGATCTCACTTCACTTCCCGCAGTGGGTGCCCCCCAGGAGCCAGGGAGCGGTGCTAGCCTTCCAAATTATTCCACGTTCCATCAGGACCCCTTTTTGTGTATATTCGTGCACAAAAGTTATACAGCCAACTAAGTAGATTTGGAACTTAATACTGAATATTCCTAAGTGATGTCCACCCTCCTTCCACTTAAGAAACGAGACGCACCATTACGCATACTCAACATCTACTGCTCTCCAAAACCTAAAAATGTTTCTATCGCAACACCCTTCAATCGCGCCCTGAAGGCTGTGGGCAGGGATCCCCTTGTGATTGTGGGTGGTTTCAAAGCTCACAGCACACACTGGGGGTACGTGCGTAATGAGAAGCCTGGGTGCAAGCTACCGGAACGTGCGTCCACGATGGGCCCCACTCTTCACACTGACCCTGCATATCGAACGTGAGTGGGTAACTCCGTGATTCGGGACACGTGCCTGGACCTTACCTTCACAAAAAACATTAGACCCGCTGGTTGGGTCAACACCGAGGAAACCCTCGGGAGCGACCCATGCATACTCAACACAACCCTCACAACCACACCACTGGCTAGACCCCGCGCTCAAACCCGCCTACCCGACTGGACAAAGTTTGGGAAAAACTGCAGCAATCTAGCCTCGATTTACAAAACAGGTCACCACGCGTGGTCACGAGAATCGGTTATCCACCTTCGTTTGACGCAAACTCAAGTTTAACTCTCAGAGGCTACGCCAGGGGTGGAAAACCACCTTCTTCACCTCTAGGAGGCGCGGCAATGCCTCGTCCGCAGAAGACGACGCCAAAAACACAATCGGAAGCTCCAAATTCGCATTGCCGAGCTCACCCAACGAGCAGCTGAGAACATGGGCTGGCTCACCGACTCGAATTGGGTAGAACGATGCAACACGGCTCCTAGACAAATGACCAACCAGAACACTTGGCGTCTCTTTCGCGTCCTGATTTATCCGACCCAAACTAGAGCCGAGACAAAAAAACGTCTCCGGCGGGCTATCCATGCCTTCGATGGAGACACTTCAAAATCAGCATGCAAGCTCCGCGATCAATACTTCTGTATACGACGTGACATTCAAGGGCTAGCATACTCATATGCAGGTTCCGAGAACGTGGAGCTGAATCAACCGTTTTGACTCCATCACCTGAAGGCGGCCCTGGCTAAAATAAAGCAAAGAAAGGAACAGGGCAGAGACAAAGTAACAGTGAAATCACTTGCTAATCTCCCCGACCAGGCCTACGACGCACTCCTCGCGTACATAAATATTATCTCGCTTGGTGGGACACCCCTCCCAATCCAATGGAAGACTGCCTTGATCACTTTCATTTTAAAAGCCGGCAAAGCCATAAACACGGATAACATTCGTCCCATCTCTCTCATGTCGTATATTTGCTGCCTTGTATTTGTCATGTCTTGTATTTGATGTCTTGTATTTGTACCAACAAGTACTTGCTGACACCATGTTCGGGTGCAAGCTACCGGAACGTGCGTCCGGTAGCTTGCACCTGAACATGGTGTCAGCAAGTACGTGACATAACAACAAGTACCTAACCTAACCTAACCTAACCTAACCATGTTCGGGTTCCGTCCGCCACGTTCCACACAGGATGTCTTGCTTCTTGTTAGAACGCGAAATTCTAAATCCCATCGACTACCCTCTCAATGACAAGGCAGTACTCGCACTCAAGTTGAAGGGAGCTTTCGACAACGTCACACATGACATCATTTTGACACACCTTTCCCAAACCAACTGTGAACACAACACGCTTCGATACATTAGACAGTTCCTCTCAGACCAACAGTCATATATCGGAATACAAAATGAACAGCGCCCCTGCCACTTAGGAACGAGATGTACCTCACAGGGCACAGTCCTCTCACCCCTACTGTTTAATCTTGTTATGATGAACCTACCGCCTAGGCTGAAAAATGTTGAAGGCATAAAACATGCAGTTTATGCCGACGACAATACCATATGAGCGAAACATGGATCAGTTGAAGACATAAAAGCTAACCTGCAGCAAGCGGCGGAGATCGCGGGCGCCTACGCCCGCCGCTGCGGCCTTCAATGCTCCCTGACCAAATTCAAATTTGTGCACATTCGTTCTTCGCCAAAGTGCACTACCGAAACTGAATTGTCCTTGAAAAGTGGACCCATTCCAGAACACAATGAGATCACAGTACTGGGTCTAATTATTATCAAACATCATGGAGTCGATACAACATTGACAAAACTGCGTAATGTGGGTGACCAGATAGACCGTATGGTCCGCCAGGTTTCCAACAAGCGTGGGGGGTTACGTTGCAGGGACGCCTTGCAGCTGGTGCATGCATTCGTAACCAGTCGAGTACTTTACTCGGCTCCTTACCTCCACCTGCACAAGTTCGATGAGAACTCCCTTGAGGTGATTCCCAGGAAAATGTACAAGCATGCCCTCGACCCCTCAATAACCACGTCTAACCACCGTCTTATGGCCTTTGGCATGCTAAGTATTTTTGCAGTGCTCCGGGACGCACACTTCACCAATCACTACACGAGACTATCAAAGACTCCGTCGGGTCACCAACTAATAGCCCGACTACACATCCACAATCCGACTGAGATGGAGGAGTGCGTACGCATTCCAGAAGTCAGGAGATACGCCCTGCATGTGCACCCTCTTCCGGCCAACATGACACGTGATGATCACTGTGGCATGCGCCTTGTGTGGGTGCAAGCACTAGGTTGCCAATATGGGAACAAATACGGCATATTTTTCGTGGACGCCTCCGGCCATAAATATGGAAGGGGGTACACGGCTGTTGTCGTCCACCAAAATGTCGCAGTGAATGGCCTCACAATCAAAGCACAGGACATAACATATGCGGAGGAAGTCGCCATCACCTTAGCTGCTGCAGACCTAGACTCACGCGTCATCATTACAGACTCAAGAGGGAATACTCAACGTGGGTATGTCCCGCACCTGGCGTACCGCATCTTACAAAGCAGCAATTACGTCGGGGGCCCAGCGTCCCGCAGGATCATATGGGCTACAGTTCACATGGGCCTCTAAGGCAATGAAACAGCTGGCGCCATCAACTGTGCACTCACTCTCCGGGTAATCCCTCTAGACACTTCCGAAATGAATCTTGAACCCAATCCGGCCTTATAATTTGGAGTAATTACTGAATTTTATTGATTTACCCGTTCAATTTATCCTAAACCCTGTAAGGAACTAACAAAGGTGAAGGAGCGTTTACTCCTCTGTCTTTACACCAAAACACTGCGGTGCCCGACAGTTTTTGAATATCTTAAATTTTTTATTGAAATATAAAATAAACAAGGAGTTTTTGTCACCGTTACTTCGTGACAGCTACCCCTTTCCACCTAATTGGTACAAGTAAATATATGAAAAGAAAACAATAGCATATATACATCTTGTAAGATGGCGTACAGTACCCTCAAGACTCTTCTTTATTGTCTCGAGAATGTGCGCCACAACCTAAACTGGAGTGGTGATGATGAGTATGTTCAGATGAAAAGATGGAACGAGTAATGATGCTCACACTTATTTTCCCCGCGCACTTGATTGGCCGACCCGGCCGAGACTTAGGCGGGAGAGGTACGGCGAACAAAAAGTTTAAGGCGTGAAACGTGAACTATCTCGGATGCACGGTAACGACGGTCCGAGGAACCCTCGACGGGAGTGACAAGGTAATTGACAGGAGATGTTCGTTCACTAACAACGTAAGGTCCAAGAAAGCGTGACTGGAACTTTTCACACAATCCGGGTGTACGAACAGGCGTCCAAAGTAGTACTTAATCTCCAGGCTGGAAGGTGACATCTCGACGAAAGCTGTCATATCGTTGCTTGCGGTCTAGTTGACTGGCCTCCGTGTTGAGTTGAGCACGTTGCCGTGCGTCAGTGAGCCTGGAGACGAAATTTTCTGGCGTAGTCGTGGACGTTTTTGTCGTTACATTGAAGAAAGTGCCGTCAATAGTGAATGTCGGCGCACGACCATAGACGAGGAAGAAAGGTGAATAGCCGGTGGTTCGTTGAACAGCGGTGTTGTGTGCAAACGTTACGAACGGCAAGATTTTGTCCCAGTTATTGTGGTTCGGTCCGATGTACATGGCTATCATGTCGATTAGAGTCCGGTGGAATTGCTCTGTCAGGCCATTTGTCTGCAAGTGGTAAGCAGATGTGGTCTTATGAATTGTGCCACAAGTTTTTAGAATTTCGTCAAGAATTGTCAACATGAAGGCCTTGCCCCGGTCCCTCAACAACGTGCGAAGTGCACCGTGACGCAACACAATAACTTCTAAAAAGAAGGCGGCAACGTCTGAGGCGGAGCTAGTGCGTAGAGGAGCGGTCTCCGCGTATCGTGTGAGGTGGTCGACGGCTGTGACGATCCAGCGGTGGCCCGCTGCCGTTACGGGAAGTGGACCGACGAGGTCTATTCCGACAACGACAAAAGGTGTATCGGGACATAGAATGGGTTGTAATAATCCAGCAGGAGCAGAAGTTGGTCGTTTCCGGCATTGACACAGTGCACAAGAAGCGACATAATTAGCCACAAAAGTAGAAAGAGCAGGCCAGAAGAAACGGCTCCTAACGCGGTTGTAGGTCTTCTGAAATCCCAAGTGTCCAGCTGATAGATCGTCGTGGAGTGCTTCGAGAATTTGTTTTCGCAGTGAACGGGGAAGCACTTGCACCCACCGATGCCCATCCGCATTGTAACTATAGCGCTGCAGGACATTGTTGCCTAGCTTGAACTGCCGAAGCTGACGACGTAGTCTGGCATTAGGTGGAGAAGGCGAGTCATTCAAGTACCCGATGATGCGGTTACAGTATGGGTCGTCACGTTGGCACGCGGCAAACTGAACGCTGCTGCTTAAAAATAGTGGCCCAGCAACTGCCAGGGGTGATAACTTGAGTGCAGAGGAAGCCTCTTGACCACTTGAGGGTCATTGAGGATGCGTGGTTGTAGATGAAAGCGGCAAAGGGCAGCGAGAGAGAGCGTCGGCATCCTGATGCTGTTTGCCGGACCTGTACACAACGTCAAAAGTGTACTCTTGCAAACGCATTATCTAGCGACCGAGTCGCCCAGACAAATTCTTCAGTGAGGACAACCAGCATAGGGCATGGTGGTCGGTAACCAGAGTGAAGTGGCGTCCATACAGATAAGGTCGAAATTTCTGGATGGCCCAAACGACAGCGAGACATTTCTGCTCTGTTATCGAGTAGTTCTGCTCCGCAGGTGTTAGTGCGCGGCTGGCATACGCAACTACTCTATCACGTGAAGTGTCGTCATGCTGGAGAAGGACGGCACCGATTCCATGGCCGCTGGCATCTGTGTGATAGAAAGTGGGTGCGCTCTCATCGAAGTGACGGAGGACGGGGTCTGATGTCAAACCACGTTTGAGGGCTTGGAAAGCACACTTGCACTCGTCAGTCCAATGGAAGGCCGTTCCTGACATCAGAAGCTTGTGTAAGGGCCCCGCGATGGCAGCAAAGTGACTGATAAAGCGGCGGAAGTAAGACGCCAGGCCCACAAAACTTCGCAATTGTTTTTGATTGCCCGGACGTGCAAAATTAATCACGGCAGCAACCTCGTCGGGGTCGGGTCGAACGCCATCTTTGCTGACAAAGTGACCCAATACTTTGATGCTCCTGATGGCGAAGTGGCACTTCTTTGTATTGAGCTGAAGCCCAGCGTTCGAAATGCACGCAAGAACTTCGTACAAACGCTTAAGGTGCTGAGGAAAAGTAGAAGAATAAATTACGATGTCGTCCAAATAGCATAAGCAGGTTTCCGCTTTAGACCACGTAAGACAGTATCTATCATGCGCTCGAATGTTGCTGGAGCGTTGCATAAGCCAAAAGGCATGACGTTGAACTCGTAAAGCCCATCAGGCGTTGCAAACGCTGTTTTCCCTTTGTCTGCTTCGCGCATAGGTATTTGCCAATACCCGGATCGAAGGTCAAGGCTGGAGAAATATTCTGCGCCTTGTAAGGAGTGCAGGGCATCCTCTATGCGTGGCAACGGATTTACATCTTTTTTTGTTATCTTATTTAGCGCTCTGTAATCAACACAAAAGCGGACAGAGCCATCCTTTTTCCGAATCAACAGCACAGGAGATGACCAAGAGCTGGATGAAGGTCGAATAATGTCCCGTTTGAGCATGTCGGCGACGTTTTCCTCAATCATTTGCCGTTCCGCCGAAGACAGACGGTATGGGTGGCGGCGCACAATGGAGCTGCCTTCGGTTTCGATACTGGGATTTGCAACAGATGTGTGGCCCAAAACTTTGAAATGTACGTCGAACGAACAGCTGTGCTTTTGGAGAAGGTCTAAGAGGTCTCTCTTTTGCTCAGCAGTGAGGTGAGGACTTATGGTAGCATTTAAAGCAGCAGTGGTTGCCTTGATATCGGTTGTAGCAGATGAAGGCGGTGATTCTGCGTGAAGAGGAACCAGCGAAAAAGGCTCGCTGTCAGCTAAGCAGCTCACAGCCGTGCCCTGGGGCAGCATCACTGGCGATGAAGTTGGGTTCAAGGCGGTGACCAATGCCTTACCGTCGTTAAACCACACAAGGCCAGGTGCAATGGTAAGCTCCGCAGGTTTGGAGGTTACTGATGGAGCAATGAACACGTCACCGTTAAGTATAGTATCCGAAGCGATCGTGAGAATTCGTTCGTCTCCTGGCGAAATGAAACAATCCGCGGCAGCAACGAAACGGAAGCTGTATGGATCGACATCAGATGAAATCTCAGTAGCTGACATATGAATTACTCTCTGACGACACGATATGAAAGCTGATGCCGAAGAAAGGAAGTCCCATCCTAAAATGACTGTGTGAGTGCACAAAGGAAGCACAAGAAACTGAATGTGGTGAAGGATGCCATCTATAAAAACGCGGACTGTACAAACACTTGGAGGCTGAATAGAGACTCCATCTGCGCAACGAATGGGAGGGTCATCGTATGGCGTCCTAACGTTTTTCAAGCGGGCACAAAAGCCAGCACGAATTACGGAAAGTGATGCGCCTGTGTCTACCAGTGCCTCTGTCTGTATACCTTCAA
Organism: Rhipicephalus annulatus; assembly: GCA_013436015.1. Classification (NCBI taxonomy): domain Eukaryota; kingdom Metazoa; phylum Arthropoda; class Arachnida; order Ixodida; family Ixodidae; genus Rhipicephalus; species Rhipicephalus annulatus. The sequence goes on from WOVY01005309.1 coordinate 12,039, forward strand.
CATACACCAATAAAGCATTTGATGGGCGGTCTGGAGGAGTTTGACGCAGTTCGAAAGATGCAGCTTTCCCTCCCGAAGCTGCACTGTTTAGTTTTCCAGTTGGCGGTCGGGAATTGAACTAGAAGGTCGAAGGGGAGAGGAGGAACGCCACATCGGTGAAGGTGAGCGACGACGGGAAAAACGGGAACTGCCAACTGAAGCAAAGTTCTGCGGGGACGGCGACCGGCGTGTCCTGTTCTGATACTGTCGGCAATAGAGTGGTCCAGATGGGTAGAAGTCGTCCCGTTCATAGTCATCGTAGCTTCGTTTTTCGTCTTGTTGACGGCGTCGGCAATACCTTGAGATATGATCACGGATGCCGCAATAAAAGCAAGTCGGTCATTTAGTGCGCCAGGTGTTGTAAGGCTGGGAAGATGGTCGCGGTGCGAGCGAGTTGAGCGAGCCATGCACATCGGGCACTGGTAGCTGCATTCGGCTGTGCTGGGGTGCAGGTGTCTTAGCAGCAACCTGAGCATAAGTTGGCATCGCCACAGGATAAGAACTCGGAACAGGTGTGACAGTCATCGAGGCCAGGCTTTGGTGGGGCGCAGGCGTCGTTGCAGCAACTTGAGCATAACTTGGCATGGGCAAGGGATCTCAGCATGGAACTGGTGTGCCTGTGATCAAAGCCGATTCCTTCCTCACGACGTCGCGTAAACAAGTAGCAGATGGCGTCGTTCGAATATCAAGGTGGCGAGGTGAAGCCTGTGCATGAAGTTCCTCGTGGATGATAGAGCGGATAAATGAACGCAGCTCTGTGGTGTCGTGACTCGAGCTGAGATCAGGCATATCAGGTTGCACCCGAGTGGTTTGAAGCTCCTCGAGGCGCTGACAGGTAGCTACAACATCGGCGATGGTCTGGGGATTCTGCACCACAAGCGCATTAAAAGCTACCGTCGCAATGCCTTTCAGCAGGTGGCGCACGTGGTCGTTTTCCGCCATATGGTTGTCGATGCGGCGGCAAAGGGCGAGAACATCTTCAATGTAAGAAGTGTAAGACTCGCCGGGGCATTGAAAACATGCACCAAGCTTTTTTTGGCAATATCCGAGCGCACTGACGGGTTGGCGAAAATGTGGTGGAGCTGGCGCATAAAGACGGGCCATGTCAAAATATCGGTAGCGTGGTTTAAAAACCACGTTTTTGCGACGCCGCTCAAGTAGAAAGCAACGTGGGTGAGTTTTACAGGCTCATCCCAGTTGTGTATGGCACTCACGCGGTCATACTCCTCGAGCCAGTCTTCCACGTCCTCACCCGGAAGCCCTGCGAACAGCGGAGGATCCTTTTGAGGGCTGGTGACCAGGTGAGAAGGGTTTCTTGGCAGTGGGAGCGGTGGCGCAGCTGCTGCGCTGGGCTGGTCGGCTTGCGACATTACCGCACCCAGGACGTTTAAGCGGCGGCCTGAACGGAGCTCCAGGGATGTGTCGTAGAAGACGCTGGGGTTGTGCGAGAGCGCGAGAGGACGCGGGAATCAGGCATCACTCTCTACCACTTGTAAGATGGCGTCCAATACCCTCAAAATTCTTCTTTATTGTCTCGAGTATGTGCCCCACAACCTAAACCGGAGTGGTGATGATGAATATGTTCAGATGAAAAGAGTCCTCCATGGATGAGAGCAAAAGTTCTCCTATGGGCAGGACAAACACGTAGACGCCACGCTCACTTTAACTTTTGTCCGCTCAGTATTCGTCACAAATCTTCGTTCCTTCGAAAAACTGCTGCAGCACCTTGATAGCTTTACCGTTTGCTTTGGATGACCTTGAACCTAGTATTTTATTCATCCCGAATGGACGCTCGGGATCTAACCTATGCAGATTCTGTTCTAGTCGCCTTCAGTGTGTGTCGTGTTTGGGACACTCGAACAAGAGGTAACAGATATCCTCGTCGTCATGGCCGCATGAACATGCTGACGATGTCGCACGCTGAATACGAAGTAGGAAGTGCTTTGTATAAGCAGTTTCAAGTCAGAGGCGATGAATGAGTGTGTCGATACGTCTTTGGAGGTCACGGTCTAATTGGTATTCAAGATCAGGACCAACAGAATACAGAATCGATTCCTTTGTTTTGTCTGTAAATCCGGTAGATAGGCATAATTCACGTTTCGTTGTTATTAAAATTCTATTTACATCATATTGCAACACCTGAATGAGGTACGTTTGCGTAGAATTATGAGCGGTTTTTGCAAACTCATCAGCCATTTCATTTCCCTTTATTCCGCAGTGACTGGGAACCCACTGAAATGGCATTCGTTGATTCGACTTCGTAGCTTCTGAGAGCTCTTTTAGTATAGCGTATATTATACGCACATGAACGTGTCTTGAAGTGGCGTTTTGCACGCATTCCAGTGCTGCCAGAGAGTCTGTAATTGCCACCGTTTTTTTGGTGTCTTTGACAGTTTAATAAAGCTTATGGCTACAAAATCATTACGAGCTCCGACGTTGTTGAAGAGGAGAGGTGGTCCAACCAACACGCACATCCTTCGTGCTATTCCGGAATTATGAATGCTGATGTCGCTGTCTCTTTGGTGACAGAGCCGTCAGTGTACACGTGAGTGTATCCTTGGTACCTGCCAAACAGATGATGTGATGCCAACTGCTGTGCGGCAATGGTTGACACTTCATATTTGCTGCGAAGTCCTTCTATTGACGTTTTAATAGTTGGTAGCGCAAGCAGCCATGGAGGGTAATTTTGGTCCAGTGGCCAATGTGTCGACACAGGAAGCCGGGAAATGTACTGTTGGCAAACATGGTGTATTTGTACTCCAGCACGGTTCACGATGTTGGATATGAGCGGATGGGAAGGGTGTTGCGTGACTAGACGAAAGAGGTGCCGACAAATCTCCACATTTCTAATTACAATAAAGTTAGATTATCTTGCCTCTGCCAGTGTCAGAGAACTTTATATTGCCTGTGGAACCCCCAGACATATGTGTAAGCTTCAGGCTTGTAACAGCTGAAGTCAGTGTAGCAACGTCCGAGAGGTGTGGATAACTGGCGCAGAGTAGGCAATTTTCTGTGGGATTAGTGCACGATAGACGTTGAGTAGAGACGCGGATGTATCGCTCCATCTTTTCCCGCGATGCGACGTATACTATTTATGGTGCTGTTCACTTGATTTTCTAGACCAGCAATATGCTGACGCCATCTGAGTTTGATATCTAAGGTAACTGCTGAATCCACAAAAAGCTTCAAGTTTTTCGCTGTTTTTCTCATGAATGGCAGCACCACAGGTTTAGCGTGAGAAATATGCATGCCTCGCTCTTTGAGGTAATCACTTATTGCATTTAGTCCTTGTTGAAGACGATGTTCGATTACTTCCAGTGATTTGTGAGACGTCTATATGCATATGTCCTCTGCATACATGGATATGTTCAAGGCTTTGGGCAGTACTTCTGGAAGACCTGCCATTACAGCATTGAAAAGAAGTGGACTTAGAACGCTTCCTTGTGGTACACCTCTGCTCATTTTGATGCGATCGCCGTCTCCGTTAGTGGCTGAATTGTATATTTGTCTGTTACGTAGGAAGTTGGTGATCCACTGAAGGATACGACCGCGAACCTCTAGTGAGGTAAGCCCGTGCAGCAGAGAAAGGTGGCTCACAGAGTCGAATGCCTTCTTAATATCTATGAACACCGCAACAGCCATGTTTTCACAGCTCAGCTTATGTTCTACAAATGCAACGAGGCCAAAGACGCAGTCCATGGTGCATCGCCGTAACCTGAAGCCAGCCATCTGTTCGGGCAGTGAGTTGTTAGCATCAATCCACCACTGTAATCTTCTGTCAACCATTTTTTCTGTTACTTTAGATACACAGCTAGTGAGGCTGACTGGTCCGAATGAGTCATGTGAAAGCGGTGATTTAAGGGCCTTCAGTAGTGGGACGATTTTCGCGACCTTCCAACACATTGGAACGTACGCCGTCGTCCACATGTCGTTATATATCCGTAGAAGAACTGGCACGCCGTTGGGTCATAGATTTTTCAAAACACTGTACGATACGTTGTCTGGACCGGTTGTCGTTCTTACGCGGGTTAGTGATAGAGCAGTACGCAACTCTAGCAGAGAATACGTGTTAGTCAGTTGAGCATGTGATAAAGTGTACGCATCTTGGATTTGTTGCTGTACAGAACTAGGCAGTGCAGTAGTGTTCTGAACTAATTGCCCAGTTCCAGTCAGCATCATGCAAAACTTATTAGAAACATCACGTTCGGATAATCTAAGAGATATGGCCAATGCTCTTAATGGGTTTAGTTGGGATACTGGATGACTTAGAGGAGTGATTGTTTGCCAGATTTTCGGAAGTGGAGTAAATGGGGTCAATGACTTGCAGAAATTATGCCATTTTTTCCGACCTAACTTTTGCATGCGTCGGTTAGATTTGACGTGTGTGGCTTGACTCTTCTTATAATCTTCAAGCATCGCAGCGCGGCGATAGTGATGTTCTTCTCGCCTTCTAATAGCTCGTAATAACTCCCATCTAGTCACTTCCAGTATGTTCACGAAATAGTTTCCACTCAGTTTGCTTGGAAATCAATGTCGTCATTTGCACTTGCATTCTTGGGTGTTGCATAGGAACTGGGTAATGGTCGCTCCCTCGTGTTTTGAGGTTTGTACATCTGTTCATATCTCGTGCAATGTCAGGGGAGGCTATAGCCAAATCTAGACAGCTGGCATAAATATTACCTCATAAAAACGTTACTGATCCATCATTCAGTACAACGAGCCCACATTGATTAATTGCTTTCTCAAGTGTTCTCCGATGTGAATCGGTATGAGTACTGTCCCACGTGGTATTGTGAGTAATCAAATCTCCACAGATGAGGGCAGGTCTCTGGGCTTTACCCAATAAATGAACCAGAGATGAATCGGAGATGCGTGTCGATGGTTGCAAATAAACACGAATTACGGTGATGGTAAGTTTCTGGAATGGAATTTTTCACCCTCTAAATTCTGGCGTGTCTGAGTTCGACGAGTATAAAACAAAATAGGGTATGTCACGCCGTAGACGTAACAGTGCCCTGATCAAGCCTGGATTTCTTCTTCATGCATATGTGGCATAACTAGAAATCCTGAAGTCCGGGCCAACGTTGGTTTTATTTAGACACAGAATGGAGAAGCTATGCTGAACAACCAGCTTCCTAAAGTCTGTGCTTTTGAACGTAAGGCCATTCGCATTCCACTGAAACACAGCTGTTTTCCGAAAACAGTTGTTCATTTGTAGAGCCATTTTGCTTTACAACAATTTTTGTTGTACTGCTAGAGGCTCTAATGAAAGGACTGCGCTCACCTCTGGAAGGTCATTGGCCTGTGGAAATACACGCAGGATTGCCTTCAAAGCAAGGAAGAGCATCAACATAACCATATCCACATCAAGTGTTTTCGGTGCACGTTGCTCTTGCACCTTTGGCTTTGGCGCGGTGAAGGGTGTAGACGGTTGGTTATTCTGAGTTGCTGACGGTTTCGGTGTCCTGCTGTCGCTTGTCTGCCTTTGAACGCTTGGTGATCATCCTCTACGGTCCGTCTTGGCTATACTTTTCTTTTTCTAAGCTGAAGCACGCTTGGCAGTGGTTATGTACTCTTTCGTGATTAAATGTCACAGGGAGTAGATGTACAGTTTCAGGATTTGGACAAGGCGGTCCCTTTATGGGAGCTCTTCCAAGCAAAATTTCTTGTCGCTTTAGTCGAGTAGCTGCCTGGTGTTTTGGACAACTATCATATGACGCTTCGTGCTCCCTATTACAATTGGCACATTTGGGATGATTCCTCGACGTACATTCTTTGTAATCATGTGCTCTTGCACAGATTTTGCAGCGAAGTTCTCCATGGCACGATTTGGCAACATGTCGATATCGTTGACAGTTGTAACATCGTGTAGCGGGCTGTAGGTACTCTTCCACCAGAATACATGTGAGGCCTAGGAGAATACGAGGTGGCAATGGCTTGTCGGGAGAGAACTCAAGAATTACACTGCCGAGTAAATAAGCCCTGCTGAACCATCTTCGCAACGGAGATATTTAGTATGTCTCCTGACTGAGATTACACCACTGTCTCCTAAATATTGAAGAAGTTGATCTTCACCATATTGCACTGGTACTTGTCTAATTTTTCCTAGGTTTCTCTCATACGACTGCGGTATATATGGTGCCACTTCAAAAACAGCAACATGTGTTAACTCAAGAAGTCTGGAGTATACAGTAACTGTAGAGACACTTACGGAGAAGTTGTGATCTCTGTTGACACGCAACGACTGCTCTTTTTCTTTAGCAGCAGATACTACTTCACTGGCCTGTTTGTTCGGATTGACTTTCCAGAACGAGGCGCTAGGGTCAATCAGCTTAAAGCTTACGGGTATCCCCGCTGGTCGGGCTTTCTTGTACGTGACTGTTGTGAAAGGCCTTTCTTCTGCTTCTACATCACAGTTCATTTCCTTGGAGTCGATGATCGTTGCATCGCTGTAATCCCCTTGATTATCAGTTCACGCCTTCTTCGGAGTAACACACTCATCATAGGCGTTAAGTGTCGTCGAGAGGCCGTCTAAGTCCTCCTTGGGTCCGCCAAACATGAGATTATCTTCATGTTCGGACGCATTCATCACTTCGTGTTCATCTGATGGGCGCCGAGAAGAATGGCCGCCACCAGTAGCCGAAGCTTTCCGACGTCGTGGCAGCCTAACATAAGGATTCGGCGCCTCGGAGACGTGGAGCCTGGTCCACCGCGAAGGTAGTGGTCTAATCTTGGCAGTAAGATGCAGAAGACGAGTTCTTAAACTTGCAAAATTGGCCAAAAAACAGCAGCGCTTGGAAGCTCACGCCCAGTGATTCTCTTCATCTCGATTTCAATCTGCCTGTACATATCTTGATCCTGCCTGTACAAAAAAAAAAACCGCACTCTGCGGAGAGGTCTTAGGAAATCTTCCACGTGGTGCGGGCATGCCAGTCAACCCCTCGCCTCACCTCAAAACCAAACCACACCCGGGAGAACTGGGAGGCAGCCCTGCTGGGGTGCTCCGACTTGGCGAGCCCAAGTCGCGTTGGGCGCCAATAGGCTTCTGCAACGAGGACCCCCCCCCCTAGTGTTTGTGGGGGGTGGCTCACACCGGGCCACCTCCCACATACTCCCTGTATATAATTATAATAATTTTTTTTCTCTCTCTCCCGACCTGCATGCCTGTTGTTCAATTAAGGCCACGACACGGGCTCACGCCCATGAAAACTCCGATTCAACCAGACTGGCCCATCACCCTCACTCAGTTCTAAGCCCCTCATTCCCGCAACAGCTCCACCCACCGGGCCCAATCTCAAGAGCCGCCGGCCTTCCCGCCACCACCACCGAACTATGTCCCATGGTGCTTGGTCTTCAACCCACCACCTCTTCGTGTCCTTGCCGGCCCTGCCCAGGTCTGAAGTGTCCGCAGCCCCCGCCACTACTAACTAAATCACCATGATTACACCTCCGGCAAGCTCGACAATGCAAATTCATGGATCTCGAGGCCAATATACCTGCCCAGCTGCTCCAAATTCAAGATCCTACGTGTGAGCATCCGACCACGCTGTCACGTTTGTTTTCTCACGTTCCTCCTCCTCGTTTCATAGCTCCCACCCATACATAAACGCCGTCTCCACCTGCACCAGCTGACGAGTCCATGAGCATGGTACCATGAGCTGCATCATCGCGCGCCTCCACCCCACCCGTCGACCACAAAAGCCGCTCACCTTCCTCCGACGCCATTACCCCACACGAGCGTGAGCTCTTTCGCGAAACAGGCTGCTTCACCCCACACGAGCGTGACGTCGTTCGCGAAACAGGCTGCTTCTTGGAGTTGTTCGAAAAGCGCATCATGCCCGCTTCACATGACTTCAAGAGCACGTCGCACGCATGGAAACGCGCGTGGCCGCCTTCGACTGCCACCTCGCCACTTTAGACGCCAGGGAAGCTGCCCTAATGACCCGATAGAGTACGACTGCGGCCATCCTCGCGCATCTCTCGCATTTCGCCCTACTCACCCCGGCACCTACATCAACTTCACCCTGAGTGATAGATTAAAACTTTATTTTGGTCTTGACAAGACGCACAGGAGACCCCGCGCCACCCGGCTGATCCCACGTAGGGAGCGTCAAGGTCAGCTTGGTGGCCCGTTCCTGGGCATTCTGCACGGCCAGGGTTTGATCGTTAAGTTAGGGATGGCATAAGGGCACCGCCCACCTATCCTTTCTGAAGGCGGGAGTAGATAGCTTCGCATTGCCACACATGGTTGAATGTTGCTAACATTCCACAGGTGGGACAACTTGCATTTGCATACCGTTCAGGGCGCATGACACAAAGAACCTCAAGGTTAGGACACGCGTTGTCTTGCAATATTCTAGGGGTCACCAAGAGTATCCCCCTCCGACGCCCTCCACAAGGCAGAGTGTGGGAGGGGGAATACCCTTCTTGACAGATAGAAGTGTTTTATTTCGTTGAAAGTCAGTAAAGGTTCCCAGCGAGGCAGAAAGTCTGCGGGGGCGGTGCGGTCAGTGAGACCTCGCGCGACCTCGTGTGCCGTCGTTAGGTTTAGAAGTAGAACCCTCAATCGACCCCAGGTGACGGGGAAACCAAGTGAGATAATGGGGTCTGGTACTCTTCACCCTTTGGAGATCGCGGAGGGCCTGAGGGGTGACAATACCGGTTTCGTAGGCGTTCATAGCTGCCTTGAGTTCGCTGTGTATTGAGTGTCTGCGACTATCTAGCGTAGCCAGCGCGATTGCAACCTGTTCGGCTATCACGGCCGCCTATTTGCGTTTCGTGGTGGAGCAAGTGAGTCTGAAATTTGAGCCGACGATGTAAACAGCGAATGGCTGTTTTAGGACTCATAATAAATTGATTGGGGCAGCGTTAAGGCAAATACACGAACGAGAAAGGACACGACAAGCGCTGCACTCACAACTGAAATTTTATAAGAAATAACGCCACCTGTATAACCAGGATCATCAAAAATATTCGTGGTTGACGTTCATTATGAACTTTAACCAACTAGCCCACCTTTTTGTTATTCCTCTTGTAGAACATAGCACAGCATCCACGAAGCTTGCGTCAGTGTGGTTGCTACGGACTTGCTAGAGCAGAGCTCTACAGCTGGGCCTACATCGATCAACGTTATAAGCAGGGTGCAAACTGCGGGGAATAGGTGCGATGTGCAGTTGAGACCTGATGTTTTTGGGAACCTTCATGGAATCGGGGCACTGGTCAATAGAGTTGAGGCCCAAATCGTCAAGTATCTTGTTGCTCGATTTGGTTCTCGCAAGCCTGAGTAGATGTGGTCGCTCTTGCACCTCGATTATCTCTTCGAGTGTATTGTGAACCCCAAGCTTGAAAAGGTTTCCAGCACGAGTGCTTACAATTAAGCCAAGGGCGAGCTTTAAGACCTTCTTATGAGAGAATTAGGATTACTCCTCTCTGCAACCTGACAAATATGCATGGCCGCCGAGTACGAAAGGTGGCAGAGCACAAACGCATGTATAATGCAGATGAGAGTGTCTTCCTTGCTTCCCTGTTGTCTTTTGGTGATCCAGCGGATGAGGACGAGGGCACTAGTCTTGGTGGTGATCGGTCTGAGTGCAGCTCCGTTAGCGCCATCAGATTCGATGTACATGCCAAATATTCGGAGCGAATTCACTCTGGACACTGGGTACTGGTCACCAGTGAAAACTTTGAGACGCAGGTTTCCACTCACGGCAGCCGCCACCACGGGGTCTTTTCTTGTAGACCAGAAGTTCAGATTTTGATGGAGAGCACCTGAGACTAGTGGGATGGATGAAACGTTCGGTCACATCGGATGCGCGCAGCATGGCTTCCTCAACTTTACCGCCGCTCCTGCCAGTGCACCAGATGGTTATATCATCTGTGTAGATGGTCCGACTGATTCCTTGAACCTTCATGAGTTCCCGGAGAGCTCGATCATCACGATGTTAAGTAATCGCTATTGGAAAAACGTCCACCATAGGAATGGCGGATTTCACCATGCACCATTTTTGTGGATTATGGTGGTGGAAATGTTGGTGGCACATGGTGTATGGTGACGTATGGTGGATGGCAGGCTCGAGCCGGCAATGCTGGAGCGCGAAGCAGCGTCAAAACCACCATGAGCAGCTGCTACTAAAAACAATAAAAATATCTGTGTAAAAAACGTTGAAAGCGCCCGTAAAAATGTTGCTACAGCGTAGAATTGAACCTGCCATTTTCGGATTTCCATCTGAGCACACTAACCACTGCGCCACGCCGACTGATGGCAGTTTTAGTGTTAAAAAAGTAGTCAACTCAGAAACTCACGGTTTACTTCAGTTTTGTTTGTCGCTTACTCAAGATAAACGGGATCTGCACCTGTTACTAACATTTGCGCATTTGATAAACACGAACAAATGCTGCCTGTAACACTTGCCACTGCGGTAATGGCAACAGCGTTATGTTTTTGTTACACTTTACAACCGCAAAAACAAACAACTGTGTGGACCGAGGAGAAGATAGCGTTTATCGGCAGTTACTACCAAGTTAAATATCCGTTTCTCGCTCCTTCCAAAGAGCGACATCAGTTCATGTCTTATGACACTTCTATACTCATTCGATCGATACGCCCACATAATTCATTGTGAGGTTTTTCATGCAATGCAGAGCATAGTCATGGTAGCGCACGGCTGTCGCTCTGTTGTTTGGAACAACTACATAACGGCTTGGCCAAAACGAATGCAGTGCGCCAGAAACATTATGCTATCATATTGGTTCAGTAAGCATACGAATGAACGAGTCTGTGTTCTCGCATAAGGGCTGGAGAAGTGCCGGCGAGTGCGACCGGCGGCTGTCAGTGAAAGGAAGTGTACATTTGGAGGACGTGCTGCAACGGCGTCGCATCGATGTTTTTCGCTTCCTGCGTGGATACCGTACACAACAAGAGGGGCTTCATTTAGGGTAAATGATGCCACAGCTGCGCTTCATTATCATTTTCACTCGTCAAAACCATACATTCTGAAACCCAGAAGTGTCGATAACACTTGTACGGGCTCGGTCGGTAGTATTACCCTTTGGCGGAAATTATGGCGGTAGAACAGAAGGATGCAAGTTAAGTTCGCTAGGGCTCGTCTCGTCGCATCTCGAAAGTAAAATTTTATGCATATTCGCACGAGCATTGTTAACTTAAGAGTACGGCTACAGCGATACAGTGTGCAAGAATTGCCAGAGTTGTGTTTCTAGCGTGGCGACTTCAAGCGAATGCTGTGTTCTGCTCTAATATTGAAACAGGCAATTGCGAAATGGACCTCATTTCTTTCTCGACAACTGCGCGCTGATGTAAAACATTTATTGTCTCTGTTCACAGTGACACCTCTAGTCTTCTAAATATCACAACAAAGAAACACATCGCGAATGTCCAACTGATGTAACTACCTGCGTGAGATGTAAACATCTTCACGGCCGCATATTGTAAGCTCCACAAAAATTAAAGCGCTGTTGCCACCACAGCATTAAAAAAATAACTTGCTAGAAATCGTAATGAGCAGCGTCGGTTTTTTTCACCATAAACAGATATCTCTGCGCATACATGAATGAAACACCACAAATAAGTGATTTTGCATACTGTTATGGGCGTTTTCATCATGCCACTATCATCCACCAAGCTTCCATCACGCCACCGTCAACCACCTTGCTCACGAAGCCTTCCACCAAACACGTTTTGCCTCGCCACGATCAGCCAGCATTCTCCACCGTCACCACCACAGGCTCGCCATCACCACCACCACCAACACCACCTACATATATTTTTTCCACTCTAGCCGTCATCAGCCGGCATTTCCACCGTCACCACCAATAGCTCACCACCACCACCACCATCTGCCATCATTTTTCCACTCTCGCCCTCATCAGCCATTATGCCCACTGCAGTTTCCACCATATCCAATATGCTTTCCACCGTATCCAACAACAATTCCAGCATCCACTGACCGAGTATTTTCAATAGAGATATTGGTAAACTTACTAAGCCCCATTGTGTGCCCCGTGAATCGAGGTTCATCTCTCGTGAAAAGTACCCTTCAATCTTGAGCTTGGTAGTTCGCTTGCTAAAAAAGAATCTCACGTAGTCGTAGACCATCTTTTCAGCCCTAGGCTGGCAATAGACTGTAGTATGAATTTGTGAGAAATGTTGTCGAAAGCATTTTCCAGGTCTAATCCAAGGATGTTTCTAGTATACCAGTATTGCAGTCGATAATCTAGTGCTTTATCAGCTTCATGGCGTCCTGTGTCCAGAAGCCATCTCTGAAACCATGTGCCCTTACCATCACAGAAATATAAAGAAATTTGTCTTACATTATCTATTCCTGGTGCTTTAACGGCTTTCGGGATTATTAACAATCAGGCCATCTGCCACTGTGCGGAGACCTTCTCACGGTGCCACACCTCATTAATTCTTTCCAGCAGGAATTCGATGGAGTCTTCATCAAGGTTCTTGAGCATCTTATTAGTTATGCCATCAGGGCCAGGAGCGGATTTGCCATTTAGGGAAAAGAAAGCCCATCGGAGTAAAGTCCTGGTTCGACCCGGCACGTCACATCCCGCGTAGTCTGGAAACTGTGTGGGTGGAGAGCTATCCTTGACTCGCAGATACTTGTATATAAGCTTGTTGACAACCAATTCGTACGGGGTAGAGTCGGTAGCAAGATAGATGGCTCGCGCGAGGTATCAGCTCTGGCTGGACCTGGTCCTGCCCTGATCAAAAAGGTGCTTGAGAAGACCCCAGCTCTTCCCATATCTGAAGTTGTCATCCTGCCTTCATCATAGCTAGGCACCACCGGTACCTTAATCTCTGAGAGTGAAACTGTCGGGGGTTCCACGTCGAACCGAACACCCTTCAACTTCACCTCCCTAACAACCCTGCCGACAATACTCCTTCTGTCCTAGCACTTCGGAAACAACTAAGTCCCGTAAAACATCGCAATTACACCACCTTTCATCGGTCTTCTGAGGCTGAACCAAACGTTGTGACACACTGTAACCTTATTACCATTATTGCATCAGCTGGACGTTTCGGACTGTGCTCATTTCTTTCAACGCTGTCGCATTAAAACAAGCCTTTTTGTCTTCAATGTGTAAGGTCCTCCCAAAGCCTCTTTTCCCCTCTACTTTTCATCCTTTGCAAAGCGCTTTCTTGCACTGGCCATAACACCCTAGTAATTCTAGGCGACTTCAGTGCCCCCTGTTACGCCTTGAAGTCCACATCAAACGTCAATGCCTCTGCAAAGCCAATCTGTGTCAAGGGCAGCGATCGAACCCGCATGATGCGATCAACTCAACGACATCATCAAGCGGCGGCGGCGGTCTGTCAGCATCGGTCTGTCAGCAAGCAGTCAGCGCCTTCCAATCTGTCGAGCCTTCTGTAATGTGTGGCAATGTTACTCGTCCTTGGGTGCAAACACGCGCAGCGGCTCCGGAGTTGATGAGCATGACGCAGCCCAGTGGCGGCCCCCATTGGAGGGTTCTGTTCGACAAGTGCTAAAACCAAAAATAGTCAGAAGGGACGAGTGAAGCTGGCCGACAAGTTGTGGCGACAAGCCAGTGGAGCTGGGATACGTCCTCAAGGAATGGATCTGTTCACAGAACTGAGCCTAGAGCTACATATTCCCCATGGCCCTGAAGGCAAACCTGGAAGGACCTTGCGAACGAGCGCACCCGACATCCGAGCCACGTGAAAGCAGCTCGTCTTTGCGGCGCATTGTTTGGCGGCGGGGGTGCTGTTATGTCTGGGAGTCCACCGCGAACGTCAATGCCTCTGCAAAGGCAATTTGTGTCAAGGCCAGCAATCGAACCCGCCTGACGCGATCAACTCAATAACGTCATCACGCGGCAGCGCCGGCCTGTCATGCAACGCACAGCGAGTTCCCTCAGTCCACGAGCCCGTTGAAGCAATCGGCGCCTTCCAGTCTGGCGAGTCTTGCGCAATGCGTGGTAACGTCACTCGTCTTTGGGTGCAACCACGTGCAGCGTTTTCAGATTTGATGAGCATGACGTGGCCCAGCGGCGGGCCCCATTGGAGGGTTTTTACATCAAACCAGCGGTGGTCGGACGTTGGTGACTGAAAGATCCACCCGGTGCCTATAATAAAACCAAGCAGCGCGTCACCAGCAGTAGACCTATGTGCCAGAGAAGCCTCTCGTTGCGTCAAGTCTCCACGCTGTCAGTGCGCCCGGTGTCCTTGTAAGCGGCGGGTTTCATGGCGCTCGTCGTAACCTCGTCGGCGGAGTGCTTCGTAACACCTAGCACCAGCTGGAGCAACCCCAGAACACCCGAGAGGGCAACTCATTCTCGTACTTTATCTACAACGAACGTGTTTCGATTCCTAATGACTTCACCCACCCTTCCAGTATCGGATCCAGTGTCCAACGAGACACAAATTTGGACATTGCCCTAAACAGACATGTAGCAGACTCAACCTGGTCTTATACGGGTATATTCCTCGGTAGCGGTCTCTGCACCCTTTTCCCACTCCCCTCCCTTGCCCGCTCCTATACTCGCCTTGGCAAGGTAGTGGATTGGGTCCGCTTCCACTCCATTCGTCTCTCTACTTTTTTTTCTCCTATCACGGATCTATCTGCCTGGACTGAGACAAGTTTTGCAGATGTAAACACCGCAACATTCACACCTCTGCAGCGCCACGCCCTACTATGGCAGACAGCCATCTTCTGTACCTACGGGAAGGCTATAGCGCTGTGCGCCGTCGATAGGAGGCCCAGAACCAATATCACCACCTGCACCTCCATTTAGCACAGCTCCCGTAAGGCATGGAGGAGCAGTTCTCCTCTTTTTTACAACAGTGGCGCCACGCTTGGACCACATGGCCGGCAACCTTGTCCCTCGCGACACTTTGTCTCTTCTGAGGGTGCTGGTTGACCCCACACATAACAAAGCCTCCGAGCGCAAGGATGTCTCCCATTGACTTCACTCTTCATCGCTCAGCGATACTGAGTTTCTGGTGCCCCTGTAGGACCGCTACCTCTGCACCAACCCTGACACTTCACTTCCTACTTACTCCGGCTCCTTCAACATCAACCTTGATGCCAACGTTTTTTTGGGTGAGGTTAGTGCTGCGCTATTTCCGCTGAGCACAACCTTTATTCGCTATCATGGCTCTCCACAACTTGGATACCCCTCCGTGGAACCCCTTACCGACCTTTTCAACACACATTGGCAAGCTGGTACTCTTCATTACTCTTTCCTCCTCCTGGACCTGTGCACGTGTGTCCTTCATCCTTAAACCTGGCAAACCCATTTCCCTGGAGCACCTCTGCCCATCACTCTGACCTTTTGCCCCGGCAAGCTGTTCGAGCATGTCACCCTAACCCACCTACAACTTATCTGGATGAATCTGCCCTATATCGGGACTCCATGTTCGGCTTTCGTCCGCAGTTATCCACCCAGGATGTCTTGCTACAGCTCTCCGAGGATGTCTTACACCCATTCCACCAAAAACGCACTGGAGCTATGCTGGTGCTGGACCACACAGCCAATCTGGACGCGCTCTCCCCTTCATGTCGGACAGCGTGTACATGCTTACACCACCGCTTTCCTCGCTCGCTGTAGAGGAGGAATTTCCTACGGCCCACTTTGTCTTCCCTCTTTCTTCCTCGGCGAGAAGGGTACTCTGCAAGGCTCTGTCATCTAGCCTCTTGTTGTCATGATTACCCTTTTCTCACTGGCACACAAATTTAGCACTATACAAGCTCTGTCTCTTGCTTTCTGTGCCGATGACATTTCTTTTTGGGTGACCACCGGCAATCTTGGTGACGTAGAGACCACTCTCCAGTCTGGCGTTGACGTGGTGTCGTCTCACGCCCGAGCTATAGAGTTCAGCTGTTCTGCAACCAAATTGGGGCTGCTGCCCATCCTACCTCGGGGAAAGGCTTCCCTGTCTCCTTCTCAACTCACCATCTCCGTTGACAGCGCACCACTTCCACTCGTCGCTAACTTTCACATGCTCGGACTGTTTCTTCAGTCCAATGGCAAGCATATTATCCTCATCACTCAACTCAGCAACACTTTCCACCAGACCATGCGCCTCATACGCCTTGTTGCCAACCACCTCCACGGCATCTGCGAACATGACCTCTGCCATCTTGTCCAGGCCTTTGTTATAAGCCGCTTCGTCTATTCTCTACAGTATTTTCTTCGTGGCCCCGAGGAACACAAAGTCAACTGCCTTATTCGTCAGGCATTTAAGTCAGCTCCGTCGCTTCCCACACCTATCTGAACAAATCGGCAACTGCCCATGGGTGTCCTTGAACTCCCTTACGGAGCTGGTGGGGGCCCATCGCACGGCCGAGCTCCTCCGTCTCTCTCGCACAAAGCTGGGTCGCACACTTCTCTCCATCCAACTCTCCCTTCTTATGTCTCTTCCCATCTCACTGCCCATCTCTTCCCACGTCTTCTCTAGCCATTGATCCCCTCTCAAAGAATAAGCATCGCGAATACAATCCCTCCCGTAGAGCAGCTCGAGCTTCCGTTCTCTGGCGTAATCTCGGACAGGCACCTGCTGTGGATTTTGTGGATGCTATCCCGTATCGCCACTTAGCAGCCCACGTCCTTGCAGTCACCAAATGCAGGCGGCTGCATTTTTGATGAAGGCGGAAGTGCTGTAGACCTGTATACTCAGATTTGGGTGAGTGTTAAAGAGCCCCAGGTAGTCGAAATTTCCAGAACCCTCCACTACGACGTTTCTTATAAACATATGGTGGTTTTGGGACGTTAAACCTCACATATCTATCTATCTATCTATCTATCTATCTATCTATCTGTCTATCTATCTATCTATCTGTCTGTCTGTCTGTCTGTCTGTCTGTCTGTCTGTCTGTCTGTCTGTCTGTCTGTCTGTCTGTCTGTCTGTCTGTCTATCTATCTATCTATCTATCTACCTATCTATCTATCTGGCTTTGAATGCGCTAGATCGAATCACTTGCTCTAACAAGTCAGCAAAGGAGTCGGTGGAGTGCTTGCATCGGCTCAAATCACGAACTACCCATGCAGCACGATGAAGCTGGACGGCCTCAACGAGGGCGCGTTCATCGAGAGCCTGGTTGAATTACGATCGCTGAGAACCCTGGAATTAGGCAGTGCGGCTGCAGCGAGTGGGCATGCCCTAACATGTCTAACTTTTCTGTACAACCGGTTGAATCAGCTGCTGCTGCCGTGAGTTCGCTTGTGTCGCTTCTGCTGGAGTAACTCCCGAAACAACGTTTCAAAAGCGCGAGCTGTTTCTTTTCAGACCTTTGCCCGAATACCTTTCATTTGGTGCGAACTTTAAATCTTTATTTATCATAATCATGCGAAATCGAAATATCTCCAAGGTAGCGACACAGTGGCGACGAGATGGGGTAGAACCAATGTGAACATCTTCAACGCGCGCGGTCGTTGTTTTTCAGCCACTGTGGCGTTTTCGTTTTCACGTCACTTTTCAAATGTGAAAGCGCCCTTAGTATAACATTACCCTGTGTCAGGTGTAATCAACAGTATCGAACAAACAAAAGGCAGATGGAAGGACCGACAGATGCACGTATGGACAGATGGACGGATGTCACACCGGTCCCGTTAAATACGGAGGCGATCGCCGGGCTAATTCCAAAGGCCGAAGTATCGGCCCCCCGAACCGCACCACGAAAGCGTGGACAATTTAGAAGTGGTCCTTATTGGCGCACCAGCAGACGCCGGCTGTGGCCCAAAGAACAAGTCAGAGCCGAGAGTTGATAAAAAAAGTTATATTCTCAATAATGGCAGATCGAAAACAATACACGAGTATGCACACTCCACAATAGTTGAGTACAATATGTCACCAATCAACCAACGTACTACACAGTACAATCAGCCACACTCAAAACAACGGACACAGACAACAATACGCACTACAATTCAGTCGCATGCATTGAACAACCAAGACACTTAAACACTAAAGAGATAGAAAACCGATTCAGTCCAAAGTCCTTGGAACAAAAGTCTGAATGATACTCTTCCGAGAATCACTCACTCAAAGTCCAGCGTTGTTGTCGTTCCGCTGCCCCCTGAAGTTTCTCTTCCAGGAAACCTCGCCGAAGTTTCTCTTCCAGGAAACCTCGCGTCCTCAAATGGCCACTCTCCAAGCTTCAAACTTCTTTGCCGGAAACATGTCGGCTTCACACCCGCAGCTGTTGCCACGCGTCTTCGCTCAATAGCGGTAAACACACACTCTTGCCGGTAGCTCGAGTCGTCACCCCTCAGGTGGAAATCATCTTATTCTGCTTTGCTCTACAGACAAAACCTTCGCCGAATACACGGCGGTATACCCTACGCGCTCTTGCGCTACTTCCGTCTTCCCCTCCTCTCATCTCGGCTGCTCGGTTAAATACCTTGCGCGCGACATTCGAGAAGGTTCTCGTCATTTCGTCGGCGCGATACGCAGCGAAGGCTGGGAAGCGGGCGAGACGGTTGGAATGCCCTCCGCGGCCGATGACTCATCTCGGTATGACCACGCCCCTTTCGTTCTAGAACTTTCGCGGCCTATCTCGGCCGCCGATGTGGGGTGAGGAGGTTCGTCGGCGAAGCCACGCTTCCAAGGGGAGAGCGCGCGCCCGGGGAGCCTTGGATGTTTGTTTTCTCTTTTTTTGACCTCCCGGCGTCCCTTCCGCGCGTTACCGCAAGAATTTGGCGGCGCGCCCATTTTTAACGCTCGTTCTGTGACAACGGAATCATGGATGGAGTACTGGACAGACGGATTGATGCACGGACGAACAGAGACAGACAGACAGATAGGCAGACAGATAGACAGACAGACAAACAGACAGACAGACAGACAGACATACACTTCGCCCCACTCATCATTATTAACTCCAGGATATGCTGTAATTTTTCTGAAATAAGGAAAAACTGCTCCACATTTCTTGTAGTGATGCCGAGAATCTTTTTTGCCTTTTTGACATCGTGACTGAAATAATATGTTGACGAGAACGACAGTAAATAATTCTAAACAAAATACTCACAAATTGACGACAATAACCAGGATCACTTGTATTTGTTATTTTTCTATTTGTTCCTTCAGCAGATGCGCAGTGGAAACTGGAAATGTACAAAGAATTTTTTGAACTATATGTAGGGCTATGCGCAGTTCTCGGCACTATTGTTCTCAATATGACCCTCCATAAAGTTCAACTCATGGAGGAAAGGAAAACTTAGGAGAGCCATGATGTCAAGCTAAGATAGGTCGTGGTGAAGGCGGAAGTCGGCCCTGCTGATTGGGCAGATTCTCCTATCTTGTTTGCATATGATTATCTAAGTAGCAGGCACTTCTCTCTATCTGCATTGAAAAACACACGCGCTGCACTCCATGCGAGTCGTGGTGATGCGAAACCAGTGAAACGGCGCTCTACACGCTGAGCCACCGCGATACTATTGAAAAAATCATTTCGTACTAGTATAAACAGCGAGTAACAGCTCGCCGGCAAAGAAACAAGCAAAAGACGACGCTCACTAAATCAACTGACTGCGGCGAGTGTGGTGTCAATATATTCAAGACATTTATGCACGCACTGTACAGACAAATGATTGGCCAAGCGCCCCCTTCTATGGTTTCATTCCTTGTCTCAAGCGATCGAGGCAACACCTGGTCATCGTGCCCATGTTCCTCGTAAAAGCTCACGCACGTAAGACTTGAATACGGTAGCTCTAATGCCGAAAGTAGACGGTTGGGGGGTGAGCTTAGCAACCGAAACAGAAAAGGAGTTCTGATACGCACATGCGAGTTGTTACTGTACACATATCCAACACGAAACTACAAGTGCACATAACGCCCCGATTGCGTCTTACAGGGCACCGTTGTTTCGTTCGTCACCTCTCCACGGTGGTCTAGTGGCTGAGGTAGTCGGCGCGAGATTGAATCCCGGCTGCCGCGGCTGCATTGTCGATAAAGGCGAAAATGCTGTGGGCCCGTGTTCTCAGATTTGGGTGCACGACCCCAGGTGGTCGAAATTACTGAAGCCCTTCACTATGGAGTCTCTCATAATCATGTGGTGGTTTCGGGACGTGAAACTCCACGTGTCAATGAATCAATGTTTCGTTCATTGTCACAAGCAGGAGAACTGCACAAAAATCACTGACCTGCAAGGCGTGCGTCGAGTTTCCGTTTTTCATAGTGCTCTAACGCAATTTCACAATGCACTTCGAATACTTCAGTCACCACAAGGAATATAGTTAGACGTGCAAGTTCTACGCACTCTTGAGTCGCGTGGCCAGCAACAGGTTTCGCAAGCGTTGCTAGGAGTGCAATAATCACCGGGAGAACACTGCGCAGCTAAGCCGGCACGAACACGGATATTCTTCGCCACGGCTCAGTGCAAACCTGTACGGAGGCGCACATACCGCCACCGCTCAATGCTAGAGCTTATAGTGAATGTGGTGTGCCATGACGTCATTTCTCTCAAACGTTTCACGTAGCGTGAAAGCTGGGCACGCCTCCCTATTCCTTCCTCCGTTAGTTAACCGCAGGAGCAGCTCCGCCATGGCAAAAAAAAATTGTTGTCCACTACTTTAACCATTGATCTTTCCTGATAGAATAACAATGCTTGGTCATTATTCTCCACATCACCCTCTAATATTTATTCGTAGAACGCAGTTGTGAGAAAATTATATATATATCCTAAGAAAACAAGATTGCTACGTCCTACCTATCCCATAAAGGTGACTTAGTTAAACGTTTTGTAATTCCACGGATCTGAAATTATTATACATGGACCATGACGCTTTTTTAAAATGTTGCCGAGTAATAATGATGTTCTTTGATTACCTAAACATATTCCTGCTTTGTATGTATGAATTTGTCCAACATTTTTTCCTCTTATTTTATTTTATTGTTTTATTGGTGTTCATTCGCGGCATTTCTCTTCATGTAGTCGCTAACCGAAGTTTTGTTGTTTCCTCAATACATTGTATGTAACCATTTTCAGTATTAACTTGCACCCACTCCGGCTAAATGTAGGTCTGAAGAACAAACCGGCAGTATCGTATTAAATAAATAAATCTAGTAAGCAGCGAACCAGGCAAACAGCATTTTTTACAAAACAAACTTAAGGCGTGAGAAGACGGCTAAGCAAGTTATTACGAAGAAACCACTGGGCAATGTACTTCGTTATTTATCACAGGTTGCCTGACTAGTCCTGATGCACCGGACAGCGCGTTACGACGGTTACGACATTGACACACACCGGCAAGCTTCGGGACGCATGATACCTGGGTAACCGGCTGTATAATTTGACGGTGGCCTGGAGAATTTTGTTTACTTGGCTTCCATAGAAATGCAACCAACCTCGGACGCGTTTTCGAAGGCCCCAGGTTCGGTCCCTGCCCATGGCAAGTTATTTCTCCATCCTCGTTTTTTCTTCACATTTACATTACAATTACTTTTAATGTCATCTCCTATGTTTTCCTTGGCATGACTGTCTTTCATTTGCGAATGATATTTTCTGTAGCAAAGAAAACGAGCACTTAAGGTTTATCTTTTTAAATGCGAATCCATATCTTAGTCACGCAATGTCAGGCATTCGGTGTTGTCCGCGATGGTGTCCGCGCAGCAGCAGGTGCTATCTCTCCACTCACTACCTCTTCCTTGGCAGCAGCTGCGGGTACGCCCGCCCATTATCGCCCCTAGCTACCGGAGCATGTGGTTTGAGAGAGTGTAGGAAAGGGTAAGTGCAGTGCTTCGCCGCTCCTTCTTTAGCAGTTCGCTCCGCTCTCGCGCCCGCTGGCTCCCTGCTCTCGACTGTTTGCTTGCTGGGCGCCTCTCAAGGTGACGGCAGAAGTTGGTGAAGGCGAATGTTTGGCGGCAACGCTACGTTCTATCGGTGCAAAAAAAGATACATTCGGATTTCCACACGATTCTTTTGCGGGAGTTATGGGCGTTTTTTCTTCATTTACGGCGAGGGTCTCGTTCTGGCATACTTATTGCGTTCGGGTGCTAAAGGAGATATTATTGGTCAGCTGCCAGTTCATAATGAGAGGACGTGCTATGTGATGCAAATAGGAAAAAAATTTAGTGCCCCACAGTCACCACAATGGCAACAAGCAGTGCTGAGTGACCGACCATCCCATGTTTAAATGCAAATACATACCCCATAAAGTGGATGGAGGCATAGCAGCCGCGGTAGCTCAGTTGGTAGATCATAAGACGACTTTTATGTTGCTAGCTATGTTTCTGTGAACTAGGAACCCCACTACCAGTTCTCTTCTGTAAGCCAAGCCCCTATAGCAAAGGACGTGCCCATTTCGTAGCACCGTATAGGCCTCATCTATTGTCCTAACCTCACTGAGCCCTATTATATCCCATTAAACACCCTCTAGCTCCTCGAATAGTAGAGCTATACTTCCCACACTAGATAAGGTTCTAGCGTTAAGCGTTGCCAAGTCCAGGTTCCAAAGGCGTCCAGAAATTCTTAGCACCCTCTGCTGCGTTGCAGATCTGACCGCTGCCGTGGTCAGTTGCTTCGCAGCAGCTGGGGACTGAGGGCCGTGAGTTATTTGACGTACGCATGTGGGAGGTAGTGGCCAGATACTTCACCAGGGTGGCCAATCCTTCTCTGGTGAGGGAGTGCGTTCCCGGTGGAACTGCATTAAGAGGTCACACTTCAGGCCTCTTAATGCAGTTCCATCACCACGCGAATTTTTTTTTTGTTTTATCCGGTTGGGAACTGCGTGGCACCGGGATTTGAACCACGGACTTTTTTCATGCGAGGCGGATGCTCTAACCACTACGCCAACGCTGCTTCTAGGAAACATAGCTGGTAACATAGAGGAGTACTATAGCATTAACGAAAGGATGGTAGGTATCGTAAATAACCTGAATAAAAGATACAAGGTGAAGGTGGTACAGACTTGCGCGCCTACATCAAGCCATGATGACGCTTCAGTTGAAAACTTCTATGAAGACTTGGAATCGGCAATGAGTAACGTAAAAACACACTACACTATAGTGATGGGAGACTTTAATGCAAAAGTAGGGAAGAAGCAGGCTGGACAACAGGCAGTAGAAGATTATGGCATCGGTATTAGAAAGGCCAGAGGAGAGCTACTAGTACGTTTCGCCGAACGCAATAATGTACGGATTTTGAATACCTTCTACCGAAAACGAGGAAACCGCAAGTGCACATGGAGGAGCCCTAATGGCGAAAATAAGAACAAAATAGACTTTATAATGAGTGCACTCCCAGGCATCGTGCAGAATGTGGAAGTGGTTGGCAAGGTACGATGCAGTGAGAATAGAGTGGTACGGTCTCGAATGCGCGTAGACTTGAAGAAGGAACGACACAAACTGATACGCAACAAGCCATTCAATGAGCTAGCACTGAAAGGAAACACAGGAATTCAGAGTCTCGCTTCAGAAGTGGTACTCGGCTCTTAGTGATGAAACCAACCTTAGCGTAGATACAATGAATGATAGTCTGACGAGTATCATTATGGAGTGGGCAGTGGAAGTTGTAGGCAGGGTAATTAGACAGGACACTAGCAAGTTTTCCCAGGAAACGAAGAATCTCAATAAGAACTTTCAATACAGGAACGTCTCAAGTACAACAGACAAAATAGATCTGGCAGAGCTTTCAAAGTTGACTAATAGGCGTAAGGTATGCGATGTAAGAAGGTATAACATGGAAAAAATTGAACACCCTCTGAAAAACGGAGGAAGCCCGAAAGCAGTGAAGAGGAAACTTGCGATAGGCGAAAATCATATGTATGCACTAAGGGACAAAGAAGGCAAAATAACTGCCAATATGGATAGGATAGTTAAAATAGCAAAGGAGTTTTACAGGGATCTGTACAGTAGACGAGACAACCACGACCCTAATACTATAAGAACTAGCAGTAACCCAGATGACACCCCAGCAATAATGATAGAAGAAGTCTGAAAAGCTTTGGAGAGCATGCAAAGAGGCAAAGCTGCAGGTGAGGATCAGGTAACAACAGATCTACTGAAAAATGGAAGACAGATTGTGTTAGAAAAACTAACCACCCAGTTTACGAGGTGCCTCCTGACGCGAAGAGTACCAGAGTCTTGGAAGAAAGCTAACATCATCTTAATACATAAGAAAGGAGATGACAGGGACTTCAAAAATCACTGGCCGATCAGCCTGCTCTCAGGAGTATACAAGCGATTGAAAAAAGTAATTGCTAACAGAGTTGAGAAAACATTGGAATTCAATCAACCAACGGAACAAGCAGGATTTTGAATAGGCCATTCATTAATCGACCACGTTTATACTTTCAATCAGGTAATGGAGAAATGCTCAGAATATAGCCAACCACTATACATAGCATGCATAGATTACGAGAAACCGTTTGATTCAGTAGAAACATCAGCCGTCATGCAGACGCTGAGGAATCAGGGCGTCGATGAAGTATATATAAACATCCTCGAAGAAATCTACAGGGGATGAACTACTATCATAGTGCTTCATAAAGAAAGGAACAGAATACCAATCAAGAAGGCTGTAAAGCAGGGGGACACAATCTCCCCAATGCTATTTACCGCGTGCTTACAGGAGGTTTTCAGAAGCCTAGAATGGGAACAGTAAGAGATAAGAGTTAATGAAGAGTACCTTAGTAACCTGCTCTTTGCCGATGACATTGCATTGCTGAGTAAATCAGGGGACAAATTGCACCTCATGATTACGGAGTTAGAGAAGGAGAGCAGAAAGTTGGGTCTTGAAAATAATCTGCAGAAAACAAAAGTAATGTATAAAAACCTCGAAAAAGAGCAACGTTCCGAGAGAGGTAATAGTGCACTTCAAGTTGTAGAAGACTTTGTCTACTTAGGGCAGGTAATAACCGCGGAGCGGAACCACGAGATGGAAGTAACTAGAAGAATAAGGATGAAGTGGAGCATATTTGGCAAGAACTCAAGTTAAGACAGGTAGACTGCCACTGTTCCTCAAGAAGAAGGTATAAAACAGCTGTATCTTGCCGGTACATAGCTACGGAGCAGAAACCGGGAGACTTACTGAGAGAGTTCAGCTTAAATTGAGGACGATGCAGCGAGCAATGGAAAGAAAAATGGTAGGTGTAACCTTCAGAGACAAGAAGAGAGCAGAGTGGATTAGGAGACAAACGGGGGTTAAGGATGTTATAGCTGAAATCACGAAGAAGAAATCGACATGGGTTGGGAATGTAGCGCTTAGACAGGATAACCGCTGGCCATTAAGGATAAATAACTGGATTCCCAGAGAAGGCAAGTGGGTTAGGGGGAGAAAGAAGATTATGTGGGCAGATGAGATTAAGAAGTTTGCGGGTATAAATTGGCAGCAGCAAGCACAGGACCGGGTTAACTGGAGGAACATGGAAGAGGCCTTTGCCCTGCAGTGGACGTAGTCATGCTGATCATGATAATAATGACAAAGACGACGTATTCAAAGTTCGTAGGTTTGTTTTCTGCTCACGGCAAGTTATATCTGTTCGACTAATTTTCCTTCTTTGCATTTAAATTTATTTTTCTGATATCTCCAATACTTTTTCGGGCATAGTTGCCTGTCACTTCTCAATTTTATCACTTCTAACAAAAAAAAACGATCCCTCAAGTCTACTCTTCTTTCCTTTTAACCAGTTAACATCATTCTATGCATGTGATGCGTGTGAAAGTTCTTATTACTGTGTCAATTATTAAGGGGTTTTTGTGTCGTCGTGTCTTTTACCCTTTATATTAGAACATGATGCAGACATACCCGCCATGTTGGTTTGGTAGATAAAGCTTTTGGCTGTTGACACGTAGGTCGTGGGATTGAATCACAGCTATGGCGGCTGCGTTTTCGTTTGAGGCAAAAATGCTGTAGGCCCGTGTGCTCAGATTTGGTTGCATGATAGTAAACCCCAGGTGGTTGAAATTTTCGGAACCCTTTACTATGGCGCCTCTGTTAATCATAAGGTAGTTTTGTCATATTAACTTGTCATGTAGTATTATTATTACAAGATGGAGACATCAACGGCGGAAACGGGTAGTATTATATGATAATATTCGCCATAAAATCATCCAAATCTTATAGCTCATTCACAGCAGTACCAGAACAAGTTTCCGACATGAAGCATAAAATATGCGGCATATACTATATTAGCATTTATTGAGTGCGACTTAATAGATCAGATTGAAGTTACGTAAATTTAGATGACAAAAAAAGAATCTGTAGAAAAATTGCAACTATTCCGTTAAAGTGACGTGGTAGCGTCAGAACTCCATTCTATTTTAACGTGCAACAGAACCAGTGAAAATGTTTTCTTGTTTTACTGTGCTGCTTACTGTGCTACCACAAAATACGCATAGTTGGTAAAATCAATGTACCCTGTATAGATATATTTTTTTTATTTCTGTCCTTCAACATTCACTATTTCTCTTTAGCATTTGAAATTGTTGAATGAAGCAGACGTCGCCAGTGCTTGTGACACCACGGCAAACTTTACGATCACTCCTGGAAATGCATGCACATTAGTGTGGTTGCTATGACGACAACGGTGGGAGGAGGAAAAAAAAGTTCCGCTGATTGGTGGTTTGCTGAAGCGTCAGTTCATCGCTGTGACAGAAAAATTCAGGGGATGATTGGGTTCGTGAAGGAAACCTCCAGGCTTCATCGGCATATTAGTCATTTAGGTCTCATGTATTGACATACTAAAGATTATTTGTGAAAAACCAAGCAGTGCCTTGTCGCAAAATTCTCTGATTGAAATAATTTGATTTGGAGCCATCCCCGACAGCGTCTTCGAACATTCAAGACACTAAGCTATACAATCATGCAAACCATGACAGCACTACATTCCGAAAATTCCGTATATCTATGCGAAAGTGCACTGTGTATGGAGCTCAACTATAAACTAGAGCTTCAACAAAAATAGGAAACAACTATTTTACTTACGCAGTGAAACAGAGCATGCAAACCAGCAACATTATTGTATACTTCATCATGGTAGATGTGTTCAAGAAATCAAATGGTGATTCAGCAAAATAGCCCACGGATTGTTCCACCTTTTATAGCACTAATTTCATCGCTAAGAAAGAAAAAATTGGAGGCATGTGTCACATTGTAGAGCTACTAGCTGATTTGCTAATTTCGATGACGTAGGAATTTTTTGGCAAGTGATTTATCATCATAGACTCCAGGAATTATATTTACGCTATTTCGGGAGACAATACCCGAGCCGATTGTGCTGGAAGTATTGCGATGGTGGTGAAATGCGAAAAATTGTACAGTAAGAATAAGGTCCAAATACACCTGTAGCCTTTAACTATCTATCCCTTTTCTCATACTGTTATCATCGTTTGACACGTACCACCCCAACACACAAGACCATACGCGAAAAACTAGCTGAAGCAGTAGACAAAAGTTTCATTGAATTCAGACAGGAGAAGTCGTAGGGTCCAATTAAGCGTCCAAATATTGTTTATATTACACCCGTGGTTTCTTTTAGAGGTCAAAACAGAGACACGAGAAATTATATTCTCATTCTGATTTAACTCACCTCAGGTCTCCGAGGATTTTGCACCTCAGGTCTTCCTAAATATTGAAAGGGCCAACGATCCATTTCCTTACTTGATGAGGAATATAAGGCTTTCGCCTCAGTAAACCCTTTCGCAAACATTAGCATCGGTAAATGTGCTGCGGACACGGTCTCGACGTACCACGCAGATACCATTTGCATTTCGCCACACTTGTCGTTTAGACGGTTTTTCGTATACAACACTTGCATCATCTCGCAGGAAGAGTAGGAGACGCCTACAAGACGCGGAAATAATCAAACAGAGAGAACCTGTAAAAACATTACCAGACTACCGTCAGGCTTGATTATTGTCGTGTCTCACTACCTATAGATGCACATATTCACATGAGCAGCAAGCCTCTTGAGATTTACAGCGAAACCTGTTATGAAAACACAGCAACCGCTTTTCTTTTCGGCACCTTTGTTATCCGATGCTGCGGCCGCGGTCCGCCACCACTACGGTATGAAATGAGAAACGAAACCGAAATAAAGAAATTAAAAACCATCCCTCCCACCGTGTCCACGAAGTGCATGATGATGGAAGAGCTTCCTCGGAACTGATCGGAAGAGCCCGTTGATATTCCGTACAAGTGCCCTACCATCATATAAAAATGCGACACGTTGTTATATGTGATATTGTATATACCCCTGTACAAACATTAAACAAATTTGTTTACATCTTGATGAAAATAATTACAATAATTACTTTACTGATTACGAAGCGGTACCACGTGTTTTCCTTTGAACATTACAATATTATGGGCGGTGAGGTATGGGGCGAAGGGATCTTGAATTAGATGTACCAGCTGAACGTTGGAGCAGGAAAAGACAATACAGACTCTAGATCGAGGTTCTCTTGCTGCCGCTAGCATGCCCCCTCTGCTTCACGGGCTCTCACTTCAGGGTCCACCTCTCAACAAACTTATTTCGCAGCACGAAGTACACATAATGGTTTGCAGATGTGTAATGAGTACCTGGTTAACAGCGGATTCACGAATGCAATTGTGGCACAGTGGCTGCTGCCTTACCTAATGAAAGATACGGTGAGCTTATAGTGGGTACATTGCACACCTGCGCCTCTAGTGTACACACCAAGGGACATGTCCCGAGCACACATTGCTTGACGAGCAGGCTCCTAAAATATCCATGACGAGACGTGCTTCGAACTTCAGCACATTTGTGGCACCCCAGTATTCTGAGCCATAAGTCGGAATTTTTAGGGACAACTCTCTCGTACTCACTCACCAGAATTTTTTCAGCCATCACACTCACTCACGTTTATACTAACGTCCACTCCCAGTCAAAGGCACTCGCTCACGTTCGCAGTCACGCATACTCATGATTGTAGGCCCTACTCAAGTTTACGCTCACGCCCACTCACACACTTGAGTAATCACTCACGTTCATACGACTATTCCCACCCATACGCACTCATGAATACTCACAAAAGCTTACAATGACAAGCACGCAGGTTCAACTCACGCCTACTCACACTCATTGGTCTTCATTCACGTTTTATTCACGACTGCCCAAACTCATAGTTACTCACTCACGTTCAGACTCACTCCTACTCAAGGTCATAGGCACTCACTCACCCTCGAACTCCCATTCATGATTGCTCACTCACGTTCTTACGACTATTCACACCAATAAGCACTCACTTCTACTCACACTAGCTTACACTTACAGGCACTCACGTTCGTACTCACGCCAACTCACACTCATAAGCCCTCACTCACGTTCATACTTACGCCTATATTTACTCGTGACCGTAAGCACTCACTCATGTTCACTCACATGGTCACTCACTCATATGTGCTCACACACATTCGTACTCACGACTATTCGAACCCATAAGCACTCACTTATACTCACGCCAGCTTACAGTGATAGGCACGCACGTTCATATTCACGACTACTCAAACTCATAGTTACTCACCCACGTTCAGGCTCACGCCTACTCAAGATCATAGGCACTCACTCACCTTCGCAATCACACTTATGATTGCTCACTCACGTTTATACTCACGACTATTCACACCCTTAAGCACTCACTTCTACTCACACCAGCTTACGCTGACAGGCACTCACGTTCATACTCAAGCCAACTCACACACATAGACCGCCACTCACGTTCATGCTTGCGGCTACTGCCACTCTTGGGGACTCACTCAATTCATACTCATGACTACTCACACTCATGAGTAATCACTCACGTTCATACTCAAGACAACTCACACCCATAAGCACTTATGTTCATACTCACGACTACTCACACACATAGTTACTCACTCATCTGCACACCCACGCCTATATACTCATGCCAGTAGGCACTCACTCACGTTCACACACACGGTCACTCACCCATCAGTGCTGATTCACGTTAATACGACTATTCACACCCGTAACCACTCCTACTCACACCAGCTTACACTGACAGGCACGCACGTTCGTACTCACGCCTACTCACACTCATTGGTCTTAACTCACGTTCATATTCACGAGTACTGAAACTCATACTTACTCTGTCACGTTCACGCTTATGCTTACTCAAGATAATGGGTACTCACTCACCTTCACATTCACGTTTCATGATTGCTCACTCATGTTCATACTCACGACTATTCACAGCCGTAAGCACTCACTTCTACTCACACGAGCTTTTGCTGACAGGCAATCACGTTCATACTCAAGCCAACTCACTCATATAGACCGTCACTCACGCTCATACTTGCGACTACTGCCACTCTTGGGGAATCACTCATTTCATACTCATGACTACTCACACTCATGAGTGATCTCTCACGTTCATACTCATGACAAATCATACCCATAAGCATTTACGTTCATGCTAACGACTACTCACACACATAGTTACTCACCTTCACACTCACGCCTATGTAATCATGAATATAGGCACTCACTCACGTTCACACGCATGGTCCCTCACCCATCAGTACTCACTCACGTTCATGCTCATTACTGTTCACACCCATAAGCACTCCTACTCACACCAGATTACACTGACAGGCACGCACGTTCGTACTCACGCCTACTCACAATCATCGGTCTTCACTCACGTTCATATTCACGAGTACTGAAACTCATAGTTATTCAGTCACGTTCAGGCTCACGCCTACTCAAGATGTAGGCATTCACTCACCTTCGCACTCAGACTCATCAGTGCTCACTCACATTTATACTCAAGCCTTCTCACACTCACAGGCACTCACTCACATCCATACTTAAGCCTACTCACACTCATAGGCACTCAAACGTAGTCTCACACTTGTGCACTCACATTCATACTCACGTCGCCCCGCCGCGGTGGTCTAGTGGCTATGGTACTCTGCTGCTGATCCGCAGGTCGCGAGTTCGATTCCCGGCTGCGGCGGCTGCATTTCCGATGGAGGCGGAAATGTTGTAGGCCCGTGTACTCAGATTTGGGTGCACGTTAAAGAACCCCAGGTGGTCCAAACTTCCGGAGCCCCCCGATACGGCGTCTTTCATAATCAAATGGTGGTTTTGGGACGTTAAACACCACAAATAAATCAATTCATACTCACGTCTACTCACAGTCATTGGCACTCGCTCACTATCACACTCACACTTACGCAAAAGGGCTCAATCATGCTTATAGTTACGCCTATATACCCACATTCATATGCACTCACTCACTTTTACACTCACATACTCATCATAAGCTTCGCTGCACCCACACCAGGACATAGGCCTCTCTCTGTTGCGCTAGTCAACTCGGTCCTGTGCTTGCTGCTGCCACTTCATACCCGCAAACCTTTTTGTCTCATCTCCTCACCAATTTTTTTTTGCCTTTCCCCGATTTCCTTCTCTGGGAATCTGCAAAATTAACCTGGTGAAAGTGAAAGTAATGAATCACTTCGTCAAATGAGAGCCATTCGAGATAGATAGTAGTGCTCTTGAAGGTGTAAGAAAGTGCGCCTACTTAGGAGAAGTAGTTACTGGAGCCGCATCTCCAGATTGAAGTAACGATGAGAATAACAATGGGGTGGAGCACATTCGGCAAGCATTCTGAAATCATGAATGGTCGATGGCGACGATCTCTCAAGAGGAAGTTGACATAATTTTCGGTATCACATCATCATTTAAAATGTTTGAAGATGACTGTATACTATATAGGGCCATCAATAGCGACCTTCGCTCACTTTCACCTCACACTTACTCATGCAAAAGGATTCATTCACGTTTATAGTCACGCCTACCAACATTCAGATGCACTCACTCACTTTTACACTCACATACTCACCACGAGCTAGTCTGCGTTCACCCCAGGACAAAGGCCTCTCTCCTGTTCCGCTAGTCAACTCGTTCCTGTGCTTGCTGCTACCACTTCATGCCCGCAAACCTTCTTGTCTCATCTCCCCACCAAACTTTCTTTCTTGCCTTTCCGCGATTTCCTCCTCTGAGAATCTGCAAAATTAACCCGCTGAAAGTAAAAGTAATGAATCACTTCGCAAAGTGAGAGCCCTTCGAGATAGCAGGGCTCTTGAAGGTGTAAAGTACGTCTACTTAGAAGAAGTAGTAACTGAAGCCGCATCTCAGGATTGAAGTAACGGTAAGAATAAGAATAGGGTGGAGCACATTCGGCAAGCATTCTAATATCATGAATGGTCGATGGCCACTATCTCTCAAGAAGAAATTGACATCACTTTCGGTATCACATCATCATTTAGAATGTTTACAGATGACTGTATAGTATATAGGGCCACCAATAGCGACCTTGACAAAGAAGCACTGCAAAATGATTTAGATTTATTTGCCACATGGTGTGAAAAATGGAAAATGTCGTTGTATGTGAAAAAAAGCGTCCACGTCCCCTTTCTCAGGAAACTCTCGCACTGCAGAAATCATTACACGATTATTAACGTTAATCTTCAACATGTCGCGGAATATAAATATCTAGGCATAGTTTTTACTGCTGATTTGAAATGGAATAAACATTTCACTTACGTTAGAAACAAGGTGGTAGGAAAATTAAGCTTTTTGAAACGTAACTGGAGTACTTTACCACAAGAACTTAGAGAGCAGCTCTATTTTACACACGTCCGCAGTATATTGGAGTATGCGTGCGTCTACTATAACCCATATATTAAGGAACTTACAGATAAACTTGAAAAAATGCAGAATAGAGCAATTCGACTTGTTCTTGGAAATTGCGACACGATGCTTAGTGTGACAGAAAGCAGAATAACATTGAATAGGGATCGTCTTGAAAACCGCCATCGAAAGCTCAGAATAAAATTCTTTAATATCATTTATCATTTGAGAACTGGGATTATCGGGCATTTGTATTTTCAACCACCGAACTATGTTTCTCAAAGACGCGATCATCACTTAAAAATACGCGAGATTCCTTTTGGTGGTGATGCTTTTCGCTACTCTTTCTTTGTCCGCACTATAAGAGATTGTAACACTCTGCCACCGCAAATAGTCTCTATTAATTCAAGTGGTAGTTTTTTCCATGCTTTAATAATGTTTTTAGTGCTTGATCATATGTACTGTACCCTCCCTGCTGTATTTCCTTATGGCAAAGCAGGTACATAATAATCAAATAAATAAATAAAATAAATATAACAGCGGAACATTGGCGGTACTTTACCCACAGAGTTGAAGAGGTGTCAACTTAAGTTGAGGAGGATGCAGCAAGCAATGGACAGATAGACAAACAGGCAAATACCTTTATTGGGCCCTGATAAACACTGCTCCTTCAGAGCAGCGTCGCGGGCCGCTCCCACGTGGGAACGGGGAGGTCTAGCCACACCGCTGCATCGTGGGCTCTCTGGACTGCCCGTATTTGCGGTAGCGACTCTGAACTTCGTAATACAGAATCCCAATCTTCTTCTGTGAGCCGATTTGGGCCCCGTAACAAGGGGCACTGCCAGAGCATATGTGCTAAGTCACGAACCTTACCACAATCAGGACAAGTAGAGTCAAAAGCCTCCGAGGAGACTATGCTGAGGAAAAAT
The DNA here is from genome assembly GCA_013436015.1 of Rhipicephalus annulatus. Taxonomy (NCBI): domain Eukaryota; kingdom Metazoa; phylum Arthropoda; class Arachnida; order Ixodida; family Ixodidae; genus Rhipicephalus; species Rhipicephalus annulatus. The sequence goes on from WOVY01005309.1 coordinate 45,617, forward strand.
AGGCTTGGATAGAACCTGGTCTGGAGCATTCTAAACATGATGACCTGATATCTTGACAACTTGTTGCGCGGAGGAGAAAATGACCGCCTACTCAACTGGTAGTGTTTAGCCACATCACTGAATGTAAGTAAAGCGTCCCCAAATATCTCACTGCCAACCTGCGGGCCTACGTAGTCCCCAGAGCGGAGGGTTAGTGCGCGCGCCCGAGAATGAGCAGTGTAATTTAGGTTTACTCTCTTAGGAAGTCCAGTAGGGGTTCAAGATGTGCAGAAAACCAGGTAATGGTACGTAGAGAAAGTGTCCTATTTTCAAGTAAACGCTTCAGTACAGACGGAACCAGAGGCGAAAGCCTTGACCGCTGACCTTGAGTCGGTCAAGATTTGTGATCTACTGTCATCCAAAAGGGCAAGGGCTACAACCAACTGTTCGGCTCTTGAGGAAGTTGAATCCCTAACTGACGCAGCATTGATAATAGAACCCATATGATTGACGGAAATAAGAGAAAAACTACCTGAGTGATTGTACTGAGCGGCATCGACAAAACACAATGAACGAGGATCGTTCGTGATGTTCTTCAGAAGTGTGATGAGCCTAGCCCAGAGTCTTACTACGTTGTGCTGAGGGTAAACATTTCGCGGAAACGGAGAGATACGAGCATCGGACTGAGGCCTAGAATGGACAGAGTCTTTCTGCGAGCCGGCGTAGACGACAGGCGCATTAGCTGTGCAGTCTCTTGGGCTTCAATGATCTCATTTAGGTGTTATGAACTCCTAGCTGCATAGGCCGTATAACGGAATATGATAGGTGTTACCCAAAGGTAGAACAAAAGCACAGAGTGTATCAGGGGAAAGACGGTTTTTAAGGATGTCATTGTCGAAATCAAAAACAAGTGCTCATGGAAAAGGCACGTAGCGCGATTTCAAGAAACCGCTGCTCATTAGGGCTAACAGACATATACTTATACTCATTAGCATTACCTTACGTTCATACTCACGCCTTGTATACATAATGAGTCCTCAGTCACGTGCACAGTCATGATTACTCGAACTCATAACCAATCACTCACGTTTACACTCACGCCTACTTAGATCTTAGAGGCTTTCATACTAACGTATGCTCATAGGCGTGCGCCAGGCTCCATATCAAGCGCGGGGGGGATGCGAAAGTTCACCGCAGTGCCGTCCTCCTAGTGAGTCAATGTGTGCGGCAGGTTTTGCGACCCTTAAGTTATTTCGCAACCTACTGGTCTATAGTGACGAGGAGGGCACCCCAACACGAAGTCAACGTATAGAGCAGATTTTGCGGCCCCCTCTAGGTGACTTTGTGGGACGGGCCCACTCTCAGCTTGTCCCCCCGCGTGCGCTCGTTTGCACATATACTCCCACTCATAGGCATTCACTCATGTTATACTTATGCCTACTCACACTCATGACACTCACTCTTGCACTCAGACCTCATGGCCATTGCTACTCGCATGCATACTCACGCTCCCTAACGCTCATAAGTCCCAGCTCAGGTTCGCCCTTACCTACTCATGCTCATGCGTACTTGTTCCAGTATGTACTAACACCCACTCACACTCATAGGTGTTCTCTCACGTTTCGTCACACCTACTCAGACTCTTGAATAGTCGCATGCGTTCATACTCACATACCTACTAGCTCACGCTTACACTCACACTTCCACACACTCAAAGCACTTACGCTTTTGCTTATCTATTCAGATTCATGCGTGCTCTATGACGTCCACACTCACGTATTTCACACTCATAGTCCCCCACACCTGCTCGGTACTCATTGGTACTCACTCTTTTCAATTCACTGGTGAGTTCAGCTGGTGGGTTAGAAAAATCTGTACCATGAATTTTGAAAACAAACAATAGGTTCTACCGAAATTGTGCAATAGTGCGAATGCGATAGCGACATATCGTAATTTAACATGAAGGAAAGCTAGCAGTGAACTCTCTTTATTTCAATTCCGTACAACTACAAAATTCTGGTGTATGCGAATACGGTTGCTTTCAAGAGAGGTTGCTTTCGTGCCATTTCTCGCATCAGTGCTGGCACAGCGCTAAGCAAAGATCACGGCACGTTGATTGGTATACGAGCTGTTCATGGACATCTGCGGAGATAGGTCTCACAACCTTATACATCCATGCGTGGGGTGGCGGGTGATCGTACCTCTGTCACGTAAGAGTAGGGGCTCCGAGCCTGCACTTTACATTGACCTAACAGGGACGAGTCACTGCGATGAGTCTTCCCTCCGACTCTTAAAAAGATCCCTGCGCCCGCATAAGCTCACGCACGCCAAAGCTCACCACCGCGCCCTTAATGTTCACAATTGGTGCGCCAGCCACACAGCTCCCCCATTCTCTCGGTGTTCATTTTTGTTCGCCCAGTGGCAAAATTAGCCCCGTATCTGCGTGTTTTACTGTGAATGTCGTGTAAAGACGACGGTCTTGCGTCTGGAAAAACAAAACGCATGTTTGATATTTTGCGCGACAATATCGGTAAATTTGTTCCAGGAGGCAGTGCCTTGATGCGCGCATAGGATGCGAACGAGGGCATTGAGGCAGCCTACTCTGCGTGAGACCTAGGTGCCATCTGGCGGTTGTCTTAAAAGACGAAAGGATGGTCACCGGTTAATAGCAAGCGCGCAGCATGTGCGCGCGTTACGGAGGCTAGGCGACGGGTAGGTCCTACGACCCTGTCGTCTAAGCAAAGCGAAGGAAACAACTGACTTTGTGCATAGTGTTGCATTATTAACGCAGCGTGATAAACGCAACAGTCCTTGAATCACTTATATGTGCCTTCTTTTGTATACAGAAGCACAGAACTGAATACTTAGGTGTTGAGGTTGTGACTCAGAAGTACCCAATGATTATTTTTTAATAAAAAGTCACACAAATATAAACTCAGAAACCAGAAATATATTGGCAGGGGCTGGGGACGTGGTTCAATTTTAGCCATTTTGGGAGGAGTTTTGGCGGACAAAAAGACAAGTCGGGAGACAGATAGACAGAGAAAAACTTCGACGTCAAAGTATTCTAAGAAGCTTTATCCTCTTTAACACGCGAGGGACGTTTCCTTTCTTCTTTAAGAGCAAGCGACGGCAGGTCTGGCATGAAGAGCAGATTATAAAGAGTAGAAAAACATGCAGACCATGATAATGTAAAAGTCAAAATAATTCAGAGGTGAGGCACATGCTCTGTAAGCGCGCCTTCTGTTGCTACTTCCAAAAAAGAACTTGCATTTCTTGCGAATTTGAGATCGTTTCCTGACTCACCTGTCGCACTCATTTCGCATAATTATATAGATCAGTCTTTCTCTGTTACTTTAAATAAACATTATTGTAATGATATTGTCGCATGCAGCATACTCTGTCACTCTCTAATCATGACCCGTTCTACTCACAATATGTAGCAAGAAGCCAAAGCTGCTATTCTCGACTTGACTTCTAGATTGGTAAAAATGTCTGCACTTATTGTTATGAAAATGTCAGACTGATTTATTATGATACATCAGTCTTTCTCCGTTATTTTAAATTAACAGTTATGTATTGAGATCACCTCATGCAGCATACTCCGTCTCTGTCTAATCAAGTCCCATTTCACTCACATTAGGTAGCAGCAAGCCAAGAGTTGCTATTCTCGACGTGACTTCAAGGTTGGTCAAGAATGTCTGAACTGTCCGCTTGTACACATTAAACAAACATCCACCAGTTATATTGACTTGTCCAGACCTAATTAAGAAGCCCCTGATCTAGCTCAGCAGGCTGCTCATTGCGTCAGTCCCATAAATGGCCAGTTGTCTACGCTGGGTACATTCACAAAAAATTACTTCAGCTTATGCATGAATAGAGGCATTACAATAAGCAACTAGTACATACCAAACATCGTAGCTAAACACGAGTATGTGATGATATACAAAAATTTTAAATATATTGATGAAGTCTCAGGGCATTATGTCCAAGTTTTAGCGGAGTTTTCAGTTCTGCAGACAAATATAAAAATGGTTTTTATGTCAAGCTTTCCTGCTCTAACGTACAAAAGGATAAAAAACAGCTTTCCAATAACTTTTTACATATTGTTACGCCTACGAGGGGTTTATTCGAAGCAGACGTAACGGTCGACTCGACGGTATACCGCAGTGAACGCGAAGCAGCGAGCTCTTGCCACCAACTCAACGTCCTCTTCTTCTGCAACCACCATGTTCCCCGCTACACAGGTGCACATACCTAAATTACACATGTGGTAACACTTCCCTCCGCGCAGACGAAGCCCACTGGGCGAGTCAAACAGTCTCTCGAGGAATAAAGCGCTTCAAACGTGCAACATGGACAAGTTCAGTTTTCGCAGACCATCGGCCGTTTGAATGGAGACGCGCTATGCGGTAAACTAAATCACTGATACGGTCTACAACAAGATAAGGTCCCGCATAGTGCGGTAGCAGTTTCTCGCTCAAACCGCGTTTTCTAGTTGGTGTCCACAGCAACACTAGGTCGCCGCGATTGTACGTCACGTGTCGGCGTCGGCGGTCAAAATGTGCCTTCGAGCGATCTTGCGAAGCAAGAGTGCGCAAATAAGCAAGGCGTCTAGCTTCTTCTGCCCGACAGATGATCTCGGATATGCAGGGATCACGGTGGTCCAAACACGGGAAGATGGTATTCAGGGTATGACGAGGTGGTCGAGCATATAGAAGAAAGAAAGGACTGTAGCCGGTAGTTTCATGCTGAGCGGTGTTGAATGCATATGTGATAAAGGGTAGAATACTGTCCCAGTCCTTGTGATCGGATGCAACATACATAGACAGCATGTTCGAGAGAGTTCTGTTCGTTCGTTCAGTTAGACCGTTCGTTTGGGGATGGTATGGCGTAGAGTGCCGAAACCTTGAAGCACAGACACGAAGCATCTCTTCCATCACGTCTGCTGTGAATTGTCGGCCACGGTCACTGATTACGATTTTGGGAGGCCCATGTCGAAGAATGACAAAACGTAGCATGAAGGAAGACACATCAGCTGCAGTTGCCGATGGTATGGCAGCGGTCTCGCAGTACCGTGTTAAATGGTCGGTGCAAACGACTATCCAGCGATTTCCATCAGAAGACCGGGGAAAGGGTCCAAGGAGGTCAATCCCGACTTGCTCGAATGGAGTTCTAGGGGGCGGCACCGGATGTAATCGCCCTAAAGGAGCACTTGTTGGGCGCTTATGACGTTGACACTCGTTGCAGCTAGACACGTATTGTTCCGTCGTGCGGCGCATTTTGGGCCAGTAGAATCTTTCTTGAAGACGGCAAAGAGTTTTTGCTGTGCCTAGATGACCGGATGCTGGGTCATCATGCATAGCAGGTCATCATGCATGAAGAAGAGGACGTTGAGTTGGTGGCAAGAGCTCGCTGCTTCGCGTTCACTGCGGTATACCGTCGAGTCGACCGTTACGTCTGCTTCGAATAAACCCCTCGTAGGCGTAACAGAGTGGTGGAGGTGCTGGGTATACGTCTTTTTTAGTGATGGCGTTGAGACGGCGGTAGTCAACACAAAATCGCCATGTCCCATCCTTCTTCTTCACTAGAATTACTGGAGCGGCCCACGGACTACATGATTCCTGAATTACATTTTGCTTGAGCATCTCGCAAACCTGTTCATTGATCACTGCGCGTTCTGACGGCGATACACGATATGGTTTCTGTCGGAGAGGTCTGTGAGATGTCGTGTCGATTCGGTGCTTTATACGAGAAGCAGGGAATGACGGTGAATCATGCTGAGCGAAATCAAAAATACCGGCATGTTTGCGCAGAATACTCGCCAGTTCATTACGTTCCTTGGTGTTGAGTGACTTATCAATCATAGCCATAATGGCGGTGTCCCTGGCGTGCAGATTATTGCAACGGGTCTTATCCGGGGAATCATTGCTTTCTGCGAGGGTGGCAAGCGAGAGTACTTGGTGTTCACGAATCTCTGCAAGTTTCAGATCCTTCGGCAGCACTGTAGGTTCACTAGAGCAGTTAATCACCCACAAACCAGTATGCCCTTGCGCAACCGATAGTGTACAGTACGGTATTAAAACTGCCTTCTTTATGCAACTGATATGCACGGGCTCCACAGTTGCGTCAAATGTTTTCTCGCTTGCAGGTGAACAGACAACAGGGACGCATTTTGCAGACAACGGCGGCACAGTTGTGTCCACAGACACGCAAAGAGCACTTTCTTGAGAGGGCGAGTTTTCCATAAACGAAACTGGGATATCAGAATCTACTGTAATTTGTCCTGTGCGGCAATCGACAGTAGCACCACATAGCTTCAAGAAATCGAGTCCCAGAATGACGTCGTGCGTAGTATGAGGGAGAACAGCAAACTCCGCGACAAAGTTCTGGCATGCCAAACTAACAGTCACAGTGCAGACACCAACAGGTTGTAACACCTCTCCGCTCACTCCACGAAACGTATCAGGACGGTCCCAACGAAACATAACCTTTCGTCCAAGAAGGCGGGTGAAAACTAAACTCATCACTGACACGCTTGCACCTGTGTCCACCAACGCCATCGTCGGTACACCATCGATAAGCACTCGAACCTTATTTCTAAGCATGGAAGCTAACGGAGGTATATCGGTTGAAATCGAAGACTGTCCGGCGACCTCACCTCCAACGGCCGCGCCGGCTAGTTTTCCGTAGGAGGCGAGGAGTGGCGGCGCCGAGGAGACGGTGATCGGTTGGCGCGAGGGGCAGGTGGTGGTGTCACACTGCGGTCAGAGGCCGGAGATTGGTTTCGTAGCGGTCCTGAGATCTCGTAAGACGCGCTTCCCGGGAATGTCGGTGCTCGGGTAAGGCCAGAACGGTTAAATCTCGGTGATCGGTCGTACCTTGGCGGCTGCCGGTAGTTGCAATACCTGGCAATGTGTCCTTCTAAGCCACAGTTGTAGCAGACTGGTAGAGGACGCTCGCTGAACCAATGCTGAGACCACTCAGCTGTGAAGGGTCGGTGACGAGCTTGCTGAGCGGGGGCTGCCCACCTCTCTGTGGCGGGGCCGTGCCGAAGGCGTTGGCCATATCGCTGGTCGGCCGCAAATGAGTCACGACGTGGCCTCGGATTTCCAATTTCGCTAATGTCTGCCACACATACCGATGGTGGCAAAGGAGCTGATGATGTCGCCGTGTAGTAGGGTGGATTGGTATGTGGATGAGGAATGGTTTCGTCGACCCTACCACCTTGTCGCTGCAGCTCTTCACGCACAATTGCCCGAATAGTAGCCGCAAGGTCGGTGGGCGGACTCACGTCGACGCTGGCAACCGTTGTCACATTTGCCAGCCTACCAAATTTCGGGGCGATGCGACGAGTCTTCAATTTTGCAAACGTGCGGCATTGGCGTTGGACGTCGGAGGCAGAGGTGAGGTCGTCCCTGCCTATCAGAAAATTGTAAACATCTTCCGCTATACCTTTCAATAGGTGTCCGACCCTGTCTTCTTCGGACATCTGCGGGTTTATAATCTTGCAAAGCTTAAGGACGTCCTCTATATAAGCAGTGCAGGTTTCTCCAGGAATCTGGGCTCTTCCAGCAAGAGTCCGCTCCGCGCTTTTCTTTTTTGAGTCGGAATCACCAAAACACTTCTTGAGTTCTTGAGCAAAAAGAGCCCATGTTGTCAAGGACTCTTCGTGGTTTTCGTACCACATCAGTGCAGTGTCCGTGAGAAACAGCGCGACGTTTTCCAGCTGATCGATAGAGTTCCAGTGATTGTACCGGCTCACCCTTTTGTAGTGCGTTAGCCACGCGTCCACATCTTCTCCTGCCATTCCCGCGAACGGGCGGGGTTCCATGTAGTGATGCCGAGGTGTAGTCAGTGTAGATTGGCGCGAAGTCGAAGCGGTTGATTCCTGACCTTCGCTCTGGGTCATGACGACTGTTGTCGGCGGCAGACCGGCAAGACGACGGCTCCGGCGAACTCCGAACAGCTGTGGCTCCGTGGTACGTCGACGTGTCGTACCCAGCACCTCCACCACTCTGTTACGCCTACGAGGGGTTTATTCGAAGCAGACGTAACGGTCGACTCGACGGTATACCGCAGTGAACGCGAAGCAGCGAGCTCTTGCCACCAACTCAACGTCCTCTTCTTCTGCAACCACCATGTTCCCCGCTACACAGGTGCACATACCTAAATTACACATGTGGTAACAATATAAAACTTGTTCAGAACTTTAATGAAACTGATAAATATATCAATATCTAGTTTATTTGCACAATGGCTAGTAACAAGCCGACCTTACCGAACACTGTTATGAATCTGATTATTGCAGGATAGCTCAAGATTATTGGAGAGGTGAAAAAACGCCAAAGTTTACAGGAAAAATTGGACGCTTACTTTTTCTGTTGCCCCTACTGCTCTTGCATGGTTTTAATTCTTGGCTATGTTTTGCCAGCATGCCCATGTTCAAACTTTTCAAAAAATTTAGCGTGTTGCTTTAAAGTCAATTATTACGCATGCTGGCTCTTTTAACAACAAGTGTTTACTGAATTTAACGAGCCTTGAAGCTTCTTCTGTCTTCCATGGTTAGAGTGGTATCTAGGCAGACTTGATGCCTTTAGACTCATTCTAAAGGCATCAAGTGCCTTTAGACTCATTCTAGAGGGTTCATTGGCCAGTGGACAATGGCCACGATGACACTAGCTTTGACTGTTTGAATTAAACACATAGAGATTCTCATAGAATTTATGGGACATTTTGCGCTGTTATCACCTCGTTGGTGGAGCGCCAGATGCGCTTTCTGGAACTGTAGAATAATTTGTTGGCACCATAAAGTGCCCTTTGCGTAGAGTTTACTAGATTCTAACCCTTCTGAAAAAACGTCCTCATAGGAATGGTGGATTCCACCAACCACCATTTTGCCCCGCCGCGGTGGTCTAGTGGCTAAGGTACTCGGCTGCTGAGCCGCAGGTCGTGGGTTCGAATCCCGGCTACGGCGGCGGCTGCACTTGCGATGGAGGCGGAAATGTTGTAGGCACGTGTGCTCAGATTTGGGTGCATGTTAAAGAACCCCGGGTGTTCGAAATTTCCGGAGCCCTCCACTACGGCGTCTCTCATATTCATATGGTGGTTTTGGGACGTTAAACCTGACATATCAATCAATCAACCAACCACCATTTTGGTGGATTATGGCGGTGGAAATGTTGGTGGCACATAGTGTAAGGTGCCGGTGTACGGTGGAACGGATGGTGGATGGCGCGCTTCAGCCGGCAATGTTGCAGTGCGAAGCAGCGTCAGAATCACCGTGACGAGCTGCCACTAAAGAAATAATAAAAATAATTGTATGAAAAAGGATGTAGCAAGCCCCCGTAAAAAAAGGTGTGTAAGCGTGGGATCGACCTTGCCACCTCCGAATTTCGAACTGAGCACACTAACCACTGCGCCAAGCCAACAGATGGCGTCATGGGTGCTTAAGAAGTCATCAACTCGCAAAGTCACTGTTTAACTTAACTTTTGTTTCTAATTGGAGTGACGGGATCTGCACCTGCTACTAAAACTTGCACATTTGATAAACACGAACAACTGCTGCCTGTAGTGATTGCCACTGCAATAATGGCGACAGCGCTATGTTTTTGTTACAATTTACAACCGCAATGAAAAGAAAAACTCAGTGGACTGAGGAGCAGGTAGAGTTTATCGGCGGTTCCTGCCAAGCCTATTCTCCGTTTCTCGCTCCTTCCAAAGGGCGATATCAGTTCAGTCTTTATGACGCTTCTATGCTCATTCAATAGATACGCCAACACAGTTGATTTCGATGTTTTTCGCGCAACGCACACCGCAGTCCTGCCAGCACACCGCTGTTGCTCTGTCGTTAGGAACAGCTACATAAGGGCTTGTCCAAAACGAATACAGTGCGCCAGAAACTTCATGCGATCATATTGGTTCAGTAAGCATACGATTCGACGTGTCTATTTTCTCGCATAAGAGCCAGCGAGGTGCCGGCGAGTGTGACCGGCGGCTGTCGTTGAGGGAGGCGTACCTGTGGTGGAAGTCCTGCAAGCGCGTCGCATCGATGTTTGTCGCTTCATGCGTGGACACCGTACACAATAAAAATGCTTCATTTAGGGTCATGATGCCGCAGCTGTGCTGTGTTGTTATTTTTATTCGTCGAAATTGTGTATTCTGAAACACATAAGCACCCAGAACACTTGTACGGGCTCGTTCGGTACGACTAACCTTTGGTGGAAATAATTGTAGTAGAACAGAAGGGTGGAAGTCAAATTCGCTGGGGCTCATCTCGACGCATGTCCAAAGTGAAAGTTGATGCATATTCGCACGCACTTGGTTAACTTAAAGGTACGGCTCAAAAAATAGAGTTGGTTGCGAAACTTTATCGAGGTCCTGCAAGGCGCGCGTCAGCGCGCAGCGGGCGACTCCCACGTCGGGACCGTTAGGCCAAGCCTATTGGCCGCTCTGCGGGCCTGCTGGACGTCCCAAAGTTGGTCGGCCAGGAGGGAGCTGCGTAGGGCCGCCTCCTACCTGACCAATGTAGTGTTGGGGTTAGTGTACATTGCTTTGCACTCCCAGAGCATGTGCGCCAGCGTGGATACATCCCCACATGCGGGGCAAGCGTCATTGAGAAACACGTCAGGATAAATAGCGTGAAGTGATCTCAGGTTAAGGTACGTGTCGGTCTGCAGTAGTCTGAGCGTAAGGGCCTGTGGCCTATTAAGATTTGGATGAGGGAGTGGATATAGTCTCCGCCCGAGGTAAAAATATTTTGTTATTTCATTGTACGTGGCAGGCGCGTCCCTGTTTTCCGCAACCCCGTTGGCCCCGAATCGTTGCCCGGAACCCGCGTGGTCGGTTAGTGCGCGCGCGGCCTCGTGGGCAGACTCGTTGAGGTTGGGGGGAGCGCCTTGGGCCTGTCCAACATGTGCAGGAAACCAAATCAGTACGTGGTGCTTGATGCCGTCGCGGCCACCACTTTGGAGCACGCGCAGGGCTTTCTTGGAGATTACACCGCGCTCGAAACCGCGAATAGCTGACCTAGAGTCACTATAGATGACCTCCCTTTCACCTTCCAGGATGGCCAGGGCGATGACCACTTGCTCGGCAATCGTCGGATCGTCAGTGTGAACCGATGCGCAGTTGGTGATTTGTTGTTTCGAGTCGACGACGACTGCGGAGAAGGCGCGGCTCCCACGGTACGCTGTCGCGTCGACAAAGCTGACGCCGTGCTCCTCACTGTGAATCTGCTTGAGAAGAGTGGCAGCTATAGCCCGTCGCCTACCACGATTAAGCTCGGGATGGACATTCCTCGGTATCGGTGCCACGGTGATGAGGTCACGAATCTCACGGGGCACCTGTCTCATCTTCTCGTCCACTTCAGCCGGAGAGTGACCGAGCTCTCGGAGTATATGTCTGCCGGTCTGGGAGCTCGAAAGGCGCGCGAGCTGGCCCCGCTCCTGCGCTTCGGCAATCTCCTCCAACGTATTGTGTAGTCCGAGCTGGAGCAGACGCTTGGTGCGCGTCCTGATCAGGATACCGAGGGCCCGCTTGGTAATCTTTCTGAGCAAGACGTTGATCTTGTCACGCTCGGCACGCTGCCAATTGTGCATGGCCGCGACATATGAAAAGTGGCAGAGCACAAAGGCATTGACCAGGCGGATTAGGTTGTCTTCCTTGAGGCCTTGGTAGCGGTTGGCCACCCGCCGAACCAGCCGAACCGCGTTATCCGTCTTGGCGGCGAGCTTGATTATAGTCTTGCCGTTGGAACCATTGGACTCGATGGTCATGCCGAGGACCCGAATGGAGTCGACTCTGGGTATTGCGCTGCCATCTAAACAATGGAGTGTGCAAGAATTACCAGAGTTGCGTTTCTAGCGTGGTACCATCAAGTGACCGCTCTGTTGTGTTCTAACATTGAAAGGGCGAATTGCGAACTGGAGCCCATTTATTTGTCGACAACTGCGCACCGATGTATAACATTTATTATCATGCCTTCTAAACATCACAACAACAAAAAACACGTCGCGGATGTCAAACTGATGTAAGTACGTGCGTGAAATGTAAACATATTCCCGGCCGCATACTCTATGCTCCACAAAAAATGAAGCTTTGTTAACACCGCAGGAATAAAAAAACGTACTAGAAAGCGTAATGAGCAGCGTTGGTTTCTTTTGACCATAAACAGATATCTCTGCGCATTCAAGAATGAAACACTACAAATAAGTGATTTCACCTACTGTCATGTGCTTTTCATCATGCCGCCATCATCCACCAAGATTCCATCCTTCCACCGTCATCTACCTTGCTTACCAAGCCTTCCACCAAACACGTTTTGCCTCGCCACCATGAGCCAGCACATTCCATCATCACCACGATTGGCTCGCCACCGCCACCACCATCTGCCACCATTTGTTCCACTCTGGCCGTCATCAGCCGGCATTTTCCACCGTTATCACCATTGGCTCGCCACCACCACCACCATCTGCCATCATTTTTTTTCACTATCGCCGTCATCAGCCATTATGCCCACTAAAGTTTCCACCATATCCACTAATATTTCTACCATATCCACTAATATTTCCAAAATATCCACGATTCTTTCCATTATATCCGCTAACAATTCCAGAATCCACCAACCCAGAATTTTCAATAGGGAATGAGCTCATGGCGCATTTAGTCCGGCGTGCATAACTACCCTTACTACGCACGCGCAACAGCTGACCCAAGCATTACGAGAACGCGCTCGCGTGGTCGTGCGTTCCGTTCTGTAGAGGGCTGGGTGAAAAATTGGTAGATCCCATGTGCAGCGAGAATAGATGATATCCGAAGCACGAATGAGAAAGGTTGATATATCACTTTAAAATCAGCACAACGTTACGAGGTGGAGGTAAATGGTGCCGTACATGACTTCCAAGTCATGATTATCATGTTTTGATGTCTCGTTTATCTTCGTCATCTATTCACGTCACGTGCTACCATATTCAATATATGTGGAGCTAGCTAAACGCCCACGCGCAAGCTATGAGCGTGGTACGTTGTCATGTTCTTACGTGACACGTGTGTCAGGATTATCATATTTGCACCAGTCATACATTTCGTCATCTATTGACGTCACGGAACACCAAATTTGGAATATGTGAAGCTATCAAGACAGTCGGGAGCGCATCGTGGAGGGCCCAACATACTCTAATGTAGTGTTGAAGCGCGCGCGCGATGGGCACAGCGATGCTACGTTAGCAAAACGCGAGGACTCTATAGTATGACGCCAGACGCGACCAGCGTCTGTCAACGCGGCCTGACGGCAACCGGCGCAAATATTGACGTGCTACATTTCGAACCGTTGTGTTACCCAGACAACATTGCGCCTCCCTCTTTACGTGACGGATGGACGCCGAAGGCGCTGAAACGCGCATGCGTCAAAGCAACATAGCGCTGCGCGTGCCAGTGAGTATGTGGCAGGACCGGCGCCTGGCGTGGCAACGCCAGCGTGACGCAACGAAATGAACGCCGGTGAGCATGCGCACCACACCACGTCAAAATGTATTGGCGCCTTGACTATGGCATGTAATCATGTTCTCACAAGACACGCATTTCATGATTATCATGTTTGCACTAGACACATACCTTCGTCATTCATTAACTTCACGTATTACCAAATGGGGCATATGTAAAGCCAGCGAAACGGCCGCTAGCGCATCATATGTGTGGTATGTAGCCATGTTGTTACCTGACAAGCATATCGTGATTATTATGTTTGGATGTGTCATATACCTGTGTCGTTCATTCACGTCACGTAACGAGTTTGGTACATGTGAACCTAGCAAAACGGCCGCGAGCACATTATGAGCGTAGCATGTAGTCATGTTGTTAGATAACACGCATCTCTTGTTTATCATGTTTGAACCAGTATCATACTTTCGTCATCCATTCACGTCCCGTAATACCATATTTGGTACAGGTGAAGCTAGCAAAACGGCCGCCAGCGCATCATGAGCGTAGCATGTAGTCATGTTGTTACATGACACGGCATGTCATGATTATCGTGTATGCACCTATGACCTACCTTCGTCATCGTTTGACGTACCGTAAAACCAAATTTTGTATATGGGACGCTAGAGAAACGACCGCAAGCGCAACATGAGCGTGGCATGAAGTCATGTTGTTACATGACACGCATGTCATAATTTTCGTGTTAAGGTCTGTCGCTTGTGTTCCCCATGCAATCGTGTCATACCATACCAGTGTTGCAACACGCCATGTGAACGAAACTACCGCTGGAACTGCAGGACTGTGAAATGTAATTCATGACGTTCATGACATTCATCACATACATGTCATAATTTTCATGGCATGGCTAGTAAAATATGATCTTCATACACTCATATAATGCCATACCAAGTTTGGTATTGATATCATTATTGAAACGGCCAGGAGAGCTAAACGTCGTAGGTGGCTAAAGAGATAGATAGATAAATAGATAAATAGATAGATAGATAGATAAGTAGATAGATAGATAGATAGATAGATAGATAGATAGATAGATAGATAGATAGATAGATAGATAGATAGATAGATAGATAGATAGATAGATAGAAGTCGGCAAAGTTTTATAAGAAATGTTCCGCATTTAATACGGTAGTTTCAGCAATCATGTGATGGCATCCGAAAGCGAGATTCTGTAGACGCGAGATGAACCAACGCGTTGTACTCTAGTCAGAACACGCTGCCACGTGCTAGCGCGTTTGAGCCTGCCTAACTAAATGGCCGTGTAAGAGGCTGGGGCCTTTATATATTTCTTAAACTCTCTCAGCTATCATATGATGACGTCGGTGAATGAAATTCTTCAGGCTAGTGATGAAACCACGTTCTTACACGTGGCATGGCGATGAACCACGTGCTCGAACAAGGCTTCGGTGCAAGTCCCCACCCCCGAGCAATATACACGGGAACATCTTTCTGTTGCTATAAAAAAAAAGCTACGGAGCCAAAGTGGGCATGTGCCCCCGCTGTAGAATATACCGCAACAAGCGCGCCCATGATTTCCTCATGAATCTAATAAAAAAATTGCAGCATATTCACGCAGTTAATATTGGAGAGTGGAGCGAAGCGTCCGCACGTCCATTCGTTCTTGCTTTCATCCATCCATGCGTGCGTCTGTGTGACCGTCCGTGCGTCTATCCGCTCGTCCGTGTGTGCGTCTTTTCATGCGTCCGCACGTCGATCTGTGCGTCTGTACCTGCGTTCGTCCATTCATCCGCTCATGCATCATCCATGCGTTCATCCTTCCGTGCAGCCATTCTTGCGGTCGTCCATGCATCTGTCTGTGCGCCCGTTCGTCCATCTATTCAACACTCCAAGTACCACCATCTGGCATCTTTTCATCATATATTCCCCATATAGAAGCATCGCCATTCAGCGGACATGCCAAGGACTGAACAAGAGGTTCCACACGCACACTTTCTTACGGCTTGCGCTTCGTGTCTACTCCCCACCTTTAACCACCTCGAGTTCATGGTATATACTAGTTCACTGTATTCATGGCACTGCGGCCCAACACTCGTTAAAACTTTCTGAAACCAAGGAGGTTACGCCCAGCGAGTATAACGTAGCAACCCTTTCTTGTCAGATAGGGCTCAATGTACATGCCAATGGCTGCTAATGTAGAATGAGAGAGAAGAGAATTTGGCTTTTACTTTCTTACGGCTTGTGCATCGTATCTACTTCCCACCTTTAACCACCTCGAGTTCATGGTATATACTAGTTCAGTGTACTCATGGCACTGCGGCCCTACGCTCGCTAAACCTTTTAAAAAACCATGGAGGTTACGCCCAGCGAGCATAACGTAGCAACCCTTTCATGACAGATAGTGCTGAATGTACATGCCAATGGCTGATAATGGGGAATGAGAGACAGGAGAATTCTGCTTTTAGTTCACGCACACTCTGCGAATTTTTATTATTCAAAAACGCACAGGAGAAATCTCCCACCGGCACCACGTTGGAGGTCAAAACGTCACACTTGTTACACACTATGACTTCGACTATGACAACTACGAGGGACGAACGGGTGCCGCTTTAAAAACTTTAAACGACTCTGACTTTTGCACGGCACGCATCGTAACAGAACGTGGGCTGTTTGCAAGACTGGTCTTTACAGTAACCTTGTATGTACTGTAGCGGCGACGCTGTTTAGCGGAAGTACGCACAAGCCGCATATTGGCGCCTATCCCGCACTACAGAAATTCGGCTCATTGTGTGGAATTCCTAGATCAGCAGCTGGAAACGCACGGCGAAGAGGCCTTCCTTCGACGATGGCAAGCCGCATATTGGCGCCTATCCCGCACTACAGAAATTCGGCTCATTGTGTGGAATTCCTAGATCAGCAGCTGGAAACGCACGGCGAAGAGGCCTTCCTTCGACGATGGCACACACTTTCCTTCAAAGTAAGAGAGGGACAGCTGAGGTTTCCAGTGGTCCCGTACTAGCCATGCACCCACTCTAGTACGCATGCATAAGTGTTATCCGGTAAAATGTGATTAACTTGATTCTTTTTCATTTTCCTTTCACTTGTAACATTTGAATACCCAGTGATCAATTAGATTTTGGTGCTCAATTGTAAGTTGTATACACTGTAGAACAGCAATATATTCTACTGGATTCTGTTCATAAAGAGACGCTGCACGCACGGAAGAGATATTCATGTCTATTGATGCTTTCTGACAAGCCGCTTGTTTTTATACGTCTGAAAATATCGCACGTCCTACATGCCCCTCAAAGTCAAAATGGCGTCTTCGTCTTTAGGCAAGACGAGCGTCGCCGTCGACCTATTACGATGACTGGCTGAGGAAGTTTGTGTCAAAGTGTGCTCACAGGAAACAGCTTTGCAAACACATGTATAACTTTGTGTGAAGTGGGATTACCTGAACACGGCCGTCATTTGAAACTCGAGGCGAACCAGGCTACTTCGCGGAGGACTACAGTAGCAGTAGCTCCACCCTCATAGCTTTCCCTTCATTGCCACAGAAAGTTTTCCCCGAGTATAGTAACTACACTGAATTTTATTTATTTATTTATTTATTTATTTATTTATTATACCCTCAGGGTCAGAGGCATTACAGAGGGGAGTGGTACAGAACAAAGGCATAACATGAGGTAGCATGGTTACAAAAAAAAACGTTGTGTACATAAAAAGGAAAAGGAAAGACAAAACAACTTAGTATTATCGCAACAATGAGGTCACACAAACACAGAATAAACATCAGATATTTCTGCATATACAATATTGGCTAAGGCAGCACGGTACAGTTGGTTATCGGTGATACCCGCAATTTCAGCGGGAAGGTGGTTCCATTCCCGGGACGAACGGGGCAAAAGTGACTGAGTGGCAGATTTTGTATGATAATAGTTAATGCCAACCTTGTGACGGTGGTCAATGCGATGGGAAATGTATAGTGGTTGGTGTAAGAGTTCGTTGCGCAGGAAGGAATGATAATATATTTTATGTAGCATGGTTAACCGAAAAAGTTTCCTGCGTGATGATAAAGAGGGAAGGGAAAGGCTGCTTTTCATTGAAGATGTGCTGGCAGTACGGTTATAGTTTGACAGGATAAAGCGAGCGGAATTATTTTGAACAAGCTCGAGAGAAGCGATTAGATTTTCATGGCTTGGATCCCATACTGATGCTGCGTACTCTAACTTGGGGCGTATTAAGGATTTGTAAAGCGATAATTTTAGTGACGATGGGGCTCTAGAAAAATTGCGGCGTAAATACCCTAACATGCTATTAGCGTTGTTGAGATATGTTCAATATGTGTTGACCAGCTGAGATTAGTTGTAATGTGCACTCCACGGTACTTATATGATGTAACTAGTTCTAAAGCCATGTTGTTTAGGTAATAGGTTGACTGATGCTTGGGGTTGCGGGATACATGCATAACCTTACATTTGTTAATGTTTAATTCCATCGGCCAAGTTTGGCACCAGTTAGAAACCGCGGTTAGATCAGACTGAAGGATTCTAATGTCGTCACTATTATTAATCTTACGAAAAATCACACAGTCGTCTGCAAACAAATGAATATTAGAGCACAATTTTGAAGGGAGGTCATTAATATAGATAAGAAATAGAAGGGGCCCTAAGACGGATCCTTGTGGGACTCCAGAGCGCACTTCGCTGAAAGAAGAGTTAAAGCCATTAGCATGAACAAATTGGGTGCGGCGGGTAAGGAATGATTCTATCCATTGTAGCACGTTTCTATCAAGGTTGAGGTTACTTAGTTTGTGAAGTAGAAGTTGATGACAGACCTTATCGAATGCTTTAGAAAAATCTAAATAAATGCAGTCTGCTTGAGACGAACTGTCCAGGATAGTGTGCAGTTTTTCCGAAAAGGTTATGAGCTGTGTTTCACAGGAGTATGTTTTACGAAACCCGTGTTGCGCAGGAGTGAAAAAGGAGTTTGATTGGAGGAAATTTACAAGATTTGTGAATAATACATGTTCTAGAAGCTTGCAGCAGGTGCTAGTAAGGGAAATGGGGCGATAGTTAGTAGGAGAACATTTATTTCCGGATTTATAGATAGGAACCACCTTCCCAATTTTTTATTGAAGAGGTAGCGTAGATTGATCGAGTGATTGCTGAAAAATTTTGCCAAGATGATTGAGCAAGTTGCAGATGTATTTTTCAAAAATTTAGCGTCAACGCTGTCATAACCAGGTGAAGAATGAAACTTCAATTTGCTTATAAGGGCGGCAATACCAGGAGTGTCCATGTTCACTGGTGGCATTTGGACGTAATTGCAGTAAGGTAGGTGTGGCAAAGAGCTGTTGGATTTATGCGAAAAATTGTTTACAAATGTTTCATTAAGGACACCAGCACATTCACTTTCAGAAATATAATCACCATACATATCTAGGAGAGAGATGGACTCATTAGACGTCGGGCTAATAGTGCGCCAAAATTATTTCACATTTGATTTTAGCATGGAAGGTAATACATTCGACATGAAATTTTCTTTAGCATTTTTTGAGCTGTCACATAGCTATCAGAAGCTTCTTTGTAGGCAGTCCATTTTGCATTAGTCTGAGAAAGTTTAGCAGCACGATATAGACGTTTCTTTTTGTTGGATAGGCGTTTGATGCTTGGTTTGTACCATGGGCATTGTGCATGAGTCGTAATGAATTTCGTGGGGATGTACTTATCGGTTAGTCGGCGAACTTCGGAAGAAAACATATCCCAGTTAGTTTGAACAGTTCGCTCATCATAATCCTTCAAAAAAAAACATCAAGAAATACCGCAAGTTCATCATTTATGGCCTCAAAATCTGCTTTCCTGTAGTTCCTTACTATTTTTCTTTTCTTGCTACATGTGTGGGATGGCGCATTGATACAGAATGTGAGTAATGAATGGTCACTTATATCCGGTAAGCAGGTAATGTTGGATGCAAGGTCAGGTGTATTTGTTAAAATTAAATCAAGGGGTTTGACGGCGTGAGATGTTACCCGCGTGGGTAGTGTAACTAATTGTGTAAGCGAAAAAGTCGATAATAGTTGCAGGAATTCGCTAGCTTCGCTTGAAGATGGTGACAAAAAGGGTGGGGCGGCATGCCACTTTATGTTTGGGAGATTAAAATCGCCAAAAAGAAACAAAGGACACGAAGGGAAACGGGTATGAATGATGTTAAGAACATCGTGTAATTCATTAATGAAAGTCGGTGATAAGAAAGGAGGGCAATAGCATACACCAACAATGTACTT
Organism: Rhipicephalus annulatus; assembly: GCA_013436015.1. Lineage (NCBI taxonomy): Eukaryota > Metazoa > Arthropoda > Arachnida > Ixodida > Ixodidae > Rhipicephalus > Rhipicephalus annulatus. The sequence goes on from WOVY01005309.1 coordinate 65,337, forward strand.
TTGGTGGCCTACTGTAAGTGAGCTAAATATTATTTCTAGATTGCTGCGCACGTGCACAGGCGAAGAAGGAATGTCCTTTGATATTGCTAACAAAACACCCCCTCCACGTCTTTCAGTGCGGTCGCAGCGATAAATTGAGAAGCGGGAGGAATTCAGAAAAAGTTCGGAATCACGCACATGCGCATTAAGCCAGGTTTCAGTTAGAGCGATTATATGGGCTGAACAAGTATCTATGGCGGAAGATAGAGCGTTATGTTTGTTAAGGATGCTTCTTATATTTGTAAAGAGAACAGATACATAAGATAAGATCGGTTGTCCACTGCCCCTCTCGTTTTCCTACAGCGAGGAACTCGAGGCAGGATTAGAAGAATGTCGTACACGTGCCGCTTGCGGCCGTATTTCTTGAACGGCATCGGTAACAGGGTCGTACATGTATTGTTTGTTGCCGATTGACAACTTTTTATAGTGAAGTTTGAAAAGTGGTGAGCCGAGTTGCCTTTTTCCAAATTCTATTAGCTTTTTCCGCGCTGTACGAGTGTTTGTTGAGAAGTCTTCGGTTACCGAGATATTGTCTTCTTTGAGGCGATTGCGCATGGAAAGTAGTTTTTCTTTAGTCTTATAATTTGCAAATTTCGCTATAACTGGGCGACACTTGTTAGGCGAGTAAGTACCCAGGCAGTGCGCTCTTTCAATGTCGCCGGACGGGAGAGTATAATCCGAGGTGTTTAGTATGCCGATTAATTTGGATTCAGTTTGTTGCCATGTTTCTTTGGAATCAGTGATGCCAAGAAAAATTAGATTGTTCCGACGGGACCGGTCTTCGATTTCGTCAAGGTGGGACTGTAGAAGGTTATTCCGGGAAGTTAATTCTTCAATGGACGTTTGGGCTTCCGATAAACCCTCACTGAGCCTATCAACTTCTTTTAGTTGTCTTTCAAATTCGTCAAGCCTATGTTCGATAGAATTCATTTTTGTTTCTATACTTGTCTGGCTTGCTCTAATTGAATTTATACTTTCCACTAGTTCCTCTTGAACCTTTGAACTATGCAAGGATTGTGCACAGACATCTCTCAGAAGTTGGAAGATAACGCTCATCTGTTCAGCCGGGTTTTCCGGTAACGATTCAACTTCCAAGGGGGTTTCCGAGCGAGCACTGCGGGTGGTGGGTCCAGGATTAGTTTCCACATCACCCGAGAGTAAAAGTGTTAACGCCATAGCATAACATTCGGACAATAACTCGCAAAACACCCGTGGGCACGGGAAGAGCACCAAAAAACGATCATCTGACTTTCCGGCATATAATGAAATATGGCTATACACCTGCATTTCGGAAAAAACACGGGTGAGGGAGGCGCCGAAGGTGCTGCTCCCGTGCCCATTGAAGTGGGCGGTGGGGCGGCGATCGTTTAAATACGGGCATCTTGGTGATGTCGTTGCTGATGGGATGGGGTATTGGTCGCTGAGTTGCGGGCAGGCAGAGGGTTCCGTGAAAAATGTCTTGTCAAGATTTGGTGACGCCGCCTTGAATTCCAACCATGCGCAGTAGCTGCTCGGGCACACTGCTATCGGCGATGGCTTGAGGCAGCATGCCGAACAGCAGGACGAAAGGGGTAGCCATGTCACGAAAATAGCAAGCAGGGCCTGCATTTTGGAAAAAACACGAGTGAGCAAGGCGCCGAAGGTGCTGCTCCCGTGCCCACTCAATTTTATGGTGTGCTCCACTTGCAAGGACAGGTTAACATCGGATAAGGTGCCCGTGATAAAAGGAATTTCGAGTCGACACATGTCCTTGCTTCTCAAGCTACTTTCGCTGCTTCGCCAAATACTAATGGTTCCTTTATAGGGAGACGGTGTAATTGTTTTCTTTGAGTTTGTCATGCTGACCACACTACAGCAAAAATACTTTTACGCCTAATGGATTGCGTGGCTCAATCGGCTGTTCGCTTTACTAGGTTGTATCTCACCAGAAAACGAGGCCTTGCAACTCAGCTCTTTCGCAGATATCAAGAAACCCGGTGCATCGGCGAAGTATCTCGAGGTTTTCCCAAGCTGCACAGAAACTACATTTGGATCGCTGACGGCTCATCAAATTCTGCTTCCGCGGGGCACTGGGAACCATTCGGCGAAACAGATATAACCTGGACACTTCGGGCATCCTCGTAGTTGGCAGCAGCGGCGGCAAAGCGAACGGACGACTAATTGCTACTGTGCTCTTTCGCAGGTTGGTAGTTCACTTCAGAACGTTCTTCTAAAAGTTGTGCCGCTGCTGCTGCTGCTGGCACTATTGCAATTGTTGCCTTTGTAGTCGCGGCGCCACTATTGCAATTGTTGCCTTTGTAGTCGCGGCGCGTTTCATCAGATTGTGCAGTAATGTCTGTGAAAGATGTTTGTCTTTCTTGTAAAAGCGGTTTTGACTCGCCTGATTTGGCGGTTCAGTGCGCAGAATGTTCTGCTTTTGACCATTTTGGAACCTGCTCGAGCCTCACAGAGAAACAATACAGATCTAAAAGCATAGCAGCTAGACAGAAGTGGGTGCGCCAAACATGTAAGGCTGCAAAAACTAACCAAGCGGTTTAGATTGATACGGCTGCGATGAATGAAATGGCTGAGATCAGACTACTTTTGTGCAATATAAAGAAAAACTTGACGGCTTGATGCCATTGAAGGATATTGTGTCTAACATTGAAAGGGCGGTTCAGATGATGTCAGAAAAATATGATCAAAATATGATCAGGTTTTAGAGCGACTGGAAAGGCAGGAAACACAGACTAAGGACATTAAAAAACGAATGGACGCGATTGAGGCACAATGCAAAAAAAGTTTAAATGAGAAGAACTTGCTGCGAACGGACCTGAATGACCTTGAGTGGCGAAACAGAAAGCTTAATTTAGAATTTCATGGCATTCAGGTAACTGAAAGTGAGAACCTACTGCAGAAGGTGAACAACTTGACTGACGTGATGAGTCTGCCAAGACTCTCCGATCTAGAAATCAATGCTATCCATCACTTGTAAGCGAGACCAGGAAACATTCCAGGTATAATTGTGAGGTACACTAGGCAGGCAGTTAGGAGCCAGTGGTTAGAAAAGTGGCACAAATTGAGAGAAAATAATTGTAGCGTGCTTGTCCTGGAGAACTTTACCAGTTACAACAGGCAGTTGCTTAACGCCGCGAAACAGTGGGAAAAAGACAATGGCTTTCAGTATGCGTGGCACAGAAACAGAAAAGTCTTCGTGCGCAGAGTCAATGGCGAGCAGGCTGTCCTTGTGCGAAACGTGAACGACTTTCCTGCATAATGTATTTCTATTCAGCTGCAATCTCTTGCAAATATTCTCGTGATGGATGAAACAAAAAATGATATATTTCTTTCGCAAGAACTAAATGTCATTGGCTCCACAGAACATAAAAAATCCTTAAAATATTTGCATTTAAATGTTCGTTCTCCTCAACATAAAACAGACGACATTCGATTTTTCACCCATGCATTTTCATTCATGTTCGACGCCATACTGCTCGCTGAAACGTGGAGCAAGGATAAGGATGAAGCACTCCCTTTCACTTCTTATCAGTCTTTTTGTTTAAATCACCCAACGCGTCGTGGGAGCGGTACATGTTACTATTGAAGGAAGGCATACAATGTGAATTGCTTTCTGAATTTTGTGTTATGTGTGATGATTTTAAAATGCTTCCAGTTCGATCCGGTAAATATCTTTTTTCTGTGTGTTATAGGCCCCCAGACAGAAACCTTGATGGCTTTTTTGTTTCTATGAGACGCTTTTACGTGTTTTGTTAGATAATGTGTATTTTTTTGGTATCGGGAGGGGACTTTAACCTTGATATGTTATGCAATTGTACACCACAACAAACCATGAATGCAATAATGCACCAAATCTCTTTAAAAATTTCATTAGTTCACCGACCAGGAGTACAGAAAACAGTGCAACTTTATTAGATATGTTCATTACAAATGCCATTGAGAATAACATATTTGCAGGAGTATTGTCTGAGGATATTAGCGACCATATTCCTATCGTCCTCTTTTTTGAAATAAAGACCTTACAAGAACGTAAGAAGCGGATGGAAACCATTCAAGTTATCTCTGAATCTAACCTAACAGGTTTTAGAAACGAACTGCTTGGTAGTAGCCTTACTGAGATCCTTCCGTTGAAAAATGCGAATCAAGCTTACAATGCATTCTTAGACAAAATATTTGATATTCATAAACGTCACTTCCCCGAAAAACAAGTTCGTTTGAACAAAAGAACCCGTAAGCCATGGATGACCCCGGACTTGCTCAGCAAAATTAAACATAAAAACCCCTTCTTTCTTGCCCTTATTTCCCCGCCCCCAGCGCTGGGTAGCAAACCAGATGCCAATATCTGGTTAAACTCCCGGCCTTTCCTCTCTCTCTCTCTCTCTCTCTAAACATCAAAACGAACTTTATCACAAGTTTTTTGTGAATAAAATTCTGACATTTTAAAGAATATAAAGTATACAGAAATTGAATGAATAAGGAAATCAGAAGCGCAGACTGCACTACATACATACCGAAATAAAAACCAGTGCAGATAAGACTCATGCCTTATGGACAAAGCTAAACTTATTCTTGAACCGTGGTACAACAGGGGCAAGTGTGGAGAACCTGACTATAAATGGGCGCAGCGTATCAGGAGCTGAACTTGCAAATATATTCAATGACCACTTAGTCAATTATACGCATAATGAAGCGTCTAGTGATTTTATTCAATTTCTACCAGATCCAAATTCATCCTCCATATTTTTTGAGCCTGTAGTGGACGAAGATGTTTATTCCATTTTCTCGAAACTTAGAAACACACCATCTCGTGATATTGATGGTATGCAGATTAGGCCCAATAAATATGCGCTAGATATTCTTGTTCCTTATATCACTCACATGAGTGATAAAAGTGATATATATAGTGCAACGTTTCCCGAAAGAATGCAGACAGCAAAAGTCAGTGTTTTGATTAAAAAAAGGCGAAAAAATTGACATTCAAAACTACAGACCCATGTCTATTATTCCGGTGTTTTTGAAAGGTTTAAAAAACCTTATGCACCGTCAACTGTACCAATTCTTAGGAAAACACAACGTGATTTTCCCAACTCTGTTTGGTTTCAGGAAACATCGATCTACGGTAATGGCATTATTAGAACAAAAAGAGTACATATTATCTGAATTTGAAAGCAAACGTGCATTTCTCGGTATGTTTGTTCATTTTAGTAAAGCCTTCGACGACATTCAACATTCCACGTTGTTTGAAAAGTTGCAGTGCTATGGAACTCGTGATCATGCACTAGACCTAGTAAAAAGTTACCTTAAATATCGCAAACAGGTGGTTGAAATAGACAGAAAATGCTCAGAGCTGAAGCCTATTACTAAGGTGTATCTCAGGGAAGCATCCTTGGACCCCTTCTTTTTATAGCCTATATAAATAATTTAACTCGCCTTTAGCCAGATGCTAAATACGTCTTATATGCCAATGATGTCAGCATGTTTGTTTCAGCTGAAAATAGTATCACGCTTGAGGAAAAGATTAAACATTTGGTTGTGAAACTATATCTCTGGTCATGCTGTAATAATATAAACATAAACACTAGTAAATCAAAGGCGGTACTATTCCGACCTAAAAATAAGCCCGTTAATGAAAAAATGCATCTCAAGTATGGCGATACTGATATTCAGCTTGTAAATAGTATAAAAATTCTTGGAGTTACATTTTCGAGCAGTATGCTTTGGACTGAACACATTGACAGTGTGCTAAGTCAGTTATCCCACGTAGGGGGTATGGTGTACAGTGGCAAAACTGTTCTACCATACAAGGTAAAACTTTTACTTTATAAATCATTTTTTCTATTCGCATCTTACCTATTGTTTCTTGGTATGGGGGACTACAACTTACACGAACTTGCAAAAACTGTACCTGATGCAAAAGAAGTATAATATAATCATTTTTAACTTGCCGTATGATGCTCACACAAGCGAATTGTTTCAACAGGCTGGAATACTACCCGTACATCGTCTCTACAATTTTAAGTTAGCATTGGCAATCAGGCATGAATTGAAAGAAAGTCGACATTTTTTGTATGACCTCTCAAAACTGCAGCCACATATTACATTGTTTGAAACACGAAATAAAGAAACATGGCAAATAAAAACTTCGAGAACAAACTACTCCACAGATAAATTATTCTACATAATTCCTACGTTACTTAATAAATATGTGAAAGCTGGCATAGATTTTTTACATTGTACACAGATTCAGTTGCGCAATTAACACATGTTTCGTTTTTAAGATTTCTTTGCAGTTGCTGTATTATCATGGTTGCTGGTTTTATTTTTGAAATTTGGGCTTGATTTTTATATCTTTATTTTTTTGTTTATTTCTCTATTTGGTGTTTTCGTTATTGTTGTCGACTTCGCATTGCTGATTGTTTGCCACTGCTGTCGTGCTAAAAGGTAGCTGTGGGCCTTTGTAAGCTGCCTCTTTTAGAGAGCAGCTTTTACCTGCAGCTGTCTTTCATCAAACTATTGAAGAAAAATAAACATTGTTAATATTATAATATTATAATATTATTATTATTATTATTATTATTATTATTATTATTATTAATCCTATCTCCTTATTCCGTCCCCTTGTTTCGTCAGTTCAATTTCATAATGTTCGGAAGGCCACAAAAGTAGTAACTGCACTGTCCAGAATTCCCTTATCAGGAAACGTTGTGAAATATGAGAAATAACAATGTCTGAATAAATAAGTCATATCGTGATGAAGCAATGTAACTACATTCACTGAATCATGCATCTTCATTGTGACTAATGCCAATACAACCCACAGTTTGGCTTGATGCTTCTTTAGCTGAGCATGGAGGATAGCGAGATATTCAGTGAGGCAGAGTCAAGTAATGTGATTGATAAAGCTGATACAGCCGAAACCACCTATGATAAGAAGCTTCTGCAATAATGCTACTTCAGTATGAAACAATGGCTATATAAGAAAGAAGTTTGGCCCATCAAACAAATATATGAATTGGTAGGACTAACAATTTACACTCTTTTTTGTCAAAATACAACAACCAGTACATGTAATAACGTAATAAATTGAATTTAACTGACACACATATATGTACAATATAATTTATATATACACGCTGTACTTTTCCAAATGGGGTTCAAAATTAAATGTACACATTTACTGCTACTACTAGCTTATAAAAGCCTTAGCACAAATGAATTGCATTTTTGTAGTTTCCTGCACAACTAAATGAAAGACCTTAGACATACAGCTCGTGTATCTCTAGCCAGCAGCCAAGCTTTCGTAGGAATGCCCTCTTTCTATATTTTTTCATTCATAAAATGAATGTATTCATGAAGTGTGCAGCAAAACTGGCCTAATCATTTTTTGTAAGGTGCCCGGCCATATGCTTAAACACAACCTCAAAATAAAAACTGGATACTTCGCTATGATTACCTCGATTTCGGTCATTCTCTAGGCAATATTGCAGATTTATTTTAGTGGCCCAACATTAGGCTGTTAAGTTCATAGTTTTCTCTCTATGATAACTAAATGAACAGTGCTACAGTACAAACATGTGGGTGTAAACAATTTCCTTTGTGCATTTGACGTTACAAGACCTTGAAGGTGATGTTGCAATATAGAAAAAAAGTATTATTCGTTCAACAGCCTTCGTGCAAGGTTTAAATGCCCTACCTTATTTTATCTGTGTATCAGTGTCGATTTATTTATCAAAACATTTAGTCCTAAGCAGTGAAAAATGTTGTGATACATGCTACCATGAGAAAAGGATGAGAGCGAGGCTTTGCTCGAGCGGTTCTGTGAACTCCCTCTTCACTCGGAGTTGTACCTTTGAAATCGTTCTCCATGATTTGCCAAATACCTTCCTTTGCTTTGAAATGCACTAAGGACATTTCTATATTACGAACACGCGCGTCTTGTATATAGGCTTCACAATATACATAACTTATCACAGAATTACTGCGTGCTACAAACGTACGTTTCCATCGGGTGTGAGAACATGTCGTCATCATAGCTGCTTCTGGTTTAAAGCCTGTCACCCTGTAAGAAAGGCACCCGCGTTACTGTGCGTACACCTAGTGGGTGTATGGCAATTTTGTAAAGATTTCATGCGCATAATTTCTCGTGATTCAAACGACGCTATACCAATTACACGCAATGCAATGATATACGAAAACTTGATTGACAGCAGTAAAAATGAACTTTGTCAATTACATTCTAACAATCCACAAAGTTCTGAAGTAACGTCCTTCAATAAAAGAAATAGTTAACAATAAGCAATAACAAGTAACAAGTAAGTGGTTGAAGTACGCACAAGAGCGTGGATATTTTTATTGCGTTCAACTCTTAAAGACGAAGTTTAAGGGTTACCTCATCTTAATTAAAATATTTGTTTGCCTATATATTAATTTTTTGTCACCTTCATGGCATCTTAATTGTTACAGAGGAGGATGTATAAAACAAAAACAATAAAATTGCAAGAATTCGAAACAGACAAGTAAGACAAACTAATAGAAATGCATGTGCAAACAACACTAAGCTAATGCGGGGTCAAGACATAGTCGTTTAGTACAGCCTTGATTGATGACACGTCCTCGATGCAGGCAACTGAAGGAGGAAGGTAGTTATTGGGCACTGGTTTTTGCAAAAAAATAGTATAAAAAACTTTAGTGTGGCCAAAATAAATTACAACTTTTATGCTGATGGTCAAGACGTGATTGTATGTATGAAGAGAGTGAGTAGAATTTCGTCTAAGTGAATTATTTTAGTACATAATTTTTTTCAAAAAGACATAGACGGGACACATTTCTTCGAAGTTTCAAATTCGTGATTCTGAGGTCCGACTTGATTTGTGAAACGCTCGCTGTGGGGCAATAGTTTGGATTCGTTGAAGGCGCTGAACGTCTAAGTTTATTGATAGGTGATAATGTATTTTGACCGGGGTTCCAAACAAAAGAAAGACACTCTATCTTGGGTTCAACTACAGTTTTCTAGAGTAGTAATATAAGATTACATGAAAATTTGCGACAGTTGCTGCGTATCTATTCGAGAAACCTCTTAGCATTGTTGGAGATGAATTCAATCGCTCAGGCCCAACTCTCTGCCTTTCCGTGAATAAACATTTCTCTCTACCTATTCGATGTGCGCATGCCAAAAAAAGGTATTGATGAGCCGAAGCCCCGAAAAATAACATAACTTAACGAACTCGAGGTTAGGGGCAATAATAGCATAACATAAACAGTTGGATCAGTCAAAGCGACACGAGAACTGAGTGATTTTGCATTTAGTAAGATTGAGGAGCGCAAGGCATTGTGAGCACCACTTTCATGTGTCATCCAAATCTCGTTGAAGAATAAATTTATCAAGCTGATTCCTTACTTCGCGGTATAAAACACAATAGTGAGCAAAATGTTTGATGGAACCTTAAATGACATTTAGGAACATATGCTTCTGAACATAAAAACTAGTCTTTTATGTCTATGAGCTTCTGCGTCTACTTCTTTATTTTTTTATTTTTGGTCATCATAAGAGACCGTATTATACGCAAATGCCTATTATGTTCTTTGCGTTTCTGTCGCGTCATTTTGATATATGAGCCTAAATAAATGTTAAGACGGGCTATTTATATCTGGTGTTTTTATAGTGCCAATTGTTAGTTTCTATGTCTAAATGCCTATAAGTGCGTATAAAAGCCTATTTGCGAAATCAGCGCTTATATGAGCGCTATTTCAGCCAAAATTTTGTTTTAGAGTGCGGTTTGAAACAGTCCGTTAATAATGTAAAAAGGCCACATTTATCTTTCGAAACAACATGAGGTTCAACGATGTCTTCAGTTTTTAGGAACTCCTTCAACGAGACTTTCTAGAAGTCTCGTTGAAGAGTAAATTTATCACGCTGATTGGTTGACTCATGGTATAAAACATAACCATGAGCGACAAGATTGATGAAACCATAAATGACAGTTAGATACATATGCTTCTGAATATCACCGTTTCCGCAGTGAGTTAATTTTTCGACACTTTATCAGGTTTTGCCCCGTTGACACGGTGAATCGGCTGCTGAGCCTGACCACGTCTAGGCTTAGCGCAAGTACGACTTTGGAGCTGGCCACGACTACGGCTTACACGTGTCAGAGCCGAGCCCAGTGAGGTCCGCATTCGACGAAACCAGACGCGATCCCCGAGACATTCGCAGTGAAAGGAATGGACGCTACGCAAGCTGATCTTTCCGACGCGGGCTGGATTACCGCTTATGGTAATCGAAGACGACCGGATTAGGTGAAGAATGTGACGCCTCTGTCTGAAGCGAAAAGTCAAGATGTAACCAAGAAAAAAGGACGTTGCAATCGTACCCCATCTACATTTGAGGTGTTTGTAGTCAGCTCCCGACTCCCCAGAAATTCGAAAAAACACCTCAGGCTTATCGTCCGTCCCAAGGGAGGCATGAACGTTTGCAGAGTGGACTACTTCGCATTCTCTAAATTTCTGATTGTGTCCGCAACTCTCACGGACAAACAGGCAGAGGAAGACTTCGTTTACTTGAGCAAGGTACAAAACATTATCGTCATTTCTACTCCCGTGACAACCAATGCCAAGGCTTATGCCACCATAAGAAGAATACACGAGAGTTTTGGAGCCTTCGAGGCTTCTTCCTACGTGTCGGCACCGGAGAATACCTGCAAAGGGGTACTTAGAAACATAGACCCATCGATCACTAAGCCCCAACCTAACGAGGCCGTTGTGAACAGCCGTAACCCAACAGCGATTGGCGTGAAAAGAATCAAGAGCACGCGAGCCGTGGTCGTACTGTTTGAAGGTTCACGCGTACCGAGGCACGTTGCGTGCGTGTCTACGTACATGGAATGCTCGCTGTACAAAAGGCAGATCGATATCTGCTACGCTTGCGGCTAAGTTGGGCACCGAGCCGACGTATAGCGCAAGAGCAAGGAGGACAAAGAAAAGTACCAACACTGCTGGATGAACGTTCCAGAAGCTGCCCGGGTGACGCACAGTTGCACCCCCAAATGCAAACTTTGCGGAGGAGATCACATCACGGGTGAGCGTTCGTGCAAGAGGAGATACCACGTTCCGTACATAGTGAGAAAACGCCAAAAGCACAGGCACTCCAAACTGCTGGCTGATGAAGAGAAAAGGGCTGAGATGGTCACGAAGCAATGGACACTTGCAACTGCTGCACGGCAAAGCTCCCTTTTCTGGGGGAATTCCAGCTCCAGGGCGTGTTCCTGCTCTACAGAGACTGCTCGCTCCCGAGAGTGCAGTCGCTCTCGAGGGCGCACTTGTCCCCGACGCGGTCCCCTTGGATCTGTCGGTAGCCTATCCACGAGCCGCTCTTGACCGAAGGCCAAGCTGGCCTGGGCCAACAACGTGCGGGGTGGTAGCTGCAGCAGCAGTGACAGCACCAGCGGAGCGAGACCTGAGCCCCTGCCCCGTTTATAGGTAAGGCACAACCAGAGCATAATGAATACGAAAAGCGCATCCTTACCCTAGAGAGCGAAAACAGATAATTAAAGCATAAACTAGAAGAATTCACGACTCAAATTACAAGGAGAGTTCCCTACCCTCAAGGCATCACTGCACAAACCCCCACACCTTATCGACAAACCGCCACTGTCGTAAGCACACAAAGAAGCACACGCAAGCGCAGAGCAGTGGCGCCTATGTCGGACGAAGGCGAGGATGTGTTTAGTGACTGCATGTCAGACATCAGCGAGGCGCCCTCTAACGGCTCGGCTCGTGAGGGTAACGCCGTGAGTCGACGCTGCAAGAGCCGTACTAACACGTTGTGCACCATCAGCACCGTGTTAGATTTGGGTGCACGTTAAAGAACCCCAGGTGGTCTAAATTTCCGGAGCCCTCCACTACGGCGTCTCTCATAATCATATAGTGGTTTTGGGACGTTAAACCCCACATATCAATCAATCAAACCATCAGCACCGTGCTAAAGCAGCTACAAGAGGCGGTCGCACAGATCAACTCTATGCTGGATCGCTTAGAAAAACCAGTGGCATGCCCGAAAACCGCCAAAGAAGCATGAGCTTCTGCAGCAGCATCACTTATGTCCTCTCCGGGGCCAGTGATTCCACCCCATGAACCCACTGAACCGCACAAAGCTGATGCGGATTGTGCCAGTGGGATCATAACATTCGCGCAACCACAACATAGATAGTTCACCGCAGCTTTTTAAAGTGTGGCAATGGAACTTCAATTCCTTTCCCAAGAAGAAAAGCAGTCTAGCACAACTCATTAGATCATTTAAAGAAAAGCCCCAAGTTAATCTTCTGCAAGAAAGCAGAGTCACTAAATTCTCACGTAACCTAACGTTCCCGGCGTACTCGGTAACCAGGCCGACCCTGTGCCCCAACTTCAAACGTGGTAGGGGTATAACTACAATTTTCCCAAAAGACATCAGCTTTGTGCAGAAGACCACCCCCGCATACAAGCAAGGCCTGGAATCACAGCTGGTAGAAATAATCCTCGGTCGTGCTAGCAAAGCCAACATTTTCCTTTTAAACTTCTACAGTCCACCGAGGAACAGCCTTCGAAACTTCGACAGCCTCTTTCTGGTGGCTACAAAACAGGCCAAAAATAAGCCTCTCATATTTGCAGGAGACTTTAACGCGCATTATAAATCATCGGGTTACTCCAAAAATGATGCCATGCAAAGAAACCAAATTTGCTGAGTGTGCGGTGCGCTTGGTCTAAAACTCATTACAGACCCTCGATTTCAGACATGCAAGGGTAATTATGTCCAACGTGATACCGCTCCCGACTTAGCCTTCCTGCGCAACGTAGAAGAGCCATGGGACAACTTATAGGAGGACCTGGGTAGCGACCACTTCATCAAGGAAATAAACGTACACATTACACACTTGCAAAGAAAATACACGTACGTTGATTGGGATATGTTTCGCCTGATCAGAAACAATGAAGACTGGCTTCGAGACACATTCGACGATCTCATGAGTAATTTGAAAGAGGCGGTTAACAAGGCAACCAAAGAAGTCTCCGCGGAATTATAGAGGTACCTGCAATGTACTCTAGGCTAGAACATCTCCAGGAGGACAAGAACGCATTTCGTGAAAGATGGAAGAAACAAATGTTGAGCCCGCGACTCTGAGCTAATATATCTCAACTCAACAAGGACATAGAATAGCATGCCAATGAACCAGCTGCACAGCAACCGGTTGAGGTCGGCAACGAAGCATATGGCAAAATGACCAAAGATAGCAAATGGGCCCTACTCAAGCATCTGTTTACAAACAGCACCAAATCATCCGAAAGCAGCGCCCTGTTGGAAATTGAGGGATCGTTTACATGAACACCTCGGAAGGCTGCGATCTACAAATCTCTGCTGACAAATTGGCGGACATATATTTAACACTTGAAAGCAAATCTATTCCGTGGGACGCCCCCACATCTGAATATCAAGGAACCCCCCAGTCAGCCTTGGATAGACCTTTTGATGTTGTGGAGATCGTTCATGTCTTGTGGTACCTAAACGAACAGTCAGCTCCCGGCCCAGACGGAATCTCAAACAAGCTTCTTAGAAACCTTGACAACGCAGTGATAGACCTCCTTACAGAAAAGATCAATCAAGTATGGCTCGAAGGCAATGTCTCAGAGGGGTGGAGAATGGCTAAGGTCGTACTCATACCCAAACCGGGAAAGCCCCTGAGACCTTGCACCCGATGTTACTTACATCATGCTATGGGCAATGAGCAGAACATGTCCTTTATAATCGGATTAGTGGACACATCGAGGACGAAGGTTTCTTTCGCCACAATATGATTGGCTTCCGGAAATCCCTCTCTACACAAGACGCTATGCTGCTCAACAAGACGGCCGTACTTGCTAACCAGTCTCTAGACATCAAAGGAATATTGGCGCTCGATCTGAGGAAGGCCTTCGACACAAGGAAGCATGAGCACATTTCTAATGAAGTTTCCAAGTTGAGCCTCAGTGAATAATTTTGCAACTTTGTCAAGTCTTTTTTTGCAGATCGGAAAGCTACAATGAGCATCGGCCCAATCAAGAGCAAAGAGTACACACCAGGTAACGTTGGTACACCGCAAGCATCACTGTTGTCCCCGCTTTAATCAACATTGCAATGCACAACCTGTCTCAGCGGCTCACTGACATTCCGGCCATTGGCCATGCAATATAAGCGGACGACATCACCGTATGTTCCGCGGAGGGCCCTCTTAGGAAGCTGGAGGGCAATCTACAACGAGCACTCAATGTCATGGAGGATTTTCTGACGAGAACGGGGATGGAGCTATCACCTGATAAGTCAGAACTCCTCCTGCACAAACGTTTTTCGAGGCGGGGGCCGGAGATTGATGTTAGTCTGAGATCGCGAAGGGGAAAACCAATTCACAGCTGTGAATCAGGTAATGTTCAAGGCTTGACAATCGGAAATTACAGCAACAACAAAACCGTGGCACTCAGACGTCTTGAGAAGAGCGCTCCAGCTTCAGTAGAGTCCTCTCCAGAGTTGCCAATAAGAGAGAGGGGCTGAAGGAGGATAATCTCATGAAAGCCTTCTATGCGTTCCTCTTCAGCCACATAGGCTACGCCTCGCCTTTCTTAAAACTGACAAAAAAGGGACTTGATTAGATTAATGCCCTTATCAGGACGGCGCTAAAGCGGGTCCTTAATCTTCCGAAAAGCACAAACACAGAGTGCCTCCTAAGCTCGGACTGCATAACACAGCAACGAAGCTCTTTGAAGCTCATCGAACAGCACAGCTATGCCGATTGTCACTTACCAAGCAGGCACCAGGATCCTGTCAGAAGCCGGGCTACAGCTCCTCTTCATGCCACCAGAAAAACAGAGTATATCTGCTGAGATAAGAGGGGCCATATGTGTCGACCAGGTCCCCAGGAACATCCATCCGGTGCACAACGAAGGGCGCCGACGAGCAATAGCCGACACCATCATGAAGAAGACCGGGCACTTAAGCTCAGCTGCCCTCTTTGTCGATGCAGCCCAGTACTGGAAGAAAGATGCGTATGTCGTCACTGTTGTTAATGAGAAAGGATGCCTAGTAAATGCTGCCACGGTGATCATCAGATTCCCTCAGGAAGCCGAGGAACTCGCAATCGCGGTCGCTCTTCACGAACAAAAAAGAAATGTCACCATCTTTTCGGACTCAAGAACTGCCATCTGGTCATTCTCAGCCGGCTTCTTCACAACTACACTGCTCACATCACGAATAAGGTACGTTCTCAGGAAAATGAAGCGGAAGTTCCCCTGACACATATTGCATGGTTCTCGGCCCATATGAGTAATCTCTCGTATTGCCCGACAGGCAATCTGAACGAGAGGGCTCACCAGCTAGCGCGCAAACTAGCTACCTGCAGCGGTGAACGTACCTCTCAGAGGGGTAGCAAACGGGGATGCATGAACCTCAAGGATCCATTGATTACTTTTCACGAGATCACACCTGCTCATAAACTAGGGCGCAAAGTTTTCCCTCTTCCGCACCCTAAATTGAATAAAGGACAAGCAGTTACTTTTCGGCAACTACAGATGCAAACGTACATCAAACCAACCATACTGCACAGGCTCGACTCGGATTTCTCACCCCACGGCCCACACTGTCATCATGAGTACTGTAATTTCGAACACATACTCTCGTTGTGCTCCATTAACTGGGGTCAGAACTACCAAACCAAACCTCCTGGGAGGCTTCCACGCGCAGCATGGAACTCGACAACTAACTCCTCAACGTCCAGAGTGCCCGGACATTGCCGAGAGACTCCACCTCCCGGTACCATCCTGGGCGGAGCCACCAGGATGAGCTAGTGGGGCCTAAGGTCCTGTTCAGTCTCTGCCACCTTTGGACGAAAATGATGTTCTCGCTCACTCATTCACTCACTCACTCACTCACTCACTGTCCAGGCAGCGTTGCAACATGCCACAGAAAAGGAGCGCGTTGACCGTGCGTTACAGCAGCTGGCTGCTCAGCAGGCCGACCCGGTTACGCCCCGCGAGCATCAGTGCCGTGGCGTCCGTCCTCCTCAACCCATACTGTTACGTTATGCTTCCAAACCGGCAGTGCCATTCGCTCTGCAATCTTAGCGGAAACGTTGCCAATTTTACCGGGCCATGATTCAACTTCCCATGCAGCGACGATCCCGGATCGGACAGAGAGCGTGCTTGCTTGTGCTGCACCTGTCAGCATCTCAGCTTGAAGTGTTCCTGAGGCAGCTGCTCCTGCCTTGTATCCTGCAGTTGAGCATACGCTGACTGCCCACGCTTCGACTGAAAGTACTTCTACTGCGAGGACGGCAGTTCCGGTCTGGTGTGCTGATGCTGACCATACTTTAGCTGCATCAGCTGTCCATCCATCGGCTGTGCTTGCTCCTCCCATCTTGCTTGCTGCTGCTGCTGCTTCAGTCCAGTCTGTGCGTCTTTCGGCTTGTGGTAGCCTACGGGATGCTTTGTCTGTTATTGATCTGCCGGAGGTGCATCCACCAAGCGTTGCAGCCATGATTCCAGAGTCAGTTCCTAAGTATTTCAAGTGCTGCCGAGGTTCCTCCAACGGTCGCGTCTACGTCTACCATGCCCGTTCCTGCTCTCGGCACGGGTTCTTCATCGTTGGTGCCGAGCCATGCCTCATCGGAGCGTCATTATTTGCCTGTTACGGCCTCGACTTTGCCGGAGGTACCCTGGATGCAGAGTTCAGGGCCTATTCTGTCTCTCCACCGGACTGCTGTGGGCGGCGGCGGGTGGCGGCAGTTCAGACGCCTGTCGACGAAATGGCATCGCTACAGGCGTCGACGCCATAGACTCAACACGACAGTGACTATGCAGACATCCTCTTTCAAGGGAGGGAATGATGTGGTAGTCGGGTGGCAATGTACGTTGCAGTTTTATTGCTAGTCTGCCTGCTACGCATTTTTAATTCATCATATGTTGTGCTATGTGCAGTGTGTGCTTATTATTCCTTCTTGTGTGTGCATTAACTTTGTATCATCGTGTGTTTGCTCTACATATCTTCACGTTGTTATGTTGTACTTTTTTTCAGACTATTCTGTGCATTCTATTATTGTTAACTGAACTGGTTGCGTGCAGGACCCCACATCATCTTAATTACAAAGGGGGGATGATGTGGTGTCGTGGTTTTGGTGCCGGTTACGGAACTAGTTGGCTGGCCCTTAGAAGGCACTGTACGTATATTTATAGTAGCATGCTTGTGTACATAGAGGGAGTTCTTGCCTGTCTACCAGCTGCTGTGTACGTCTTGTCGGCCGGCGCTTAAGCGCCGTGCCCTGTGTTGTCCGTGCGGCATGTCCACCGCATGATACTACACATACACCAAGGTATGGTTTATGCAGCTCGACGCCGTTCTTGTCGTGAATGGCGTCACGAACCAGCCGCTAATGTACGCCATTCTCCTCGTTGCACTTCCGGTAGAGCTGCGTCATCTCGCTACTAATTAAAGCTCCAGCCAGCAGCCTTCCTATGACCCTTGCTCTGCAGCGCTGGCCCCCCTACGGCCTCATCTGCCGCCTGCTTACACTGACCCGCGACTTCACGCTAGATTTGGCCAGCTGGCCAAATCCAGCATGCTGCTACTGTATCAATACACTGACAGGCAGCCTTCACGATTGCACAGACTGTTGAATAGTTGCACTAATATAGTTAGTTATGTTGCGTTTTGTGGCGCAATAGCGACTAAAGCATGCTGCGCCAGACTCATGATAAGAATACTTACAGCAGACAGGGCTATGACAACGACTCTGACATGTCTGGACGGTGACGACATATGGGATGTGATTAGCGGTGAAGCGTGGCTGTATAAAGGCCTAAAAGGATTGGCTCCATAAACGCGTGAAGTATATGTCTTTTCTAAGATGATGTGTGTGATGCTCGGGGTAGTCAATGTGCATGGGTGGTGCATGAGGTTACGTCAAAACCATTACGGCTTTTACATAGCATGAATGCCATACCCGTGTCCTTATATCTAAGGGCCGGAAGGCAAGTGCCTCGTCGTAAATTCAAGCTGCAGCAAATGCCTCTCCGAAGAGGCTGTGCTACGAGGAACATCAGTCAAGTTTTGCTATGTCTAGCGGTAGCATATTTTAGTGTAGTTAGACCTTATAAAGGTTGCTTACCAGCGCAAACGACAGCGCAGGAGGGGACAGGAGAAGAGATGAGACAGAGCGCTGAACTGCTAACAATTTATTTCTTGTGAAGGTATTCGCTTTTATACAGTTACCAGTCGAACTAGTCATGCGCGAAACACAATGACGATGCATAAAACATCACATCGACAAGCAAAGGAACAACTTTTCCTTATCGGTGAGCGCGACAGAAGGGGTGCTAACACAAGCATTTTTCAATGAGGATATCTTTTCTGCCTTTATGATCTCGCGTGTGGTACGATCCCTGCATCTAGCAACAATAGAACACTCTGAAAATATTGGCCAGCAGCCACACGTGCCACAGTGAACGAACAGTCATCCTTGTTTATAGTGATCCACATTGTACATATGTTACCTCAGCCTCTTATTTATACAACGACCTTTTGTCCGACGTAATACCTTCCACACGATAACAGCAGCTGATACACCACATTACAGGTGAAATCTCTGAATTTATTCGCATGTTTTGTAGTGCAACCGAGGGTGGGTCTGGATGGAGGAACGGACAGCTTGCACAGGCGACTCAATTTTTTAGGGGCCGTAAAGACCACCTTCACATTAACTCGCTGTGCCACTTTCTTAAAATTGTGCGCTATCTTGTTTATATACGGAACCACGGCGAAAGCCTGTCTAGCTGTGACAGGTGGGACTGCGTACGGAAATGTTTTTCTCTTAATGTTTCCGTATGTGGCAAGCTATTAAAATGTGCATTACAGTTAGTTGCTCCTGACACTTATCCCATGTTGGAGCTTCTTCGCCTGCCAATAGATAGTTATGTGTGATGTGCGTATGACCTATTCGTAGTCGACATATAACTACTTCGATAAAACGTGCTTAAAGACAGGTCTTCGATTCACCAAGAACAGGCTTAATTAGGTGATTTCCATTCCTGCTGCCAGTTAAAGGTGGTGGCCCGGCGAACAGCTTGAATTCCATCTCTAGCAGGTATGTTGGTTTTTCGCTCGCGCATCTCTTTTGCTGTCAGCTAGTTGGTCTGCCCTTTCATTACCTGGGATCCCGACATGACTAGGGACCCAACAGAGGCGTATGGTGTGGTCATTAGGTGTGTGGAATAGCATGTTTGAAATATCGCCTATGAAGGGCTCATACTGAGATTTACAATTGAGGCTTCTCAGCGCGCTTAATGAGTCTATAAATATTACAGCTTTTTTATGTTTTGAGCCTATAATGTATCGTGCTGCCATTCATAGCCCATAGCACTCAGCGGGGTAGATGGATACGAACTGCGGTAGCCTAGTTATGTGCTCGTGTGTTGCTCCTACCACGCTGCTTCCGACTTAAGCAGATGTCTTCGAACCATCAGTGTAAAATTCTTCGTAAGTGTTGAACGTTTTTTGTAATGTAAATTGGTGTAGTACATGTTCACGTGGGGTGTTTTGTTTTTTATACGTGTGAGTGAAAAATCCAAGAATTTAGAGAAGTCACTCCATGGGGTCAAACTAGGTGACCTTCTGGTGATGGAGATTGCTTCGTTAGGGACATTTAGGGCGTGAAATTTTTCTTAAAATCTTAGTATTAGTGGCTTAATTGCATTTGGCTTGTTGGCGTAGTGTTGTCGTAGGTCGCAGCGTGTGACAATACTGCGGCATATATGATCTGGTGAAGAACGAACTCTAAGGACATACGTGAGCGTTAGTTGCGTTCTCCTATATTCCAAGGATGGTTCGTTACTTTCGGCGTATAAGCTCGAAATAGGTGAGGTTCGATAGGCACCAGTTGCGAGGCGTAACCCCTTGTTAAGGACAGAGTCTGGGCGCTTAAAATATGAGTCTCTTGCTGAACCTTATATTATACTACCGTAGTATAATTTGCTGCCTACTAAAGAGCGGTATATGAGCAGGAGGCACTCACGGTCGGAACCCCCGTGCTTTCGGGACAAGACTTTGAGAACATTGAGGGTGTTATTGGATTTCACTTTGATAATTGATGTGTGGAAGAAAATTGAGCTTCTTATCAAATACAACCCCCCAAAACTTCTGTTCTTGTTTTATTGGCAATAATGTTTTGCTCATTTTAAGTACAGGGTCTGGTTGTAAGCCTCGTTTCTGAAAGAATGCTACAGCAACCGTCTTTTCCTCAGAAAACCGGAAGCCGTTTTTGTTAGCCCATTGTGTTAGCTTCTTTATTGCTATTTGAATCTGTCGCTCGCACGTCGCCATGTTAGATGACCGGCACGCTATTTGGAGATCATCCACATATAGTGAGTGCATAAGAGTAGATGGTATTACCTGGTTCACAGAGTTCATTTTGACGACAAAGAGGGTTGGGCTTAAGACACAGCCATGAGGCACACCGTTCTCTTGAGTAAAAGTTTCTGAAAGTGTGGTACCTAAACGAACCTGAAATGTTCGGTTCAATAGGAAGTCGGACAAGCAGTTGAGCATCCTTCCGCGAATTCCAAGACTTGCCAGGTCTCGTAAGATACCGTACTTCCACGTTGTGTCATATGCCTTTTCAAGATTAAAAAGTACTGCTAAGCAGTGCTCCTTGTACAAGAAAGCTTCTCGTGCTGTATGTTCAAAGCAAACGAGGTGATCGGTGGTGGAACATCCTTTCTTGTAACCACATTGGAGAACATCTATCAAGTTATCGGTTTCTAGGATGTACGTTAGCCTAAAATTAATAACGCTTTCATATAATTTCGCCATACAACTTGCGAGTGCTATGGGCCTGTAGCTTGTTGGTGATGTAGGAGTTCTTCCGGCTTTGAGAAATGAAGTTATAGTGGCTTTTTTTCTCTCTGTTGGCATTCTGCCAGTGACCAAAATAGCGTTAAAGAAGTGCAGCAATGCCTTCACCGCTTCCAAGGACAAATGGGCGAGCATTTGGTAATGTTTTTTTGTAAGGCTAGCTGCTGTTATGTTACCTTGAGAAAGCACTCTGTTAATTTCCTGCATTGTTAAGGGGGAGTTGTATGATCTGTCGTGACAAACTGTAATAGGAAGCTTTTGTTTTTCTGTAGATTGTTTCTGTTTTAAAAAAGCTGCCTAATAGTTTGCTGAGCTCAAAATAGCGCAAAAGTGCTGCGCTAGTAGGTCTGTCTGTTCGTCTATAGTTGTCAGGATGTCAGGAGTTGAGAGAATGGGGATGGTATATGAATTGTAGTTGCCATTCAACTGGTGCAGCTGATCCCGCATTCGGTTTGATGTGATGGAACTGTGAATGGATGAAATGTACTTTTTCCATGAGAGTTTTCGAGCCTGCCTGTGAATAAATCTTGTCTTTGCTCTCGCCTTTTTAAATGCTAGGAGCTTCTTTGCCGTAGGATATTTACGAAAAATGCCCCACTCTTTGTGTTGCATTTTTTAGTTTGTGTGCACTATTTTGTACACCAGGGTTTAGGCTTTTTTTTATAACGCTGGAGAATTGTGCTATAGTTTGTTCGGCTGCTGCGAGTATGCAGGTAGTGACTGTCTCGTTCATTTCCTCTATGCTTAGGCCATCAAGCATCTCTTTTTTCTAGGGCAGCTTTTTCAGTGAACAGTGGCCAGTCTGCCAGATGTAGTTTCCAACGTGGGGGTCGGGATGGAGTGGTGGGGAGGGTTTGTGTTAATTTTATGAAAGCAGGCATATTGTCACTGCCGTAAACCTTGTCTATCAAGTTCCACTTAAGGTCGCAAAAGAGCGACGGTGAGCAAAGCGCTAGGTCTAAGCAGCTAGTAGCTCCTGTGCTTGGTGAGCAGTAGGTGACGCTACCAGTATTTAAAAGACATGCGTCATTGTTCAGAATAAAATCTTCGACGGTTTGTCATCTGCTGTCAGTTGTACTGCTTCCCCAAAGCATTCCGTGCGCGTTAAAATTTCCTGCAATAATAAATGGTTAAGGTAGTTGGTCAAAAAATGCTTTATATCTTTAGTTGTAAAATGCGTGTGTGGGGGGATATAAATGGAACATATGGTGATAGTTTTGGGAGCTAAAATGATGACGGCCACGGCCTCAATGTGACTGTTGATGGTGATCTCTATCACTGCGATACCACTTTTGGCGACAATAGCCACGCCGCCAAACAACCGGCTAGCGCGGACGCGATCGTGCCGTACCACGGTAAAACCTCTGAGGAAAATAGCGTATTTTTCTCCCAGATTGGTCTCCTGTAATCACATAGCCATTGGAGAGGGACTACTTTGCAAATCTTTTATGTCACCTATGTTATGAATGAGTCCTCTACAACTCCAATGAAGAAGAAAAGCCATTTTGGGCAATGAACTTGAGAGGACAAGTGGAGTTAGAATTTAGTTGTTGGCAATAAAACTTTGGTGACGTGTGTGTGACACTAAAGTCAAAACAGAATGGTACCATAACCTTTTAGGTAACGGAAAACGAAACTTATTTTACAGGGCTTTTTGGCGGCCCTGTAATTTGTCTTTTGTCCTTTATGGAGCGGTCGAGAGAAACTCACCGCTCCTTTGGCGCTGCAGGCACCGTTTGACTGACGGTTGTGTCCATAGCTTCATGAGAAGCGTTGGACTGTCGCTCTGCCGAGTTATCCCTGGACGTTGTAAGCTTCAGCTCAGAAGACGAAGCCTTCAAACCATCTACACCGGATGTCGACGGGGTAGACTATACTTTAAAATACTATACTTCAAATACTACTATACATCAAATAATATTACTATACTTCAAATATTACTATACTTCAAGATAGTTTGAAATATAGTAATCAGAAGAATATTAGCGCGAAACCGTTAAAGAAATCGTATTGCAGGAGTTGCGGCATATGCGCCAACGTCATTGGTTTGTGAGTGAAAAATCAAGCAAATAATAAGTGTTTCTATAGCTGAGTCAGGATCAAGCTCTAGCCGTTTGCGCAGTAAGGAGGCATTGTAGCACAAAGCCACAGTGTTTCTTGAAGCTGCTTTGGGAAAGAACGCTGTATGGATGTCATACAGATGAAGGAGTTGAACTAGCGCATCATGTATGCACGTACCCGAAACGTAGAATAGCGCTAAGCGTCGAAAGATGCAAATTCAGCAAAAAGTGGGTGTTTCAAAAGCCCGCCCATTACAATGCACTGCATTGCGTCAGACGCCACGACGTCGCAGAAGACACAGAGGGATGATTCCGCGTGCCGCACTTTAAAACAAGAAGAAACATCAGAGAACATCAGTTTCTGCACGCGGTAATTCCTGAATTGTTCTATATTGTCCAATGTACCTGATACCACTTTTGTTGCTAAATCATGATTTCGTAGATAGTCTTTACATATTTATTTACAAATACCCTACAGACCTCACAGAGGCATTGTCTAAGAGGAGTGGTGGATACGAAGTAAGAAAAATCGGGAATGACATCAGGAACAAAATTAGTACTCTGGAATAACAAGAATGCAGAACATCATAAAAAATAATGGCAAGTCCGACAAAACGATTTCCAGTACAAAACTACTCCATATTAGGGTCTTTTATTTGTAGTGAAATAATTTAGTTTTCAGACACTTTTTAGTACAACCAAACCTAAAACAACAGCATGATTGTGCTGATGAAATACAGTGGGAAAAATAAAATCAGGTTGCAAAAATTATGACACTGAATGAAAGAACTATTGGCGAAATGGTTGATAAGATGCTCACGAAATTTCTCGAGATTATGCTGATTGGCAATGTTATTGGGAAGATCGTGCCACAGTCGTATGGCATCCGGCAGGGAGGAGCAGTTGTCATTTTGTAATCTGGGCGCTCAGTGAGAAGAGCGTTGTAATTTGGGTAGCGGGAATCGAACGGCAATGGTATAGTTATGAAAGAGAGACAAAAGGGCTATGGCTTTAGGGTTCTATGAAAATTTGGTTGCCAGTTCAAGAATAGCATCCCCCTTTTTTTGGTTAATAAATGGTGCCCCACTCTGAAATTGGAAGTGTGCTTCACAAAATTTTCTTGCCGGATTCCTCCTCTTAAGTTTTATTTATACAGGTCTGGAGTGGTGTCATCTTCCTTTTGTTTTCGCCGTCGATAGCCTGAAAACATCGGTCATTTTTATTTTTCACAAGCCATAGAACATTCCACAAGCCATATAAAAGAATATTTATATATTTTATTCAGAAAATAAAGAATTACTTTCATTTGTGAAAACATTTTTCTTCTTGGAGCTTCTTTTCTGGGGCCACCACAACAGGAACGTCTGCAGAGCAGTTCTCGTATTTCTGAAAGAGACAAGATTATTTTTTTACGTTATTCATACTGAAAATGCATTTTTTTGAATTCATTTATTCATTTCAAATAATGGCGATGTGCCTACTTCATTGGTACGTGACTTTATGATTGTTGAATTTCATACTACTTAGATATCTGACCTTTTTTTCTTTTATCAAATTTTCAATTCATTTATTGTCATTATATTATTCACAGCTTTATTGGCAAAACCCCACAGTGGGTGTAAGCTAAGACATAGGCACAAGCAAGTGAGCCAGCAAGCTTTGTCCGCCCGTTTCATGGCCGATCCGCCAAGTTGGGTTGCGCCAGGTCTTTAAGAAACAATCAACCAAACACTTGCTGCGCCTTGCTCAAACGCAACAGCATTGGCGTAACAGTTACAGTGAGAGCTGCTAACTCACACTTGTCCTTGGTACACCTGCACGTTGTTTTGGAGCGTCTTCTTTGCGATTCAGTTGTTTCGGAGCGTCTTCTTTGTGATTTCTCATAAGAAGAAAGTTTCTTTTTTATTCGCAATTTTACGATTTCATTTAGAGATTTATTTGACAGGTCCTCACGCTGCTCTCGAATGAGCATTTCTCGATCCGCCTTTAAAGAACTGACTTTAAAGAAGAAGAGGGCTAAAGAAACTGAAATTGAAGAAAATCACGGAGCGAGAATTGAAGCGCTTGAGGTGGAAACAGTCATTACAAGGTATGCTCCAAGCTGTACTAAAACAGATGAAACAAGTAGGCAACGCTATTGAGCAATTTAAGGCTGAATTTGCTTGCAGGGACCAGGCTGAATTTGCTAGCAGATAGAATGGCTATGCCAAGCGCCCAGGCTAAACCATGATGTCTCTGCACCCTTACAGTAATACGATTTGGCAGTGTAACTGTAGGGGTTTTTCGCGCAAACGTGCGGTTTTACAATCTTTTCTTACCAACGCCGATCGACCGGAGGATATTGCGATCTAGCAGTATGAGAAAAATGCAAAATTAGCAGGTTACAAATCTTTTGCCGGGTCGGGTAATGATACCCAAGTTACGACCTTCGTAAAGAGAAATATTACGACATTGCAGCACGAGACTAGGATCTCGCAGATCGATCATGTTTTAGTCAAACTCGTGCCTCGCAAGCGCAAAGACAAGAGTCTTTTTATCCTGAGTGTGTATAGTTCCCCCAGGCAGCGCAAAATCATCTTTGGTGATCTTTGCACGAAAACAAAGGTTATTTCAGCAAATGGTCTGCTATTGATTTTGGGTGACTTTAATGTGCATCATATGGCATGGGGTTATAAATTCACCCAGATTAAGGCAGAAATGTGTGGAACAAAATTCAACAACATGAGCTCATACTTATAACAGACCCAATGCAGCCAACGAGGAAAGGAAATAGCGTATCTCAAGACACGACGCCAGATCTTACCCTGGTCAGCAGTGCCACCAACGCCACGTGGTGCAATACCGGCGAAGACCTAGGTAGTGATCATAGAATTTTAGAGATTATCGTTGCCAATGGCCCGCAGGTGATCAATAAGAGAAAAGTTAAAACTACAGATTGGGTGACCTTTAGAAGTATCAGGTCGGAACAAGGCCCCATAAAGGATATTAACGATTGGAGTAAAGGGATGATCCAGTCGGTTTTAGCACGCTACCGAAGAGATTGACGCTGGCGATGAGGAAGTTGTTGATAGACATCTTGTAAGCATGTGGAAGAAAATTAAAAACCTAGAGCAAAAAATCAGTCAGAAAAGAGGAGACAGGAATCTCCGAAAGGAAGTTGCTGCACTGAATAGAGAGATCGAAGATTATGCATTGGAACTTAGCAAGCAAAAGTGGGGTAGTATCTGTGATCAGATTGATAGAAAGATTGGCAGTGCTGAAACATGGCAGCTACTACGGAATTTACTAGACCAAGAGAAAACCAAGTCGGAGGCCCGACAGCAACTTCAAAAGCTTGTGTACAAATGTGAAGGTCAGATGACGGAATTATTAAGAGGTTAGGGATTGATACCTCTGCTGCGCAGAATCTCGAAAGCTCCCTGAGTACGCTGGTTCAGAAAACCCAGACCTAGACAGCCCCGTCACGGTTGGAGAAGTCAGGGCTGAAATGAAACCGACTTAAAACAAAAACGGCTGCCGGTCCGGACAAAATCAACAACAGAATGCTCAGGAATCTTGACGACGGCTCCATTCGTCAGCTTGCAGCTTATATGCAAGAATGCTGGGACAAGGAAGAAATAGCGCAAGTTTGGAAAACGGCCAATGTAGTCTTCATTCCTAAGCCAGGGAAAAAGCTCAGTCTTGAACATCTCAGACCCATTTCCATCACATCTTGCGTAGGAAAATTGACGGAGCACGTCATCCAAACAAGACTGACTAGGTTCATGGAAGATGAAAACCTGTACCCTGATACTATGATAGGCTTCAGATCCCACCTATCGACGTGCGATATTATACTACAGCTAAAGGGGGAGATTTGATTGATTGATTGATTGATTTGTGGGGTTTAACGTCCCAAAACCACCATATGATTATGAGAGACGCCGTAGTGGAGGGCTCCGAAAATTTAGACCACCTGGGGTTCTTTAACATGCACCCAAATCTGAGTACACGGGCCTACAACATTTCCGCCTCCATCGGAAATGCAGCCGCCACAGCCGGAACTAAAGGAGGAGATAATAGACAAAAAGACTGTTGACACCAAAGTAATTGTGGGTCTGGACGTCTCCAAGGCGTTTGACAATGTCAAACATGAAGCCTTACTTCGGAATTTAGTGCGCTAAACGTAGGCGTCAAGACATACAACTACGTTAGGGGTTTTCTCTCAAATCGTACAGCCATTATCAGCATGGGAGGGCAGTCGCTCGAAAACATTAAATTGGGGAATAAAGGGACGCCAAAAGGGTCTGAACTCTCTCCGACTCTTTTTAATATAGCGATGATTGGACTTCCTGAGAAGTTGGAAGGAATCGAAAATCTGCTTCACACAATATACGCAGACGATATGACGCTGTGGATAAACAGGGGTAGTGACGGACATATTGAAAGCGCACTTCAGGCGGCTATTGATACCATCGAACAATATCTCGAACCACTAGGGTTAAAGTGCTCGGCAGAAAAATCACAGGCTCTTTTTCTACCATCGCAAAAAAGGAAAACAAACAATCCCCTCGGAAGGGGTTGTAACAGCGCTTTACGAGTGAATGGTAATGCTATTCCAACCATAGACAGTATTAGAATTCTAGGGTTGCGCCAACAAGCAAATAAAAAAAACACTGAAACTATTCGGAGACTTGAAGCTAGTGCGAACCAGACGTGCCGCCTGCCTAAGCGCATTTCTAACAAGAATGCGGGGGTGAAGGAAGCCAATCTTTTAAGATTAGTTCAAGCTTTCGTGATAAGCCATGTACTATACGTTGCCCCTTATCTTAAATTAAGTAGAGCAGAAAAAGATAAAATTGAAGCCAATATAAGGAAAGGCATCAAAACTGTGCTAGGGCTTCCCCCGAACACCTCTACGGTTAAACTTCTTGCGCTGGGTGTCACCAACACTTTAGACGAACTAATAGAAGCTGCCATGATGTCACAGCACCAAACACTTCTGAGAAGTAGAACCGGGAGGAAAATCATGGAGCGCTTAGTGTTCGAGCCTACGGAGTGTTCCAGGCGGACCGCTAGCATACCAAAATCAATACTAGGGCAAGACTGAAAATTATACTGGTGCCAAAAAACATGCATCCGGCGTTTCATGAAGGCAGACGCAAAACTAGAGCTGTAGCCCTGCAGGCCAAACTTGAAGGTCAATCTGGCGTTCTTTACACGGACGCTGCAGAATACGAAAGAAAGGGAGCACACACCGAGGTAGTGGTTCGCGAGAACGGGGACCTGGTCTCGTGCTGCACCTCTAAGAACACAACCACCACAGAGGCAGAAGAACTTGCGATTGCTTTGGCAATAGCTAAAAAAGACACACGAGTGATTGTTAGCGACTCTGAGTCAGCCATTAAAAATTACGATATGGGCAGAATCTCCGCTACAACCGCCAAAATACCAAGACAAGGACCAGTACCCGCAGAGCTAATCTCACTAGTATGGTCCCCGGCCCATCAAGGTCTGAAGGGGAATGAGAAGGCGCACGCGATCGCCCGAGGGCTCACTTTCCGGTTGATCGACGCTGACCCGCCGCCTTCGCGCGGGCAGCCCCTCTACACAAGAGACGAACTGCGAACGTTTCAGGAAATCACCGCACACTAACTCCACTGGAAGGTTTATCCAGAGGCAGCTAAACAGCTGAGCAAAAATGAGGAAATTATGTGGCGAAAATTGCAAATTGAGGTGTTTCCAAACCCGCACCTGTACAATGGCACCCGGAAGTATTCAACTCCAGATGTTTGCACTGCAACAGCACTGGGAGTTTAGTGCACATGGTATGGACCTGCCCATCCTACAATATTCCAAGTAGAAACGGAGAATCCTGGGAGGCCTTATTACACAGCCGTGACGCTGAAGAACAGCTTCAGGTCATCGATCTCGCCCTGACCGCCGCAAAGTCCTAAGGGATTCCCGCCGATGGCTTGAGGGATGATTGGGGGCAGAGGCCGAAGCCTCCTCCTCCCCCGTCATTCTATACGAGTGCAATAAACCTTATTTCTCTCTCTCTTTCTCTCTCGATGAACCCTCGACAGCTCACACCAACTTCTAGCTGTGGATGAGGGAGTAGTGCCCTTCTCACCCAACGGCACCGCTTCGCATCCTCCGCTGACAGAGACGTTATTAACTTCAGCGACAGGCGGCTCCAGTGACACACCCGCATAGTTGTCTGTCCGAGGCTCGGTTGACTCGCCGTCAAGGTCACGCAGCTGGCTGCCTTTGTAGGTGGCGTTTTACTACATTGAACGAGATCAGTTTTCTGCGAAAGCTTCCGCGCTTGCTATCAAGTGAGAGCCATGTACGCCACCCTGCTCTTTGAAAAACTGCCCAGAGTTATTCGAAAAAAGATAAGAAAAACAATTTCATTCGCGCCTTGATTGTAGCCACTAATCAGTTAGCCTCCTTTTGGTTATTTCTACACGTTTAAAGTCTATTTCTCCTTCACTATCCCTAGAGTAGCAGGCTAGAGCGAACTAGCTCAGGCCGACCTCTCTGCCGTCTAATAAATTCTCACTTACTCACTAAACCGCAATGCTTTCAGAAATTCCCCACCATTATTTTGAACTACTAGGGTGAGCCTTTAGAGAATATTACCGAATGTTCAGCCGTTTCCTCTTCTGCTCCACACGCACTAAATACCGTGTCTGTGCCTTCGTAGTTAACTCGGTACGTCTTGGTCCGGAATACCCCCATTCTGGCCTCGAACACTAGAGAACAACCCCGAGAATTATCATGGATCTCATCTTTTGCAATTTCCTGCTTGAAAGTTTGGTAAGTCTCCAGTGATGGTTTCGTAAGCATACCCATCTTCAACTTGTCCCTCTCTTTTTTCTTCACCTTCTTCTTAACCGGTGTTTCCTTGAGGCTTGGTATTCTGCTGTTTCCTCAATACTTGCTTGACAGTTTTCGAGTTCGGTTCCTTCATTGAATATCAACAATCTTCATGCACAGGTAGCTGGAAACTTTCGTAGCCCAACGCTCCTATCCCAATTTTTTTTCTATCGCTCCTCAAATTACATCTTGTGCCAGCTTCGCTGCACTCATACGACGTGCATCTCAAGTGACCCAGTACCCCTTTGTTTGGGGTGTTCCCGTCTGCTCCCAAAGCAAGTCTACCTACGCCACGTAGCTTAATTTCTAATCTTGCTTGAACCTCTGATCTTATGCACAAGACGTTATTACTGAACGTCAAACCCGGGACCATGACACTTTTCCGAATTCTTCTCACAATGTCATACTTGTAGTTCCACAGTGCCCTAAATTTTATTACAGCTGCATTCCTGTTACGCTTAGTCGTTACGTATATTTCGTGCTCCCTTAGGTACTACGCACCAACATTTACCCATACGCCCAAATATTTGTATTTTTCCACTATTTCTAGCATGACTTCTGTATCTGATGCTCACTGCCTTTGTTATCAATAGAAACATGATTGTCGATTTTTTCCTACTGAACTTTAAACTTAACTTGTCCCTCTCATTACCGCAAATGTGTATCAATCTCTGCAGATCTTTCTTGTTGTCGGCAATGATTACTGTTTCATCTGTATACATCAATGATGGTAATTACTGCTCAACGTGTTTTCCTTGCTTGGGAAAACAGAGGCTGAAGCCGAGTCGACTACCCTCTAATTTGGCTTCTAGTCCCTGTAGATACAGCATAAATAACAAAGGTGGCAAGGGACACCCCTGTCTCAGCCCACGTTGTATTTCTGTAGGTTTGAATATCTGTTCTTCGCATTTTATAACAACCTTCTCACATTTATTGATATCCTTTAGAAGACTTATTTCATCTTCCACATCTAGTGTGGCCAGTATTCCCCACAAGTCTTCTTGAATCACACTATCGAAAGCTGCCTTGATATCTCAAAATGCCAGCCGCAGGGGCCCGTGTTCTTTTTCCGTTATATCAATGCACTGCATCAATGAAAACAGATTGTCCTCCCTCCGCGAGCGCCGTCCGTTGCACCAAATGGAAAGAGACCTGGCGGCTAACACAATCTGGACGAGCGCTGGGCGCAGTGTCATCACCTAACTCACTCTTACACTGTTGTCTACCTAGAATGATTCACCTCAAATGACACAAGAAACATAGTACACTGATGTGACAATGCAGATAGTCCTTTGCAACATGCCCATGGGATAGAGGGTGATTCCAAAATGCAAGCTCACTGTGAGCTGAAAACACCTACAGAGTCAATGGGCTGCCCATTACATTCGCATTGGCTTCTCGGTGAGCTAAATAGCCATACTTCATAAAAAATAAACACATGGCACATTATCAAAGTGCAGAAAAAATAGGCGGCGCCACGATATGCATGGTGCTTCTCCGAGCATTAATGACATCTAAGCAGAGGCGTAGACAAAAGGGAGGTTGGAGGGTTAAACCCCCCCCCCTCTTTCCCGAAAATTGTCAGTTTTTTGTGTATATACAGGGAGTTTAGGCTGAAAATCCCAAGCAATGAAAAATAAAGAATACCTTCTACGCCCTTCCAGCTAGCGCAGTATTGTTCTTAGATGTATGTAGCACGTCAGAATATTTTTTGTTCCGCCAAGCACGGTGATTAACAAAGATTGCTAAATAAACTTTTCAAATACTGACTCTACAAAAGAATTTCAATAGAAGACTTGTAGCCCTTATCCAGAAATACCTAAATTTTTAGGCTACTGTAGGATAACCACGCTGGTTAATTTTGTTTCCAGGGTTTGTTTAGAGTGCACGAAATTCGAAAAATACCACGTGATTACCGCCTAACGTGCGATGCTTTGAGTGCCTCAAATGTAAGTTGAACGAACTAGCGAAGGCTTCTCACGCACGAAGGTAGCTTGAGCAGGCTATCGGTGCCTACGATAGACATTAAAAAAAGAGGGGGGGGGGGGTAAAGAAAGCAACGAAGACAAAATATTTCGACAAAAAGCGGCTGCCACGAGCATTGCGACACGAGACCGGAGGCAGCAATCGGCGCAGTGCAAACTGTTTTTTTTTTCGGGCTAAAGATAAAAATGATTGTGGAGAAAATGGTAACAATTCGATAAGAGAAGGAAATAAAAATTTCTGTGGTAAATATTGCCAAAGTTTTCATGTTTTTTGTCATATTTGCATCGATTACATGCGATCGCTCTATAGCGGATACTTGCAACGAATACGGCACGATCACGATTGGCTGTGGATTCAAAAAATTATTGCTGATACTTCAATGCCATTTAGAAATTTATGTTTACTACCCGTCTGTTAGAACGCAGTGTAAATATATGAACAGAACGAATAAAAAATTGTTCGGTGCTCTTAAAAAGAAGGAAAACTAGGTGTTCGAAAGATATGAGCGTAATCACAAAGTCCAAAGTGCTTTAACTGAGACGTCATGGGCAGTTACATAGTGTTCTCAAACAGCCCTCTATCAGCTCCTATAAACAATCTACATCGAGTCCGCACAATTTCTGTCGCATTTTGTAGCATTCGGGGAGTGATAAAGTGGCAAACATCTGCAATTTTATACTTCAGCTTTGAAGACGTTGTTCTTACTTCGGTGTAGACGTGGTCTTTATTGTATCCCCATAGAAAGAAATTTAGCGGAGTCAAATCTGGAGAACCTTGCGGGCCACTCTACAGATCCAAGACGGCCGATTAATTTCTTGGAAAATTTTCGATCAAGCCACGTTCGAGTCTGCAGGCAGCTGTGCGGAGGAGCTTAATCTTGCTGGAACCAGATATTCCCAAGCTGTGCTAGAGGGTAGTTTCAGGTGAGGTCACTCAGTGGGCCATTTAGTATTTCGATGGTGTAGCGTTCTGCGGTGAGTGTTCCATCGAAAAAGACCAGGCCAATAATTTTGCCGTCGTAAATCTTGTACCGAACACTGAAAGACCACTTTACCTGGTGTTGTGACTGCAACAGCCAGTGAAGAATTCTAGTGCTCCAGTAATGACCATTGTGACCATTGATTTGGGTATTGCGCGAGAAACGAGCTTCATCGGACCAGATTATGTTCTTCAGGAAGCCGGGATTACCTTCGTGTTCATTATCCTTGTGCTCCTTGCAGTGCACGCACTGCTCCGAGTAGACGGGATGCCATCTGTACATCTGGTCCGCCGTAGGTGAAACGGACCACCCAAAGTGCCACACCACATCCTGAATATTGCGCGCTAGCCAGCTAGAGGTCAGCAGGACCCATGGAAACCCGAGGTTCTTAGCCTCGCAGCCAGGATGCTCCAGTAACTCCTGTGCCAACTCAGTGTTGGGAATCTCCAGGAGCGGAGTATTCATGTTGGGAGGGGGGGAGCATGAGCACCCAGCCAGCCTTACCCTTTACGGCAGCGCGACAGCCTGGTTGCGGGGACAGGACTGTCCCTTCGAAAGCCAATAAAGCCTCTTGCGAGGGTATGGAACACCTCCCCGGCAAGCACTCACGGTTCCTTTTTTCCCGGGGTGCGGTACGGGTTTTCCCTCCCTCAGCGAGAAAAAGTATTATTCTCGTCAGGGAGAGGGAAACCGGGTCTGTGAACAAAAGTAGCGTGCAGACGGCCGCACGCCCTCTCTGACACGAGCCTTGGAAGAAGGAGGTCAAATCCACAACACCCTCGCGAGCTGACGACGACAACGACCAAGAAGGAAGCGTCTACCTTTGTTTTCTGTAATATCTCCTCGCGACAATTACGTGTCATTGCTAACGCACAGCAAAAAAAGTGTGTGTTTACCTAGTCTGTTGCTTTATTCACCCAAACCCGTGTAGCTGCAATGAGACGAGCTACGGATAGGGGACATTAACTGTACACGATACGACTGTGTGCGGCTGGAGCATTAGGTAGGCTTCTGAGTCAGCCGTACATAGGACGGACCCCCTACAAAGTTTAGCGCAGCTATTCTCCTATAGATACCTATGACATGCCTACAGAAGGGCGTCGGATTCAGCGCCTTGGGTCCCTGGGGCTTTGTCTGCAAAAACAGGTGACTTAGCACCCCTAGAAAATACGTCACCAGTTTTCTGGCGGGGTGTAGTTCTTGTAGCTGTAACATACGGAGGGTCATCTTCAACGCAAAAGTATCTGGCAAAACGACGGCCGAAGGGATGTTCCAGCCGCCCTTCGCATGAAGCAGGCCCAACTGTTCATATTTTACAAGGAAGGGAGGTTTTTGCATTCTAAAAAATCTAATACGCTGCGCTTTGAGCTTGCGTGCGACTTGATAGGGCATCACTAGGGAATTGGACAAAAACCAGAGGTGGCCAGTGAAGTCGCGCATGAGTAAATAACGTCGTAAATAATAAGAGAATTCAAACTATAGGGCCTTGTTGATCTGAAATTTCAGCGCATTCACCTCCTCTTCCCAGCTCTTTCTGGTCGCTCTACTGGCCCAATAGCTCACTCCTAGAATGCAAACTTTCTGCGCAAGGAGAAATATGCGCATACTTTCTCATCTGCGCAAGGAGCTACTTTAACGGTACCACTACCGAAGGTTCGCAAAGCGAGGACACCCTGGTGTTTTACAATCTGAATCAGGAAACGTTCTACCGTTAACGCGAATAACAGGGTAGAAACAGAACATTTCTGTCTAACGCCTCTCGTTACTGAAAAAAAGCTACAATTTCATTGTTTATTTTGAGGTCGCTGTTAATGTCATCTTACATTTCCATTATCAGGTAAACAAACTGTCTGGGGAAACCAAACGCCAGCAGAGTGGCAAAATGTACTTATGCTCTACTCTGTCGAAAGCTTGTGCCTGGTCCAGGAAGGCGAGCCATCCTCTCGCTTATCTCTGTCCCGTGTATTCTATAATATCCCTGTTATTCATATTCAAGGTTTGGACGTTACGGCCCACCACTGATCATGACTGTCAAGATCTGATAAGCGAGGACATGACTACCTGTAGACGCAGGGTTAAGACAGTGGTTAATATTTTGTAGTCTGTTCCCAATTACGTAATCAGGTGCCAGTTACGTGGTCCTCGAGGTGCTCTTGCGTCTTTGGAAGCAGGATCATCCTGGTGTTCTTAAACGACGGTGGGAGCGTTGGTCTGCTCGTAAATACGTTTAGTACCTTGCACAGGTTAGGTCCTATTACGTCCCAGAATGCATTTTAAAATTCGACACTTAGGCAATCGCTTCCCGGTGCACAACCTCTATGGAGGTGACGCATTGCCATCGTGAGCTCCTCTAGCGTTAAGAGAGTGACTATACTGCAACATACCTCTTCGGAGTGTTGTGGGAGATTGCTTAGAAACAGATGAATAATAATGATTCTAAGTCAAGCTGTAGTTCCTGTGTGCCCATGTTTTCAAAATGCGCACAAAACATAACGATGTCCTGTCGGCTAAAGTTACCGCGGTTTTCAATCTGCCCGATTCGGGTGCTGTTGATTTAACTCAGTACCTCCGTATAGAAACTAGGAAGGCATCTGGCATGGTAGGAGCTTGCTGTGGTAAAAGTCAGCGTCTTTAGCCGTGCTAATCTTAATTTCAAGTCATTAGCATAGGTATTTATAAGAAGAGAGATGGGTTCCCCTCTTTCCACTATCCGAATACACTGGAGCGTTGCTCTCAGCAGACCAGAATACCGGTGTTTCAACGTTTTACCCTCGTCGATACAGACTTCTCGCCACGCCTGCTTGAAAGCGTTCCAACTATGGTTGCCTACAGAGGCTGTCAAACGGTTGCGCGAACTGGCCCTTGCCGTCTATTGTCTATCGTCTACTCGTCAAGGGTGGCGGTAAAACAACCTGTCGTTAAACTTAAAAGACACTACTAGTGACCTGTGGCCGGAAATTCCCAAAGTATACGGGGCAGGGTCATCCACCTGACAGTCTATGACCGTTGACTGCAGAGATGACGTCACATACACTAGGTCTAAGTGAGCGTCCAAGTTGTTACGCGACCAAGTGCGTTGAAAATTTTTACTATTACACAGCGTGTACGCGTCTAAAAGGTTGAATTGTTCTACAATTTTTTATTGTGAATTGTGAATGTCTCTTATCCCTGCCATGACCTATGCTACCGTTTAAACTATTCGAAACGCCGTTGAAGTCACCTGTTAAAATTGTGTGCTTCCTTACCAACAGCATAGGTTTAATTGCCTGTAAAGCTTGCCATTGTTTGACTTTATACCGGCGGGTATGTACTGATTCATCTAAATTGCTCCTCTTGAAACTCAAACACTGGTTCGACCATCTGGCTGGAACGTGAAGTGGTCTCCGTTAAGAAGAGACCAGTTAAACAGAATTATGGCTGTGCCACAAGCATGTAGTGTGGGGAATGAGAAAAATCCACGAGCAGAGAACTGCTTTACCAGTCTTCTAGCTTTGCGCAATGAATTTATGTTTGTTTCCTGCAGGCATAAAATGACGCACTGCATTTTGCTTGCTGTTCTATAGACTAGTTTTTGTTCTGTGCGATACTTAGGCCCCGGACATCCCATGTAAATATACTGGGAAACATTTACATTTGCTAAACAACAGAAAAAACATTTCCTTTTTTTGCAGCCCCCAGTTTTTATGGCCATGTTATTCTAGAAACCAAGTAAACCCAACCAAGTTGCCAATTCGCATAGTCAGCACTAACCCCTACCGGAAATATTAAAAACGGCTGAAATGGGAGTAGAACATAGAAAAACGAAATGCTGAAAACAGCAAGTATGACGTGCACAGTTTGCTCTTGTCAACACTGGGTAGGGCGGACCTGAACACGCTCGTTGTGAAGTCGTCATGCAGAGTACCTATATACTGGCGAGAACATCCTACTCAAGGGAAAACAAAGGGGGGAGACATAACACATAGGGCACTCTTGTGTACGGGCATGTTCGCCACTGCACTGCATGGCTGCGCGACTTTGAAAATAAAGACTTAAGTGCGCTGACGCATCACTATCGCTTGCTTTCCTGGAGGCGAGAAGAAAAAGTGCCGTCATATCCACGAAGTGAATGATGATGAGTGGGCGAAGCTCCGGAGGTAAACCTGATAAAGCATGAATCTTCCGTACATTTTGCCCACTCGATTTTATTACAACGCTCCCCCTAGCGTACGTTGCCGCACTAAATCGAACGATTGCCTTTCACCAATGACACACGCCATATGTGACATCATTCCTATTTTATAACATCTCTCATCTTTCGTAATCAGCTACAAGTACCGCCATCTAGTGAACACTGCAAGAACTAAACGAGAGGTGGCTACATACTGGGGACGGTACCGCCATCTAGTGAACACTGCAAGAACTAAACGAGAGGTGGCTACATACTGGGGACGGTACCGCCATCTAGTGAACACTGCAAGAACTAAACGAGAAGTGGCTACATACAGGGGACGCACAGCCCACGCCTTCAGGCGCTTCGCTCCTAAAAAGAATCTGCATCACATGCTAAGTGTTGTGACTTCATCCACCCTACCACTGCCCCCATGACGCTAATCTTATAGGGCGGTGGAAAAGTCAAAATGAAGTTTGCCGGAGAAATGCACACTGAACTTGTGCGCAGCAGACTCGGCTAACTGCCTCGTGTCACCACCTAAAAAGCAGGTGACCGCTCCGGCGCATAGGACTTGGGATACACATGACATTTGCGCTTTATCACGGCAACTTAAATACCTCATTGAATATTTCTCCGTGCGCGGCTGAGGAATGACCTGTCTGGGACATATCGTCAAGAATAAAAAAAAAATGTATGACACCGCCTTTATGTTACTTGGTATTGTGGACGCGTTGCCGTGCCTATTCCGGCTAATAACTTTGTGGTGGCTTCGCTCAGCTGTGCTTTCACAACACACACTTTTCGGAAGGGTGGGCACATGAAGCTTTTCATGCTCTCAGGTGCCTAGGTATAACCATTTCCTATGACAGTAAGTACCAGAGTGCAATAAATACGTTGCACAGTTTGGGACAAGTGAAGAAATTAAGAAAAACACACCACCTACACTAACTATTTTCCGGTATTAAACCGACGAAGAAACGACACACTCACGGTGTGAACATTAGGGTACATTTCTACGACGAAGAAAAAAAACAGAACAAGGCAAAGAAAAAAAAAGAAGGGCGTGGTGGTCCGACATGTTCACGCGCCGCCATGCATGCATGCTTATTTATGGTCACTTTACTTTTGGGGCTCGTTTTCAGACTATTAATTCAAATTAGTCACACTTGATTTTCGCAAGACTGAGCATTCTCAATATCTCAAAGAACCGCGTGACAATTATTGCAGAGACATTCGGGCTTGCATGCTAGCGTCATTCTAGAAATGTTCGGCCCTCGGCGCCTCGATGATAAGAGTGGCCGTGGAAACACATGACAGCGTGAAAGCATAGAAAACACCCACCTATTAAAAAAACACTGTCTTTATCCATATCATCTTCTACCGGCTTCCGGCCCGGATGTTGTTTTGACGTCGCCTTTTCGTGTCCGCTCCCCCACGTGTGGCCTCTTGGACGCGCCGCGGCGTCAAGTCATACCTTTCTCGCGCTGCGTTGAGGGCGCCCCACGTCAGCCTTGCGCGCGCCCGTGCCCGAGGGCCTGAGCGACTTGGGGAGCGTTCCACCATGGTCCACCTCGGAGTTACGGCTCTGGCTGTTTGGCACTCGACCGACGCCTGCCGGCGTCGAACACGTTTGCAACTGATTGGGCTCCGGAAAGTGTGATGATGTCGGTGCACGCTTGTCAATAACAAGCTCGCCGGGCTCATGATTGTCTGACGACGGCGTTGTTGATTTCTGGATTTATAAAGCAGCTGCCATCTTGTCTTCCCGGCTCAGCCTTTCTCCCGCTTCGCTGTGTTGGACGCTTGTTAAGCTCCCTTCCAGGCACACTGCTGCGAGGCGCCGCCTTGTTGCTGCGTCGACTCAGACAGTGGTTGCTGCCGGCTGGAAATGAACGGTTCGGGGTGTTCCGGCGCGTCTTCTTCTGGCACCTCCACTAATTATCCTTGCTCGGCTGAGCTGCTGAGGTGCTTGTTGTACACCGTCTGCAGGACGTCGCGACCGTGCGGCCCATCGTCTCCTTTTTTGTCCCACCATGTTCCTCGCACGGCGTTGCTGATTCACGGCGCAGACTTCTACTTGAGGGTGGGCTTGTGCTCTGCTTGCGACCTTTTGCACGCCGCGGGGCGGTCATTTTTCCCGTAACCTTACTCTCTCTCGGCGCCGCTCTCCGCAGCCACCGTGTCTTCCGCGATCGCCCAACTTACTGCGCGAGCGGCGTCATTCTGCGTTCGTCATCACCGATCGCGCATTGTGCGCCATTTTCACCGTGCTTTCCTCCCTCGCCGCTGTCTGCAACCCTCTCTAGCTCGGCGGCGGTAGCTTGGCTAGGTTCAGCATGGCTGCCTTCCTCCTTCATCCTCTCGTAGCAGCGCATGCTCACTGGCATCTGTACGTCTGTTTGGCTGCCTGCTTGCGGCGCCTGAGGCGCCGTAATGGCCTGCGCCGGCATTTACTCCCAGACAACAGTCGGTTCCGGCCATTCTTCGGTGTCCCTCGGCTTCACTTGCTTCGCCGGGCGCAAGGTGCTCATTCGCCTTTGCGACTGGCCTGTGGCGGGTGTCGTGCCAAGTATCGGGAACTCGACGATTTCCATCGTTGCTGCCCTACTATACGATTTCCTCGTGGTGCAGTCGGCGCTGGCTTGAGCTCCACTACAGTGTCGGCACTGCTCGGTGCAGGTGTCTGTGCGGTGCCCGAATACTGCGCACCTGGCACAATGCGGAGTGTCACCTTGAGCCCTGAAGTGGCTTTCTTGGTTGCAACGGCGGCAGAGACGCTTTACGCCATGGTACTCGAAGGTCGCTTTATGGCATCCCACTCGCGCAAAGTTTGGGAGCGGGTTCTCCAGCCGCATGTCCATCTAGAGAAACCTGGTTCTTGTGCGGATACTTGGGCGGTCTTTATGCCACACCTCTTCAATTCTTAACATGGTCCCGTAGGACTTCAGGCCGATGGTGACCTCGTGGTTGGGCACTTAACAAGGCAGGTACAGGCACGTGACGCTGGCTACCTGTCGTGCCACCGGGACAAGGGGGACTGTTCTGGTTCCAAGGCGGAGACCGCCAGTCTCCAAAAGGACTTGAACTGTTGGCGTCGAGTGGACGCCGATGTGGAAGTCGAATCCTCCGTGGTGCTGAACACTGTAGATTTCTTGGATGCTGACCAGTGCTTCCATTGCATCGGTAACCTCTTCCACCGACGTCCCGGGAGGAGTGAGAACTATAAAAATGGTGCTTTGGTAGTGGCATAGAGACTACCCAGGTGCCGCTCTTGTGCGGGAACTTGCTTGAGGAACCTGGGGTTATGGCGGTGCGGAATCCAGCGATGAAATGCCTGATTTACCTGTTTGTTCGTCCTTAACGGAACACTAAGCGGCACCAAAGCGCCCTAACGATTCTCCAAACAGCCGACACCATCCGCATCATCCACGAATATTGCTCAAGATTCAGCGTTCATACCTGTGCGATTATTATTTAAAAAGCAATTATTGCACATATCTGATGCCCCATATCAACACGTCAATGTTCTTTACGTGTGCCTCTTATAGAAAGGCATACATAAGTAATTCTTACAACCGTAGCGTTTATCACGTTGCGCTGACTACGCAACGCTTGCACGAAAAGGTGAGTGTTACCAACGCTTTGCTAAGACGAGATTGTGGTGCACCAACCCGTCGCCTAGCGTTCTACACCATATCACCTATGAGACGGGCGCGCACTCCCTCTAAGAGCCACGTGCTTTGTTTTTCAAGGAAACTGCCAGATAGCGCTCATGTCTCACGTGTGACGTGACATGATGCGCTTGTTCACCTCCACTCTTAGGTAGCGCCTCCAGAATAGCATTCACCGATTTTATTGCGCAGAACATAAAATATACGCCTTGTTTACTCTCTCCTCACGCAACTGTATCGTTTTTCGACGGCATTTGCTGATTAACATGCAGATACGGCCCAATTTTCGTCTTCTTGCGCCCACGCTTACTACCATGCCGCGTCGTTGTCACGGGTATTTTTATTGCTGGGCCCCCTGTAGACAAGATTTTAGTCAGTACGCAGGAGCGCGCCGCCTACTGCCGTTCGTTATCCGGCACCTGACAGAGATATGGCCGTAAGGGAGAATTAGTACGCCACCACCCACAATGTCGGTGCAATCAACACTTATAATTTCTTCGATGTAATGGCCGCGATACATTTTCTGACGTAATGACAAGATGGATGCGTCCATCGTGTTGAAGCGGTGAAGAGTTAGTAGCATTTGGATGCATGATGCGTTGATGACAAGATACAAAAGTGGACGCAGAAAACAATAAATCTCCCACTCCCCAGAATGAGAGCGTGGGCCGGCTTCAGAAAAGGTAGATGCACAACAGACTGCATTTTGGACTTAGTCACAGATGTGGAAAACCAACGTAAAGGAAACATCACTGTTGTTGTATTCCTTGATGTCCAACGAGCATACGACGCCGTGAGTCACGTGCACGTTCTGGAAAGCCTAGCGTTGCCGGAATTGAATGGCATGATACTGCTTTGGAGTGCTGACTTTCTGAAGCACAGGCTAATTTTTGTATTTACGCAGGAGGGCCCAACATCAAAACATGTCGTCAACCAAGAAGTGCCACAGGGCAGTGTGCTAAGCCTTACTCTCTTTAATGCAGTAATGGCGCAGCTCCCGTATAATCTTCCACCTACTATCAGATGTACTGTATATGCTGATGATTTCAGCATACGGACGTCTGGTCCATCATTTTTGGATGTCCAACAAAGTTTACAAGAAGGGTTGGATTATGTAAACCGTTTCCCAGGACAAAGAGGTATGGCACTCAGTCTGGCTAAAATAGCCATACGACAGCCATACGACAGATTCAGAGCCATACGACCATACGACAGCCATACGACAGCCATTCAGAGCCATACGACAGCCATACGACAAAATAGCCATACGACAGATTCTTGGGTGTAATTTTAGACCGGAGACTAACATGGTCGCCTCATGTCCAATCCCTTGAACGGAAAACCAATCAAGCCACTCGAATTCTCCGGCATCTCTGCGGGTCTAAAGGGGGCGGTACTTCAGAGTCGCTATTGACCCAACATGTTGCGTGGATACGACCCATCGTAAGTTACTCACTGCTTCTGCTGCACGGACTTCCAGCCTTCACCGAAAGGAGACTGCACTTGTCATTGGCAAAAAGCTTGAGGGTATGTTTGGGGTTGCCATGGTCACGTTTCACTGCTTTAGTGTATACAGAGGCTCGACAATTATCTTTCGCAGTACTCCTAGTTAAAGAAACATCTAGAAATTTATTTCAAATTTTCACGCACATTGAAAGCTGTCTTCGGGTGCACTAACACAAATAACGGCAGCACGACAACAGGATAGTGCATCATTATACCCAGCAACAGTAGCAGGGTTTAAACGATGGAAACCTTCAAATCACCTGTAACGCTGCCGCTTCTCAAAGTTATCTGTGAAACAGATGGCATACGCAAAAAAGCAGACATGGTACCCCTAGTAGC
Organism: Rhipicephalus annulatus; assembly: GCA_013436015.1. Taxonomy (NCBI): domain Eukaryota; kingdom Metazoa; phylum Arthropoda; class Arachnida; order Ixodida; family Ixodidae; genus Rhipicephalus; species Rhipicephalus annulatus. The sequence goes on from WOVY01005309.1 coordinate 107,830, forward strand.
GGCACAGATAGTACATCCTTTTCATATAATCCATAATGAAAAAACGAAGATATATACAGATGAATCATGCACTGAAGAATCGTCAGCCTGTAGTGTCTTTATAACCGAAATTCAAAACAATTTTATGTACAAATTATCTCACAAATCTTCATCGGTGACAGCAGAATTGGTGGCTGTCGCTGAAGCAGTAAAGCTTATCTGCGAGAATTCTGAGCCACGTTGGTGGTATGCATGGATAGCAAGCCTGCCCTTCAATTAATTAATAATGCGAGATCACTTTATCAAAATGGTGAAATAGCACAATGCATTGCAACAACTGCGCAATATGCCTCAGCGCAGGGTGACAACATGATATTCTAATGATTAACAATCAATATTAGAATAAAGGAAGATTAAGAGACTGACAGCCTCGCCAAGAAAGCATTGAAAGAAAGACGGAATTGTGCAATCCCGATGTCTTGGGCGGATATTGGACATTTTATAACGCAAGGAGCTAACAAATAATCTTCGATGAAGAAGTGGCTTAATAGCCCTGAATCAAAGGAATCAGTACTACATGAAGTTGATCCACACAGAAAATTTCTCATTGCGACATATTTCCCATGACACTTAGAGACATTAATCCACAAGCTTCGATTCGAAGTAGCATGCACCAGCAGCTTCCTGCACAAAATACATCTATCCAACTCGCCGCAATGCCATTGTGGTCATGCAGAAGAAAATGTTCGTAATAGTCATTTGGAGTGCGTTAAATACGCGAATGAAAGATAACAGTTTGGACATACGGCCCCTCACATTAATAGAATTACTCGGACCATGGCCTGAAAATCATCTTCAGAAAAAGGTGAGCATCTTCCTGACAGACTTTTCAGTGTTGACCGGACTGGATAAGCGCCTGTGATAGACAGCCAGGGATTGATATATATGAAAAATGTTAGTGCATATACTGACAGTAGAAAGAGTAGGTGTGCGTAATAACAGTTTATGACAGTATGAACTACTGCAAGCAAACTGTGCATTGACATGATATTTCAACTAGTTTCAGTGTGCTATTAGGCTTTTTAAAGATTATTCATATTTTGGGCACCGTTCAGTGTTAATCTTTTTTTTTCGCTGCAGAACTTATTGATGTGAAGTAGCCTAGGCAATATGGAGCTCAACCTCTCCACATCAAAACAGTTAGAACATAGAGCGTGGGTGCAATCACGAATTACTGCAAAAACGATGTGAAGACGAATGCCTTTTATGCAGACACGAACGGTACACTGTGAAAGTGGACGAATGAGAGCGTTCGTTGCCGCATGGGTAGGCGGACCGCCATAAGACGTGGTCACTTTTCGAAGGCGGGAACAAAAATCAGCATGAATCATCGAAACGGCAGCGCCAGTGGCTACGAAGGCCTCAGTGCTTACACATTCAACAAACACTACTATAAAGCTCGATAGCCACTATGGAGGAATTGTTAATTGTTCGGTGGATGCAGTTTCCCTTCCTAAAACTGCATCGGGGAGTTTTCTGCGTGGGCATTTGTGGAAAGGAAGGCGGACCACAGAGGCGACACTGAACGGCGACCTGCGGCGAGACATACGGGAATTACCAGGCATGTCAATACGATGGGCAGGAGACAATGGTAATAGGGCAAGCGGGAGGGTGGCCGTAGGTCCGACAGAAGCTTCGAGTAGGTCGCTTATGCCACATTCTTCCCCCACGTGTTAAACTCTGACTAGGTAATTCACGTTTTCAGTCACATTTAAACTATTGTAAAATAGTATGGGTAACACAACACGCACTAATTTAGATTGTATTTTCCTATTACAAAAAAAAATCTCCGGCAAGCATACAACGCTTCTTACGCAACATCGACATTAACTTTCTTTAAGAATTCCGTAATGATTCCTGCACATGATCTGTACCAATATCGTTTGAGTCACATATAGAGACAATATCACTATCGGAACACAGACAACTTATGTATTCTTGCCAACTTCAAGTAACGCTCCATGTTACGGTACCAGACACTAAGAGGAGTGGTTAGTACCAACACCGCGTTCTAACTACGGAAAATGAATGGTCTACTACACAATACCTACACTGCCAAACAGCCATAAAACGATGCTCATTGATCTTTTTGTGGCCTCTTTCAAAGATTTTAGAAGGATGCATGTGGCTTCTGCATATATACATGTGCAATACTGACATCTTCCCTTTAAGAGGAAAGTGTGTGTTAAAATAGGTTAAAGCACAAGCTTTCATGCCCCTGTATGTTTATCTGCGTGTGCGTGGCTTTGTGTTTGTATAGTTATGTAAAAGTGCAAAATTATATTTTTAATATATTAATATGTAATAAGTTTATATGTAATATTGCCTCACTGCAAAATACATAGGGTTGTAGGCTAGTCAAGGTGTCCGAAGGTGGCTTTTTCTCTACAATGCCCCTTTGTATCTCACAAAAATGGCAAATAAGCTTTTTATTATTATTATTATTATTGTTAATATCATTATTATTATTATTATTATTATTATTATTATTATTATTATTATTATTATTATTATTATTATTATTATTATTATTATTATTATTATTATTATTATTATTATTATTATTATTATTATTATTATTATTATTATTATTATTGTTGTTATTCTTAATATTATTATTTATTCAGGAGCGTAGCCGCGTTGCTCGTCTTGTTGGCGCGTTCGACAAAACCGAGCGATATGTCCTCGATAGCCACTGCAGTAACAGATTGGCCGAGGAGGGCACTGAGGGATGTAGTAAGGTAAATTCTCTTATTTATTTATTTATTTTATTTCCAAAATACTGCAGGCCAATTTAAGGGCCCCAGCAGGAGGGGCAAATATCATAACATTGCACATAGGTGTAAAACAGCAAGAACAAAAAGGTTACATCATATACAAAAGATACAAAAACATAGGTCATGGTTAAATACGCTCAAGTGCCTCTACAGAGCTCGTTAACGATCGAGGTAGGCAGTTCCAGTCGTTTATGGTTCGAGGAAAGAACGAGTATTTGAAAATGTTTGTTCTGGCAAAATACGGCGTTAATGAATGAGTTTGTCGATGCCGGGTTTGTCTTGTCGTAAGCGGTTTCAGATACAAATCACGGTTTACTGACACCTTGTTGTTACTGACAGCTTGTTGCTACTGACAGTCTCTTTACTTCGTAAAAGTAGCGCCAACTGCTCTCCCCTCCGCCGCCTCCTCTCCTGCGCACCTTTCGCGAGCGACGGTGGCGCCCCTCGAACGCTCCATGTGGATGCGTGAAGCATTCAGGCCGGTTGCGCGCTGGCGCTGCCACTTTAGCCACAGCCTTTCTAGTCCAGCCGTGGCCGCGTGCCATGTCTCGCATACGGCTGTGTGTAATGATTCTTTTTATTTCTGCGTTCATTTTCCCAGTTGGTGTGGGTTTGCGCACCATCTAACTCCCTTGTAGTGCGCCAGGAGAGCTGCAAACGATGTACAATTTGTAGCAAACTGCACGCCGTTCATGGTTCTTTTCGAAGCGTTTTCCAGTATATCTAGCGCGGATATCGGTAATTGGGTTTACTTAAAAAAGGTTGAGATAAAATACTGTAAACATGACGCGCTTTTATTGCATCGGTAAGAAATACTTACGTGGCAGATGTGATGTCAAGCCACGCCGGAAGGAATAGTTCGTGTAAACTATCTGTATCATATATAACTGCAGCAATGTCTGCAATTCTCATGAAGGTGTTCCATCAAAACTTCATGACATATGTTATTTCTCCTGCCCACTGCGGTGATGTAGCGGCGCTCGCCTGTTGACGCGAAGGTCGCGTGTTCGGTCCCGGCAATTCACTAGAGGTGAAAAGGCCCGCGTACTGTGCGATGTCAGTGCACGTTAAAGAACACCAGATAGTCAAAAGAGCCCTACACTACGGCGCGCCTCATAATCATACCGTGGACTCGTAAAACAACATGTATCATCATTATCTCCTTTGCCTGCCTGCCCAATGGCGTGTGCTCGCCGTTCTTGGATGTTTGGCCTGTGCGAAACAGCTTGCACCCATTGTCGTATGCATAACGGTAATATGTTAACTGACAATAAATGAAGTTATTAAACCATATGTTTTCTGCCAATAGTAAGAGGCAAGAAAGACTTAAAACCAATATGCTAAAACCAACGATCCTCTTATGTAGAGCTGCTGCAGTTTCTGCAGAAAAAAAGCCACACGAGATATTTGCTGAAAGGTAATTATGAACCGGCATATCATCACGTGTACTTGGAAAAAAGTGTCAGCACTGTCTAAGAGAACAGTATATCTGTTACCATTTGTGTGAAGATTTTCATGTAGCTCATGAGTGTTGACAGCTGACACAGAAGCTGGAATGTAAAAAGAGACCATGATAAGATTATTGCACATACTGAAACACCAAGCAACAATAATCATAACTATGCTTTTATTTACCTCCTAGAGTGAAGTCCTCCCGGTTCAAGTCAGCATCTGGCCCAAAGCATGAACGATCAAGAAAACAAGTCAGAAGAAAACGGAAGCACTTGATGCCAGTGTTTACGACTGTCCACATGATGCGAAAGTTCATAGAGCTCATATTCAATTATTGTTGCAGCTGAAGCCTCAGGGGCTGCACAAAGGGCCCTAAGTAACCATATGACAGCACTACTGAAAAGCATGCAAAGAGTGTATAAGGGCAATTCAAGAAATTTCACCTTTCCTTGTGAGAGAGGCTCTTCGAGCAAGTTGCTCGGGATGCTTTTGAAATCGGCTTTAGGACCTCGCACAAGGGGTAATAATAGAAATTTAAGGCTACTTGAAGATAAAAAATAAATTAATACCAACCTTTAATATCAGATGCTGCAAATATAAGCTGAGTGCCGCTCGGAGGCACACAGGGATGTTCTGGTTCACTTGCAGCCTGTAGTACTGTAGAGAATCAAAATCAGTCAGTATGACCTCATTTATATAATTTGAAGCGCTACTTGATTTTTCTAGTTATTCCAAAAAAACTACTGCAAGAACAACACAACGAACACAAAGCACCTGTACTTATTATCCTGTCTGTCTGTTATTTTTGTAGCAATTTTTTTTCTCAAAATAGCGCTACATCTATTCATTGGATATTACGTTTGACTTGCAAAGGCAAAACTTTCAACCTACTGGAGGTCTGTTCAGACCCAACATTTCCATGAGTTTTGGTGAGAGGATTGTATAAAACAGGTCACATCAAGAATTGACTGCATGTAATGATGGGCACTCACCATTGTCAAGTATATGAAGCTCAAGGCTACCAGAGACTGCAGCAGAGTCTTGTTTACCTGCATGAAGATTTGCAAGTACATCTGGAACACGCGGTACTAACGAGAAATTCAGAAAAAATCTACATTTAGTCTGAGGATCTACAGAGTAAACGACCCCATTTTACCTTGCGATGATAAAGGGTTGTCCGCCGTCAGAACAGGAGCAGGTAATGCTGAAAAAGCGTAGACAGTAACCACGAACTCAGGTTTAATTATAGGTTAAAAATAGAAGAATCTACCACCATTCCGAGTATAAATGCAAGGACAAAAAGTTACCTTCAATCTGAGAAGCTGCCGAGGAATAAAGATCGAGGTTGTCCGGTGTCAAAACAGGAGCAAGAGACGCTGAAAGAGCATAAACAGCAACAACGAACACTGGTTCAATTTTAGGTTCAATGACCGAAAAAATTTATCTTTAATCGGAGTACAAATTCAAGGATAAGAAAGTCTACGTTCAATCTGAGAAGCTACTGAGGAAAGAATACTGAGGTTGTCCAGAGTCAAAACAGGAGCAAGTAATGCTACAAAGATCAAAGAAAGAGGACAGCACGTTAACTTTGTCATGTACAGACTAATAAACTCCTTTTACCTTGTGGTGATGAAGGGTTCAGGCTATTGTGAACCTCCTCTTGCACAGCGCCTGCATGAAGGATACGTGTTGTGAAATAAAAGGCAGGTGTGAGTGTTGAACAGTAACCATTGTCTGATATATGGAGATGTAAATCAGCTTAGGTAGTAGCAGACACGTTAGTACGTAGGACACAGATTCAAAGGGTGCGTTTAGCAGCTTAAAAATAATTTATATGATAGTGCTTGTGCGTTTAGCTCTTGAGTATTGCCCGTACTTTCTCAGCTTGACTCTCCTAACTGTGAGGCTCTAGCACGTGATGTATCACCTGCACAACATATATAAAGAATTGCAACGTGTCAGCTTACATTGAGCTGGTGGCTTTCTCGGTTGAGGTTGCTTCCTGTGACAGAATATTGATGGTGTCGCATTCTTCTTCAACTTCTTGACTCCAAATTTGTTGAGAATAAGTAACTCAAACTCACTTTCTTTTTAAAGTGATCTTAAAAAAGAACAAGTTAGGTGGAAATCTTATCACAGCAGCTAAACACCGTAAGCGTCGGAGAACGTTCTAAACATGAACGAACGTTTATTAAAATAAGCGCATGGCTGCGCTTACATTGAATATTTATTGCTTTCATCTACTGCGCGTCAAAGAGGCATCTGCTGCAACTACCGCAGCGTTTTGAAACTTATGCGCTGAATGTTTGACGCGCTAATTCATGATGACACGTCGACCCATGAGCCGCGGTCCACTGAAATAAAGTCCCGCTCATGTTCCGAATTCGCAGAAAGTTCTGACTGTCACCAAGAAGTGGTTCACGAAATTACACAGTATGATGGAGGAGCTGCACGTAAATGCACGGCCTTCGATAAACTCTGCGCGCAGTTTTTTTTTGCTATCGCATTTTCATTCTGACGCTTGCTCTGTCTTCGCCCTTAAATCCGCATATCACAGTGAAAGGCTAGTAGAATGTGTGAAACACAACCTAGTGTTGCAGTGCATGACACTCGCTCTTTCAGAGTTAATAATATGCGGGCCAAAACCGCGATATGATTATAAGGCACGCCATAGTTGGGGGCTCCAGAAATTTCGACCATCTGGTGTTCAAGACAGTCCCTTGCTTGAGCAAGTTACTGTCTTGGTGCATGACAAGTTCCACAACTTTTCCGTGACATTGAATAAGTAATACACCACATATGTCACACGGCAAAGCTAGGCGCCTGTCAAGAGTAAAAACGCACGAGCACTTACCTCACAAAGCCGCGCCGATTTCGGCTCGAAATTTACTCGACCTATTCTGTGGAGCCAGACTTTGCGACGACCTGCATTCTTTTTTCCGCGTGAAATGGCAAAGAACTTTTGCCCTTGGGTGTCATGGTTATGGCAGCCAAACGCACAGCAACCCGGCATCGCGAAAAAACGAGCGAGACGCACACATGCGCTTCACAACTCGTGCACTTCACATCGGGCGAATACACAGCAAATGGCACGTTGGAGGCTTCAACATGGCGCCGAGAGGCGAAGGAAGCAAAATACAGAGAAAAGGGGAGCACGCTACCGCGTGACTGCAGCCGCCCTATCAGAGGCGTGGAGAGGAGGAAGCAGCGTAGGCCAAGAGAATGCTGTACTTTTCCGAAGGTACAGGGGCTTTATAGTAAGGTGGTTCACGCTGTAGCGGTGACAACGAAGCCACAAGCATATGGTCTGCTGGTGTAGACACATAAACGTTAAGTGCGGCAGAGAGCACCAAAACTTCAAAGTGCGTGGGCGTCTGGTGCACGCAGGGACCATTGCAACACGTCAAACGCGATGCGGACGTGATCTCTTGTGTAATCAGGTCTCGCAAGCCATCTTTTGCAGAACGGAGAGTAACTTTCACAGAGCAGAAAGAGCACCACCCGTGAAGCTCTTCACGAACGATGTCGCAAATAAGCGCCCGGAAGTCGAGGGGTGCAGGCTAAGGAAGGTCGGTGGCATCGTAGCAGAGGCGAAGAGACTTAAGCTCGTAGAGTCACTGGCAGATGGTTATCGCGGCCTGGGTGGTGGCAGGTTTTTGCGTGGAGAGGACGTTAAAGACGACGGTGTTGATGCCTTTAATAATTTGGCGTATTTGGTCGTTCAGAGACATGATGGAGTAACACGTTTGCACAGTGCAAGGACATCCTCAATATACGAGGTAAAGTTCCTTGCGTTTAGCTAGCTTTGCTGCCTGAGCATGAACTGAAGGGGCACCGAAAATGTCACGAAGTTTCTGCGCGAAAGTGACCCAATCGGGAAGGTCCGGGTGGTGATTCTAGAACCAAGTTTTGCTGAAATAAGACAACTAAAATGAAATGCTGCACTTCTGTGGATTTTCCCACGTGTTTTAATCGCTGACGAGGTCGTAGTTCTGGATCCAGTCTGCCACCTGATCACCGCGGAGACCGGAAAACACTGGTGGATCACGCAGGCGAATGTTGTTGGGCAGAGCGAGTGCCAGTGGCTGCAGTAGAACGGTGACATTGGATGCGCCAGGGTTTTCTTGGGCTGCCATGGCAGGAAGTTTTACGCGACAACCCGAGCGGTGCTCCAGCGAGAAGGGCGAGAGGACTTGGGGGAACGAAATGCACCATCCACCAGTTGTGAGATGCGGGTTTATTTAGCCACACTCGAGGTAAGTATCACACCGGCGATAATATTTACAGGTGATGATGATGATATGTAAGGAAAATGAAGAGTCACTCGCATGTCGCATGCACAATACGCACACACACACACACACACACACACAAACACAAACACACACACACCGAGATATATATATATATATATATATATATATATATATATATATATATGACGTAAGAAGGTAGCGACGGTTGGTAGAAGCCGAGGAAGAAGAAGTCAAAAAGAAAAAACATGGCGTACGAGCCAGGCCACTTCTCCCATTCTTCGTAGCGTCATACGAGTCGACAGGATAAAGACTTGCCTGCCCCTTCATCAGTCACTCATCATCGACGCAGTTCCCCAGAAGACGCCCTGACCGTACATTGACTACCGAATCATCGCCTAGGAGGACAACGACCAGCACCATGACAGAACCATCGGCTGACCTCGACATCCCCAAGTACACCAGATCAGCGGACGATGGACCCGTACAGGACTGGTTCAACCTGTTTGAACTCTACGCTACCGCTGCATCTTGGTCGGAACGGGAGATGGTTACGAACTTCAACGACTACGTCACCGGTGAGGCATTTGAATTTTATCTAAATCACATATTCGAGAACGACGAGTCATGGCGAAAAATCAAAGAGGAAATGATTACCCGTTTGAACACCTATGACCAAGACCTGCTCAATGTCAACCATCTAGAGACAACCGCACACTATCGTCCATTCCTTAAGCAGTCCTCAACCATTCGAAAGTCCAGCGCGCATCGACAAGTGCCTCAAGACGAAGTGGCACATGCGTTTACTTACAAAAGGCCATACGTATATTGGGAAAAACCCAACCGGGAAGCGCAGCTCCCTTCTGCACGAAAGTCTGCATTTCCAAAGTCGTCGCACCAACATACGACACGAGACGTCGCTCACCGTACTAATGCCTTTCGTGCTTCGTTTCGCATACATGGTCCACCACCTGGTTTTCTACGACGCAGCTCTTCAAAGGCTCCTAACGGTCACTATTCGTGTCATAAGGACGCCTTGTTTATGGTAGACCATCTGACACATTGGGAAAATACCAAACAGCACCAAGATGACTCAACGAGAGAAAATCAGTCTTCATGCATTGGAGCAGCTTACTCCCCATCTCGCAGACTTGGCCCGCCTCCTGGTTTTCCACCGCTTGACTCTTTCGTGACTCACAATGTCCATCTCACATCTAGCACGCTCACAATGGTCGGGATAGAGCTGCAGAGCTCAGACGATGCTACGCCAAGCCCTAGACTTACCCCCCAGATTCATGCGCCAGAACAGCTCGTATCGTTATTTGCACAGAAAGAGGGTCATTCATAAATCAAACTTTACCGAACTACCCCTGTTGCGGTGTTGCCGTCCAGTGCGCAGCCACCAGAAACTCCAAACATAGAAGGCTCAGACGAATCGAACGTCGCATGCTACCAGGCGCACGAACAACTCATAGTGAGCCGCGAAGAAGAAGCCCCTGATGAACTATCTGTCTACCCGGAATGTTTTTTGTCGCAAGAGCTCATTTCCATGGCACCGCAGACTTACCAAAATTTGCATTTTCAACCTGGTGATGCGACGTCACATGTGGTACCCTCATGCAGTGGCCACCAATCCAAGAATCGAACCGATTCAGAAGCAAATCATACATCAAACCTCGTACACAGTTGTTTTTCAGAATCGTCCGTAATGAACCACGTCACAGAAGCCTCTGAAGAGCAGGCTAGCAATGATCGCGCACCACCAACCATGCCCGATAATCAAGGAACCTGTTCACCATGCATCAGCTGTCCACAGGACGCGTCAAACCTCAAAGTAAACGAATGTCCCATTCCGGAAGGCTTGCCACTACAGCCATCTCCTGAGCAGCATCAGCAAAGCTAGCATAGCCAAGCACGCAACCTCATGCGGCAACAAAATAGATTGCAACGAAGGCATTGACGAACGCGAAATTCAACGGAAGCACACTCACCAATTGAAGAACAGCGGAAAATAAGATCTCTATCCCAAAAAACTCCCAAGCATTTCCCCGAGGGTGAACATGGTTAAGTGCGAATGCACGTGGTGATGCTATGAGGGGTATTTATTAATTCGCACTATTATATTTATTTATCACACTATGGTGCTTTTATGGTGTAATGGTTCCTGGAAATCGCAATTTGATCACACGGGGGAGTTTACGTTAATTCACTGGCGAATGCCAACGGATTTTAACTTTACTCCCCCTCATAGCATCACTCCGTGCATTCGCACTTAATCATGTTCACCCTCGAAAAATTCTTGGGAGTTTTATTACTGATGATGATGATTAAGGTGTTTTATAATGAATTTAAGTGTTGTTTGTCATGAAGCATTTGTACACAGATACATTATATACGAAGTATTATTTTTTTACACTTCACGATTTTCGTACGATGCATTAAATGCACACATCGCGAGCGCGTCACACACACACACACAAACTACACTACAGATTAGCACCTATTCGTGTTATCGTTTTAGCTCACGGTTAGTACCAGCGCTTCGTGATCCGAAAAATGTACGGTGAGTGGATCCGACAAGACGGAGTGGACCGTACAGTTCCTACTGGACGCCAAGTCTATGAAGCCACCGTTGATTGTGGTCGGAAACTCGAGAGACAAACACGTCATCGAGTAATTGTTCAGCATGTGGTCAACCAACCAGCCATTGTCCTTTCTAACGTCCACGTTAAAGTCACCCACCACCACAATCGGAACCGAGGGACGCGCGCGCACAGACTCACTCTCCGTCGCCGCATCTATCTGCTCCAAGACGTCATCTCTCGAGAGGTTCGGGGCCAGGTAGACGGTCACAACCAGGACGGCATCGCCGGAGTAGGCACTGGTGTAGACGGAGGCGTATGGCGAGTCATCTCTGAGTGGCGAAGTACACACGGCATGCGAGAGGACGTTATTGAACCACAGCCGGTCACACACGGCGCAGCTGTGACCGAAGCTGCGATCCACAAAGTCGCGTTTGAAACGCGCGTCCGGACGAGCAACGTCCAGGGCTCGCACCCTCTCCCGCTCGGCACGTTCACTGGCTCGAACAGCTTCGGGAACGTCCACTCGCCGTTGACGATTGAGAGCGGCGTCTTGACGCCGGCCTTCATCGCCCTTCTCCGTCTGACGCTTGCGTTGTTGTTCCGCTTCTTGGGCTGCGTTCGTGGCTCGATGCTGACGCCTCATCTCGGCCTCGCGAGCGCGCAGTTCACCATCCGCTGCACGCTTCGCCCGCTTGTCTTCGACCTCGCGAGCGCGAAGTTCGGCATTCCCTGCACGCTTCGCCCGCTTGTCCTCGGCCTCGCGAGCGCGCAGTTCGGCATCCGCTGCACGCTTCGCCCGCTTACGTTCGGTCTCACGAGCCCTTCGCAGCGCCGCCTTCAACGTCGGCGAAACCACCGCGGTACCGTCACCTCCAACGACGGGTGCAGTGCTGGCATTCGGTTGTACTGCATTCGTTGTTGATGGTAGTGTTGCCTCCGGGACATCCATCGCACGACCCGCTCTCGACGTGAGACTGAGAAAGAAGGCGGGCGCGCGAGAGAGAGGGGTGCGCGCGCAGCTTCAGCGAGAGAGGAGAGCGGAGGAGTGAGCGAAGGGGGGGGGGACGCACCCGGCGGCGTTAAAGATATAAGGCGCGTTACTGACACCGGATTCGCTCGCAGGATTTCAAGCTGGACGGTTGTGCCCTCGCGATCTCCGACGCCAGCGTAGCTCTCGCCGACTGGTTCGCCCTCCGCGGTCTCCTGACGCCGTGCAGCTCTCGCATTGTGGCACCCCGCCCTTGGACTGCTTCGACCGGATCCCCACTTTCCTATCTCCTTCTTTTTCCGTCGCTTGCCTGTCTTCTTTTTCGTCTATTTTCCTTCTATTCTTTTTATCCCTCCTTCTTCCACCCCTATAAGGCACTGCGCCGTGTCGCCTGAAGGCAGACAGAAATTAGGTGCCTTTTTTCTCTTCCTTCTAACCACTACCACCGCCACCACCACTGACACCGATATCAGCGTCGCGTCCGTGGCTTATTCGGTAGAGCGTCGCGCTGCGGCCCGCCAAGTCCTCTTTCTTTTAAAGATAGAGAGAATACTGTGGACGCCGCCGACGGCGGTGGATGGTTTGGGGTCGCTTATAAAGTGTATTCACACTTGAAAGTATTCCAAGACGTCAAATTTTCTCGCACGAGGGAAAGTCGCCAGAGACGCTCACTGCGCCTGCAGTTACACAGACCGCAACACCACGGAAAACGCCAAGAAAGATGCGGAAGCAATTCTCGCATACCGCCAGCCCGCAGGCATCATGCCGTCACAATCTGTCAAGAAGCACGCATTTTAGAAGCAAAGCGTCTGTCGCAGCCACGACTCAGAATCCAACGCATGAGACATCCGACCTTCCAACACTACAAGGACTCCAAACCTTCTTCGTTCCTCAATACTAACCAGGTTGTGCCATCATCATTTTTAACGCTGAAGGCATGGTTATGCTCTCCAGAACGCAACAGCCAACCTCGCCCACCTGAGGTCTCCTAGATATCACCGGACTGCCTTTCCTGTGAACAGTTTGTGCAAATGCACGGAACCGCCATGTGGCATGGAACTACTGCAATTTCTGGCATTATTTTTTATTGTAAGACTCCATTTGTTCATGCTTTTTAGATTGTAGCTCGCGCATTCTTTCGGGAGGAGGAGGAATTATGTGACGTAAGAAGGTAGCGACGGTTGGTAGAAGCCGAGGAGGAAGAAGTGAGAAAGGAAAAACATGACGTATTAGCCAGGCCACGTCTCCCATTCTTCGTAGCGTCATATATATTGTCGCGGTTCAACGTAAGCAGTGCACCGAGACGTTGAGTCCGAGAACAGACGGCGTGTGTTTTTATGCAGGAGCCAAGAGCAGGTGAGCCAAAAACGAAAGTACGTCGTCTTCTTCAGTCCTCCTTTTTCACGAGGCTGTTGGCGCGCACATCGTCTTCGTTCTTTGTTTCAAGCGCGGCATTTGCCTCCCCTTAAAAGAGCATCGCCCCGATGCTATAGCTGAGACAGTAGTTTGCGCAAGAAGTCACTTTGTAGAAGCGACGGTGCCTCGCAGAGTCACTCGCTGACGTATGGCTTAATGCGCACTACGTGCACAAGCTCAGGTTGGTGCTGGCGACGCCTTGAACAGTTTGGGCTATCCGGGACGACTTCATAGGTAACGTCACTTAGTCGTCGCAGCACTCGGTAAGGTCCGAAGTACCTTCTGAGCAATTTTTCGGATAGTCCCCGTCTTCGTACAGGTGTCCACACCCATACCCTGTCCCCGGTTTCGTACGTTACAGGTGTATGACGTTGGTTATAGCGGCCTGCGTCGTGCTCTTGCTGGTTGTATATTCGCAGACGTGCGAGCTGCCTGGCTTCCTCTGCGCGTTGAGTAAACGCGTCAGCACTCGTTTCGTTGTCATCGCATTCGTGTGGCAGCATCGCGTCTAACATCGTTCTTACTTCTCGTCCGTAAACAAGGCTGAATGGGGTCATCCGTGTGGTTTCTTGTTTCGCAGTATTGTATGCGAACGTTATGTAAGGGAGAATCTCGTCCCAGTTTTTGTGTTCGAAGTCCACATACATTGAAAGCATGTCTTCTAGAGTTTTGTTAAGTCGCTCGGTCAACCCGTTGGTTTGTGGATGGTAAGCTGTCGACTTGCGATGAATAGTGCCACTGAGCACCAACACATGATCTAAAAGCGCGGCCGTGAATGCGGTTCCGCGATCTGTTATAACGATCGATGGCGCACCGTGTCTCAGCACAATGTTCTCTATGAAGAACCGGGCTACCTCCTCTGCTGTGCCTCTCTGGATGGCTTTTGTCTCGGCGTAGCGAGTAAGGTAGTCGGTCGCCACTATAACCCAACGGTTACCAACACTAGAGGTGGGAAGTGGGCCCAAAAGGTCCATTCCGATCTGGTCAAACGGCGTTGTCGGGATCTGGACAGGGTGTAGCAAACCGGCTCGTTTCGTTGGAGGTGACTTGCGCCGCTGGCAATCGAGGCAGGTCCGAACATGATGCTTCACGGTAGCGGTGAGTCTAGGCCAGTAATATCTCCCTCGAACTCTGCTCAGTGTGCGCGTGTAGCCTAAATGTCCAGATGTTACCTCGTTGTGGCACGCTTGCAGCACCTCAGATCGAAGAGTGGTAGGGACGACAAGCAGGTAGGTGGACCCGTCTGACGAGAAGTTCATTTTGTAAACGACATTGTTTCGCAGACAGAACGACGATAGTCCTCTTGTAAAGGCTTTGGGTGCATTCTGGCTTCGTCCTTCTAAATAATTAATCAAGCCAAGTAGCTCAGGATCGTCATGCTGGTGATCTGCGATGGTTGACGTGTCGAGGATTCCGAGGAATGCTGTTTCTTCATCAAAAGCAGCAGCCGACTCTATTGGTGATCGAGATAGGCAGTCGGCGTCCGTGTGTCGTTTTCCCGACCTATACACCATCGTTATATCAAACTCCTGTAGTCTAAGGCTCCAGCGGGCCAATCGCCCGGAAGGATCTTTCAGACTTGTTAACCAACACAACGAATGGTGGTCACTGATAACCTTGAATGGGCGGCCGTACAGGTATGGGCGAAATTTCATAACTGCCCACACCACGGCCAGGCATTCCTTTTCAGTGGTCGAGTAATTTGCTTCTGTGCGTGACAGAGTTCTGCTTGCGTAAGCAATCACTCTTTCCTCGTCATCCTGGTGCTGTACAAGCACAGCTCCGAGGCCAACATTGCTGGCGTCAGTATGGAGCACTGTAGGGGCTGTGTCATCAAAATGGGCAAGTACGGGGGTCGTCTGTAGACGTTGCCGCAAGTCATTGAAAGCATCTTCCTGTTCGTCGCCCCAAACAAATGCAACGTCATCCCTCGTGAGACGAGTTAAAGGTGACGCAATGCGTGCAAAATCTGGAATAAATCGCCGATAATATGCACAGAGACCCAGAAAACGCCTCACTGCCTTTTTATCTGATGGTGTTGGAAACTGTGCGACGGCGGCAACTTTTTCGGGGTCTGGACGAACTCCTGCATAACTGACGACATGGCCGAGAAACTGCAGTTCCTCAAAGCAGAAGTGACATTTTTCCGGCTTGAGCGTCAGGCCTGCGGCCCGTATGGCCTGCAAGACCATTTGCAATCGTTCAAGGTGTTCGTCAAACGTTGTAGAAAACACAATGACGTCGTCAAGGTATACTAGGCAGGTTCTCCATTTAAGGCCAGAGAGAACGGTATCCATGAGACGCTGGAAAGTAGCAGGAGCGGAGCACAAGCCAAATGGTAAAACCTTAAATTCGTAGAGTCCGTCTGGCGTCACGAAAGCGGTTTTTTCACGATCTCTGGCGTCTACTTCAATTTGCCAATATCCGCTCTTTAAGTCCATGGAAGAGAAGTAACGTGCGTTTCGAAGCCTGTCAATCGAATCATCTATGCGGGGAAGCGGGTAGACGTCCTTTTTTGTAACCTGATTTAGCTTTCGATAGTCGACACAGAAACGCAGGCTGCCGTCCTTCTTTTTCACTAGAACAACAGGTGATGCCCAGGGGCTTTTCGACGGTTGAATGACGTCGTCTTCAAGCATTTTTGCTACCTGCTGTTCTATCGCTTCTCGCTCTTTTGAAGCCACACGGTACGGATTTTGATGAATTGGTCTAGCCGTGTCCTCTGTGATGATTCGGTGCTTGGTCAAGGACGTCCGGCCAACTTTCGAGGTCGACGCAAAACAGTCGTGGAACTCGTCTAGCAGCACAAGCAGGCGTTCCCGCTGTTGCTGAGTTAAAGTAGGGCTGACGTCAAGGTTAGGTGCTAGGTCACGTGGGTCTTGTGCAGGTGTTGCTTCGAGTGCTGAAAAGCAGTCATGAACATCTGCGATCTCGTCGAAATGTGCCAACGTTGTGCCTTTTGGAAGGTGCCGTCGCTCGGAGGTGAAATTTGTCAACAGCAAGTTCGTTCGGCCGTCGGTGACATTGACTATTCCTCGTGCTACGGAAATACCGTGAGTGAAAAGCAGCGAGGTTATTTGGTCGGCGACTCCTTCACCGTCGAACGGTACGTCACATGCTACTGAAACGAGGATACATGATCGAGGCGGCACGACTATATTGTGGTCTTTGAGACGAAAGGATTTGTGCTCTGGTAATGTAGGATCAGTCACACGAGCACTCTCGTAAAATGAAACCACGCGGTCCGGGATGTTGATTATTGCGCCATGCTCCCTGAGAAAGTCCATTCCTATAATTAAATCTTTGCAGCACTCTGGGAGAACAATGAAAGTCGCGACGAAAGAAGAGTCCCCTATGCTGATTCTTGCTGTGCATCTTTCAGTAGGGAGCAGCAATTGACCACCCGCTGTTCTTATATGTGGTCCTGTCCATGGCGTTCTTACTTTTCTAAGATGATCAGCCAGCTTGCGACTTATTATGGAAAAATCAGCACCCGTATCGACTAAGGCCGTCACTTGCTCTCCGTCAATAATTACATTGAGGTCGGCGCTCACCATTTCGTCGTTGTTAATATTCGTTGGCGTCAAATCGTTCTGTCGCGGCAGTACTGGGGACTTTTTATCGTCTTGTGGTCGGGCTGCGACCTTACCCCGAGAGGTCGCCGCCTTTAGTTTCCCCGGTAAGGGCTGGGCGACCTTGTTCCCCGAAGGTCAGCAAAAGTACGTCGATTCGGTGATGATGTCTGAGCAGGGGATGGAGAGCGTGGCCTGTGGGCGGAATTGGGCTGGCGATGAGGAGGCGACTCGTGATAGGGAGACCACGTTGTTGCAGGTCCTCGAAAACCAGGGTCGTCATGGCGAACAATGTAGTCGTCATTGGCACGGCGACCGTCATACCCTGGCCGAGACGGGCGAAGCGATGTGTCGCGGTACCAACAATAGCGAGCTATATGGCCGGCACCACCACAGTTGAAGCAGAGAGGGCGCCGATCGACGGTGCGCCAAGCGTCCGTTCTGCGAAATTGTGGGCGTCTTATGTCCTCTCGTGGTGGTGAGTAAGGCGCGGCAAGTGGTGGCTGGTGGCATGGAGACATCGGAGACATGGGCTGACGTCTGAAAGCCTCCTGCAATGGTTGCGACGAAGGTGCGGCTGTAGGTGGCTGGTAGTATGATGTAATGGGCGGGACGGGTGGTGGTCGGCGGACAGCGTCGGCGTAACTCAGTTGACGCTGATCGCGATCAAGATCAGCTGCTGAAAATGCGTGCCTAAGTTCGTCACGAACGACCGCGGCAACGGCGGTCACTGGTGTATCCACTGGAGGAGTCCAAAGCTTCTGCATTTCTTCGCGGACAATATCTCTGATAAGGTCACGTAGGGAGCCCTGATTGTCCAGAGTCACTGAAGCGGCGTTGATTGGGGTGGTAGTGGACGAGCGATCATATTGCCTCGATCTTTGGTGCAGAGCCCGCTCAATGGCAGTGGCTTCTCTTATAAAATCGGCCACGGTAGTTGGGGCATTGCGCACAAGTCCAGCGAACAGTTGTTCTTTCACGCCACGCATAAGGTAGCGCAACTTCTTCTCCTCGGACATGTTGGGATCAGCCCGACGACAGAGGCGCGTCACGTCTTCAGCAAACATTGCCACAGTTTCGTTAGGTTTTTGAAGCCTTAACTCGAGCAGCTGCTGAGCCCGCTCTCGACGGTCGACGCTAGCAAAGGTGTCAATCAGCTGCTGACGAAAGTCATCCCATGTGGATATACGGCCTTCTCGATTCTCAAGCCACGTGTGAGCGCCGTCATCGAGAGTGAAATACGTGCGGGCGAGCTTCTGTTGAGCATTCCACTGGTTGATGTCGGCAACGCGTTCGTAATGCTCAAGCCAATCTTCAACATCTTCGTGTGGGGCACCACTGAAGCGATCAGGCACAAGTGGCTGAAGAAGCGTTACCTGGGCTGGATTGGAAACGGGGCTGCCTTGTATCCCTTGGACCAACTGTGGCTGGCTAGCGGAGGCCATTGGTAGAGGTACGTAATGCCTGGTAGAATGTTCGTCGAAGGAGGTCAGCTCTGGAGATAGGCCTAGCAACCGGCGACTGAAGCGGTGCACTGGTGTCGTAACAGATGGCTGCGTGTCGGGACTTGATGAACGGCTCCCAGATGGGGTGTTGAGCATCAGCAGGCTTGCAACCCAGCACCTCCACCAGTGTCGCGGTTCAACGTAAGCAGTGCACCGAGACGTTGAGTCCGAGAACAGACGGCGTGTGTTTTTATGCAGGAGCCAAGAGCAGGTGAGCCAAAAACGAAAGTACGTCGTCTTCTTCAGTCCTCCTTTTTCACGAGGCTGTTGGCGCGCACATCGTCTTCGTTCTTTGTTTCAAGCGCGGCAATATATATATATATATATATATATATATATATATATATATATATATGTGTGTGTGTGTGTGTGTGTGTGTGTATGTGTGTTTGTGTGTGTGTGTGTTGACGATTCATCTCCCTCCCTCTCCTCTCTCTTCCCTAAAAAAGTGTTTTTATGGCGTCATAATACGTCGTATCGCCACTCTTTTTTTTGGCAAGGAGGAAGTAACAGTTACGTGTAGCAGTACTTGGAGAATATTTTAGAGGAGTAATTTCCTAGTGCGATTTATGTGGACACCTTGTCCCGCACCAGACATATTTCTGACATTTTCTATTGGCGCATTATATACGAGTGGTACGTTGTAGTACCGCGTGCTCAGATCGGGTGCACGCTAAGGAACCCTCCACTACGGCGTCTCTCATAATCTTATGTTAATTTTCGGTCGTTAAACGCCACATATCAATCCATTATTTACAAGAGGTAGAAGGGAAGGCTACCTCATGTTGTCAGTCATTGCTTCAGTATTTTCAGGCATACGTAACGCTGCACTGCATGAAAGCACAAACTTGAAAAGTGTAGAAAAAAACTTGAAACAATCTATACACGATCAAAATAGCAAATTCAACTTTGATGAAGCCTCTGTACCAAGATACACTAGAAAGCTGCACTGATACACAAGAAAGCTCCACATGCCCAGCACAATCCCGAGCCCACACGCAGCAAACAACACTTGTGCCCGTAGCACTGCTGCAGAACATCGCATATTCATATTCCGACTTGTATTTCGTGGGCAAACTGAAAACACGTTCTAGTGCTTCGGAGGCGATGCGGTCACGACAGCGCACTGAAAGCGTCAAAACAGCACGAACAGCACGGAATATGTTTAACGACGGTGATAATGAGACAATAAAGATATCGAACGTATCGCTACTGACTGTATCATCACTCGGCACTTCACACCGGACCTGGCCGTTTATCCAAAGCTCCAGCATATACGTACGCATTTTTCTGGACTGAATTTTGAACACGCACCACATACACATAGCATACATCGTTTGCGGCGATTGAACTTCATGTTTGCGTAAGGTGAGTGTTACACGCAGATACCTGGCGATATTCTAGCACGATTTTTAGAGCGAAGCGAACGACTGCACAAAACACGAAATCAGCGGCCTCCGATCATCACGTAGCACATTTTGTGAGCGGTCGCGGGCTATAAGAAATGCAGGATGGTAACGTCGGCTTGCTCCTTTTCGGTGAATATCTCCGAGCATAATCATTAACTCTTGCACTCATCTAAATAACACCCATATTACTCTCTCTTTTTTTGTGTGTGGCTGCTGACTAGGCCTTGGCTGTCACTTCGTTGCTTCAGGCAGGCACCATCTTTCCCGCAGACGTGCAGGGCAGGCGGCTATCGTTCTTTGTCGGCCAATCAGTGACCGCAAAAGCAACCGGGCTCGTTCATTCCAACTGAAGCCTGAAATCTAGCACCGTCTCCAGCCCGGTCAAAAAATCGCCAGATCCCACGTTCAGTGGGAATTGATTATATGCGAATCATGAATAAGAAATGTTGATATGTCACTTCGAAATCAGCAAAATGTTACGAGGTGGAGGTAAATCATGCCGCACATGACTTTCGTGTCACGATTATCATGTTTGGATGTGTCATTTACTTTCATCATATATTCCCGTCACGTGATACTAAGTTTAGTGTAGGTGGAGCTAGCGAAACGGCCACGAGCATGCTATGAGGGTGGTATGTTGTCATGTTCTTACATGGCACGTGTGTCAGGATTATCATGTTTGCACCACTCCTTATTTTGTCTTGCATTGACGACACGTAACAGCAAATTTGGTATATGTGATGCTAACAAAACGGCCGCGAACGCATCATAAAGGGCCCAATATACTCCAGTGTAGCGTTGAGGCACGCGCGCCTGGCATAGCGACGCTGCGTTAGCAGAACGCGAGCACTCCATAGTATTACACCAGGTGCGACCAGCGTCCATCGGCGTGGCCCGACAGCAACCGACGCGAAATACGACATGCTGCATTTCGCGCCGATGCCATAGAATAACATTACTATATGCTGATGCGTTACCGAGACAACACTGTGTCTCCCTCTTTTCGTGACGGAGGGATGCCGAAGGAGCTGAAACGCGCATGCGTCAAAGCGACGCAGCACGGCGCGCCTGCGAGTATATGGCAGGACCGGTGCCTTGCGTGGCAACACTGGCGTGACGCAACGAAATGAACGCTGGCGAGCACGCGCCCCGCCTCACGTCGAAATCAATTGGCGCATTGACTGTGGCACGTAGTCATGTTCTCACAAAACACGCATCTCATGAGTATCATGTTTGTACTAGCATATCTTCGTCATTCATTCCCGTCCCGTAATACGAAATATGGTAAATGTGACGCTGGCGAAACGGCAGCGAGCGCATCATGAGCGTTATTGCGAGCGCATGGCGAGCGCATCATGAGCGATGTTGTTACATGACACTGATGTCATGATTTTTAGGTTAGGGTTGGTCTTTTGTGTTCGCCATGCAATCATGCCATACTATGCCAGTTTTACAACATGCCATGTGAGCGAAATCACTGCAAGAGCTGCAGAACCATGAAATGTAAATCATGACATTCATGAAGTACATGTCATGATTTTCGTGTTCTCACTAGTCAAATGTGTTTGTAATATAGTCATGTCACTCCATACCAAGTTTGGTATCGATATCATTGTCGAAACGGCCAGGAGATCTAAATGTCGTATTCGGCTGGATAGATAGATAGATAGATAGATAGATAGATAGATAGATAGATAGATAGATAGATAGATAGATAGATAGATAGATAGATAGATAGATAGATAGATAGATAGATAGATAGATAGATAGATAGATAGATAGATAGATAGATAGATAGATACGCTTAATGCCGCCGAAGTTCGCTAAGCAATGCTTCGCATTTAAAACGGAACGTGAGACGAGAGCTGGGATACAAAAGACTAAACGATCGTATCGTAGAGGGGCCTTTGCCCCATCGGGCGACACAACGCTTCACCTTCCGGCTAGGAAGTTCAATATATAGGCCGGCAGCCGCTCGGCGACATATTTGAGGCTCGAAAAAACGCCACTCCCTCGTCGACCCAGGCGCCAGTTGCAAACACATTCAAGCCGCGTTCACACTGAGCACTCCGGCCGCCGAAAGTGCTCCAAATCCGGTTCGGCGGCGGCGAGATCCGCCGAAAAGGCCCTCTCCGCGCCGATCGCTCTCGTACCGATTTTTGCGGCGTCTGCCGCCGAATCGGTCACCGCGGACCAATAGGAGCGCTAGTCAAGGAGTTTTGAAAAGTGGTGGCCAAGCCCTACTCACTTGTTATGCTGCAGTGCACGTAATTGAATGTTGAAACGAACGGGAGCTTAACCTACTCTGTGCCTACTTCGCTTCCGTATTTCGTGAAAGAGGTGACCGAGCTTGATGTTGGCGTGACCGAGCTTGTTGCGGTCTTGCAGAGCAAAACGAACCCACCAACGCCACTGGCGTCGGTGGTTTTTCTGCTCTTCGTGCATTACAAGACAACCACTTGCCAGCAAAGTAAGCAGTACTGCTTTTTCTTGCTTCTTGCGTACGAGAATCGACAAGTATACACCTCCGGATAGCGTAGTAGCGTTTGCGAGCCTTGACAACAACCGGGTGACAGCGCATCCATCCCGCGTTTGCCCTGTGGTAGATGGCATACCCGGCGGCGCGGGGCGCGTCCAGTGTGAACGACGCTGCGTTTCGGCGGCAGGGGAATTTCAGTTGCTTGTAAAACGCGGATGTTTCAGTGTGAACTAGGCATTATGGAGTCATTCACTGGCGGATTTGAACTGACCCATAAACTCTGCATCAAAGCACTCCACTCTGGCGGAGGACAACAGAAGGTAATCTACCAATGGAACAAACGCGCTCTCTCTGGAGCAAATGTCGGGGTCAGAATGAAACGTGATGTGCGCGTCTGTTCTTGCTTGGGTGGCACAATGGACGGCTGGACACAGAAATGGCAAGCTGGACACAACGACGCTACGCTAGCAAAGCGTGAGCTCTGAGGCAAGGCGCAATTGATGCGACCGGCGTCCGTTGGCGCACCCAAAGTTGGCACCAGGAGTGCATTGCAAGATAACCCGAGCTTCTCGAGCAGCCGAGATTGCTCCGAGCTCACTTGCTGTGGTCATGGCATGAAGACAGTGAGAAGCACGTACCAGTTTAGCGTGATGCCGTTCAGTCATTGCAACACCGCTGGCCCCTTCAAACGCCTGATGGACAACATACTTCGAGGCCTCAAATAGTAGACGTTTCTTTGCTACCTGGACGACGTCGTCGTTTTTTCATAAATCTTTCATATCCATTTTCTGTGCCTCACAAGTGTCCTGCAATGCCTCACACATGCTGGGCTCCAAATAAATGTGAAAAAGTACCATTTCGCCGCCCGGAAGCTCATTATCTTAGGGAATCTTGTCAGCAAGGATGGTGTTTTACCTGACACTGCGAATTTTTATGCTGTCCCCCAGTTTCCTAAGCCATCGACACTAAACAAACTTCGCAGCTTTGTCGGCTGATGTTCATACTTTCATCAATTCGTCCGCAATTTCGCATCCGTAACAGCCCCTGTAACACAGCTACTTTTTCACAGTGAAATAATTTCGGTATGGTCTTTCACTTGCGATGACGCCTTTGCGAAACTACGTAATTTGCTGACATCTCCCCCGATTCTCCGTCACTTTGAACCAGATGCCCTTACCAAAATTCACACTGACGCTAGTGGAGTCGGCCTTGGCGCTATTCTTGCTCAATGCAAGTCTGGCATCGATGAGTGCGTGGTTTCTTATGCCAGTCGCACACTTACTAGGGCCGAAGAAATTATTTGGTCACAGAAACGAAATGTCTGCCCATATCGTTTAGGCCATCACAACATTTCGGCTCTACGTCTATGGCCGTACATTTGACGTCGTGACTGATCACCACGCCCTCTGTTGGTTACCGTCACTAAAAGACCCGTCTGGCCGTCTGGCTCATTGGGCATGGCGTCTCCGAGACTATGATATGAGTGTCGTCTACAGGTCGGGCGGCAGACATTCAGATGCCGGTGCTCCTTCCCGCCCTCCAGTTCCTCATGAACATGAAAGTGCGTCTGTTTCCAGTGTCAATGCTGCGGCACCTTCGTTTACTGACAAGCACTCCGAGCAGCGCCAAGACGCTTGGATTGTCTCTATGATAGAGGTACTGTCTCAGCCACCCCAAGGTACCACCAATCGTTCACTACCACGTACAGCTCAACATTTTGACATCCACGATGTACTCCTGTGCTGTCGCAACTACCTTTCCGACAGCCGCAAGTAGTTGCTTGCGATTCCTCACCACCTACATGCTGCTGTTAGCGACTTCTTTCACGCGGATCCTCAATGAAGCCACACCAGTGTGATAAAAACGTTTGCACGCCTCCGGCTGCGGAACAACTGACACGCAATGTACCAATTTCTCCGACAGTACGTACAATCGTGTTCCATATGTCAACGCTGAAAAAAGCCCACTGACCATAGCCAATGGACCACTGCAGTTGTTGCCTTGCCCATCCCGACCTTTTGACCCCATCGAAATTGATTTGTATGGTTCCCTTCCCTAAACTCCTGACGGGAACCGCTGGGTGGTTGTCACTATCGAATACTTGACACGCTATGCTGAAACTGTTGCACTGCCAGAAACCACATCACGTGAAGTTGGCTTCTTTATCCTTTACAATCTTGTTCTTCACTACGGCGTGCCTCGTGAGCTACGCAATGACCGCGGACGTACGTTTCTTTCTAAACCTGTACAAGCCTTTCTTCGTGAATGCAACCTTGTGCATCGGACGACCACCACGTACCATCCGCAAACGAATGAAATGACCGAACGGTTTAACCGCATACTCGGTGACATGCTTTCGATGTACGTGTAAGCTGAGCACACCAACTGGGACCACATAATCCCCTTTGTTACTTACGCTTACAATAGCGCCACTCGGTGTACGACAGGATTCTCTCCGTTTTTTTCTCCTCTACGGGCGCGAACCTTCCTTATGCATGGACACGATTCTCTTGTACCATCCGCACGCTTTAGAATCCACAACTCTATCGGAAGTCGCCACCTATGCAGAAGATTGCAGGCAAGTCGCACGTTTCTTAACCGAACAAGATCAAGCGTACCAGAAGGACCGTCATGATGAAAACCTGCCTCCCCAATCATATTCGCCTGGCACGTAGGTATGGCTTCGCGTTCCATCATCTGCTCCTGGTCTTTCCACCAAGCTACTACCGAAGTACAAAGCCCCCTACCAACCGAGTCCTACTACAGTGTTCACTGTTCACTGATCTATACTGTTGAGCCGGTTCAACCATCGACAGACTGACGCCGTCGTGATCGCTAGCTAGACTGCTTATGTCGATTGATTGCAACCGCACTACGACCAACCCATCGTACCCAGTCCATAGGTCGACAAGATGGCTCTTTTTCCGGAGATGGGGATGGGGGAGTGACTTGTAACATTGATATAAGACACAGGCAGGAGCGCCAGTGAAAGAAGAGAAGGAAAAGTGTTGTTGCTGGTCGCGCTCGCTCCACTTGAAAGCTGGTCGGCTTTACCTTTGCGTTTTCCCCAATAAAAGTGTCTTCGGCTCACTGCTAAAGGCGCACTAAGACTAGGAAAGAAAATGAGGGCTGCCATTGATCTATGAAGATTCGGATTGTTTATTTTTGAATTCATTTTCTTAAGGTCGTCTATAGAATTTACACTCCCGGTGTGTATTAAAAACAGAATTGACGACCCGGTCACAGAGGCAGGGATACTCGCATTTAGACGGTCCATGATTGCAGGTTGGGCTCTGAAAGAGATGTAGAAGCATTACATCATCTACCATCCTTCAACGTCCTATATATCCTACCAGCATTACATACCCACACATATAAATAAATAATATATATATATATATTTATATATATATATATTGATTTGTGGGGTTTAACGTCCTAAAACCAATATTTTGAATATGAGAGACGCCGTAGTGGAGGGCTCCGGAAATTTTGACCACCTGGGGTTCTTTAACGTGCACCCAAATCTGAGTACACGGGCCTACAACATTTCCGCCTCCATCGGAAATGCAGCCGCCACAGCCGGGATTCGATTCCGCGACCTACGGTTCAGCAGCCGAGTACCTTAGCCACTAGACCACCGGGGCGGGGCATATATATATATATATATATATATATATATATATATATATATTCACTAGACCACCGTGGCGCAGCACATATATATATATATATATATATATATATAGGGCATGGTAGGTATATATATATATATATATATATATATATATATATATATATATTCACTAGACCACCGTGGCGCAGCACATATATATATATATATATTGATAGTACTATATATATATATAGGAGGCAGGCATGGTAGTTGAGTGGCCGTAGCGTTGCATATAGTCAAGTATATCCTCCGTGCGGGGTCACAACGTGGTTCATTTCGACATATCGGCCTAGAGCCTGGCCTTCATAAGGATTCAAGCTACAGTTTGTTGGTGCTCAGCTTTATAAGTTCTCAAATCAGAAGGAAAGAGGGAAAAAAGACAGAAAAAAAGGAAGCATACACAGACGGCTGACATCAGAAAGGTGAAGGGGATAAAAGAGAGAGAGATGGAGAGGAAGTGAAAGGAAGAGTGCAAGGGGGGCGCCCAGGGGGAGCCCACCTTATCTTCTTTTTCTCTCTTTTCCTTTCTTTCTTTCTTTCTTCTTTTTTCTTTTTTCCTGTCTTTTTTCCCTCTTTTCCTCTGATTTGAGATTGTGTAAAGCTGAGCACCAACAAACTGTACCTTCATTCCTAATGAATGCCACACTCTAGGCCGAAACGTCGAAATAAACCACGTTGTGACCACTCACAGAGGATCTACTTGACTATATATATATATATATATATATATATATATATATATATATATAAAGGAAACAAGTGTATACCTAGGGCTCGTTTTTCCGTGTTTTGACAAAGTATTAAGGAGATCTAACAGACAGTAATGCCAAGGAATGTATAGGGGAAGTTATTGAACAAATGGATGTCAATAAGAAGAAAGGAAAGTGGGTGAAAAGATGACCAGTCAGGTCAATTCAAAGGTTGATGAATTTAGCAACTGGTACTACCTTCAAATCAGCGGCATGGCAATGGTTACAAGAAAGGCCCCAAAATACACTAACATACTCATGCACCACATAGAGTCTAATTTTCTTTCATCTTGTGATATCATACCATTATTCTACAAACGGTACCTAAATGATATATTCATAATTTGGACACATTCGGAAAACGAGCTCCTCAAATTCATACATGCATTCAATCATGTACACCCCAGCATTTATTTTACACAATCCTACTCTAACACTGAAATAAACTTTCTTGATGTACTCATTGGATTTGGCGATGGTGCCTTGGTAACTAGCGTATACAGAAAACCTACGGACAGGCAACAATACCTGCACTTCAAAAGCTGCCACACGCGACATTGCAAGACCAGCATTTCCTATTCCCAAGCACACAGATTCCGACGAATCTGCTCCCGCACCGAGAACTTCCACAAAAACAGCACACATATGCGCGAAGTACTCCTTAATCAAGAATACCCGCCAGCTATCATCAATGACGCCATCAAAAAAGGTGAAAATCTGGACCGCCAGATTCTTCTCCACCACCAGTAAAACACCGACCAACACCACAACAAAAACTTGCTATTGTGGGCATTTAGTATACGCATCCTCTTCACCGGTACATTATCATCATTATCATGCGTTGCTCATGCATCCTCATCGTTGTCGCGTAGCATCATCATCTTGGCTCATTCATAGTAGCTGTCGGCTGCCGGTTCCTCGCGCCTAATAAAAGGTAATCCAAACCAAGACTTCATATGTGGTGGAGAGTGCTGTTAGATCCCCCGCCATCCTCTCGACCACTCTACCCCCTGGACCAGGTCGCCGCTTGGGCCAAGTGTCCGCAAATATGTCGCACCAAGATGAGGCCAGTGCTGCAGCCGTTCCTACTCAACCACCGCGTGCCGCGCCTTCTCACGTCATCAACAGCCTCCAGCCTAAGCCCCATCCCTTCGCTGGTACGCGCGGGGAAGATGTGGAAGAATGGCTGGACGATTTCGAACGTGTCGGCGCTGCTAACCGGTGGGATAACACCTACAAACTCGCTCACGTGTCATTCTACCTCACGGGTGTCGCGAAGACGTGGTTCCTCAACCACTTCATTGACATCCCCGACTGGTCAGCCTTCAAAGATCAGCTTCGCCATGTCTTTGGCACACCGGCTGTTTGTTCGGCTCTCGCAAAGAAAGCTCTCGCGACTCGGAAACAGCACATCGGGGAGTCGTACACATCCTACATCGAGGACGTCTTTCACTTTGCCGCTGGGTTGACACACCAATGACAGAATCAGACAAGGTGCACCAGCTTCTTAAAGGAATTGCACCCGTCGCATTCAATGCCCTTGCAATCCAGAATCCGGCTACCGTTGCTGACGTTGCGACAACCTGTCAGCGCCTCGAAGAACTTGAGTCTATGCGCCTACAACCAGACAGTGACGCGGCCCGTATTACGACTATCCAAACCTGCGAGACACGATAAGGGCGATTATACGTGAAGAATTAGAATCAATGGGATTCACACTACCTTCAGTGTGTCCCATTCAGTCTTCTTCAACGTCATTGCGGGATGTCATCAGAGAAGAGTTCACGTTCATGACCCACATGGCCAACCTGCAGCCTCTCGTACTCTACTATCGATCTCTCGTACTCTACCATCGTTCCCGCACACCACCGCCGCACCACCAGGCACCGTCAGCTCGACGTCCCCGCCACGAACGTACGCGCCGGTTGCTGCCGCACCTCCCACAAGCTTTCCCAAGAGCTTTTCATCACCACCACGTAAGCCGTGACCTGTCCCTCTGACTTCTCTCTCTCCTGGTGCAGTTAGCGCAAGCTACTACCCTCCTCATCGATCGACTCGGCCTACGTGCTAATAATGCGTCTATCGTGGTCACATTACACGCTTTTCCCGCAAGCGCCAGCAAGACGAGCACCGAGGGTATGACATACGCGAACGGGACTATACCGCAGGAGCCTTGTACCAGAGCCGCCGTTATTCGTCACCGCCGCGTCGGTCTCCATCTCCGCCAGCATCGGGTGAACTGCGCAGTAGTCACCGATCAACCCGACGCCGTTCACCGTCGCCTTACCGGCGCTCTTCTTCTCCTCTTCAGCCTGCTTCCCTTACTGCTGATCGGCGTCCGGAAAACTAAGCGATGCAATTTTTGGAGGACAAACTGCATTCCAACACAGGACTCCAATTCCTCCAGCGCGCCCCTACAATATGATTGCGGTCACAGTTGAGGGAGTGGACGTTGATGCTTTGGTGGACACTGGGGCTGCATTTTCTGTTATTCGTGCTGATTTGTGTGCCCGTCTTCGAAAAGTCACGACGCCTTATGATGAACCGACACTGGTTACAGCCCAGGTAACAATGATTCGCCCTTCCGCTCTCTGTACTGCCCGTGTACTAATCGACGAAATTCTTTATCATATAGAAATTGCTGTGCTATCCCCGTGCTCCCATGAACTCATTTTAAGCTAGGACTTTCTTTCCTATGCTTCGGCGGCTATTTGCTGTGCACAACGTGTCGTCCAGCTTACTGACACAAACCACTTGCTCAACGACGAAACCTACAGGCCACTTCGACTCATCGCTGCAGTAGACATCGAGTTACCACCAACCGAACATCAATTAGTTACAGTTTTGTCCAACGACGTCGACTCTGGTGACATTTTCGTCACTCCGTCACCGTGTTGCCTTAATAAAGGCATAGCTCTGGCATCAGGTGTGGCTCGCTTCAACAATGGATCAACTGTCCTCGCTGCTACCAACACCACACAAGATAAAATTTTGCTGCCACGGGGCACTACTGTCGCCTGCGTTGCCGATCTGCAGCCTGTGTGCGTTGTGCCTCTTACCCCTGTCTCCTCTAAAGGCCATCCTGCAGATCATGCTGCTTCCTCGGCCTTTACAGTAGCCATCAACAGAGACTTGAATGACTCACAGAAGCAGCAGCTGCTTGATTTGTTAGAAAAGCATGCAAACTCCTTTGACGTTCATTCATCCACCCTGGGCCAGACAAATGCTACAGAACATCGTATTCAGACCGACGGAACATCCATTGTGCACCGCCGTCCGTACCGCGTCTCTCTAGCCAAACGCAAAATCATTGAAGAAAACGTAGACCATATGCTACAACGGGAGATAATCCGACCCCCAACCAGTCCTTGGTCGTCACCCATCGTTCTGGTACGCAAAAAAGACTGTTCCGTACGATTTTGTGTCGATTACCGAGTACTCAATAAGATCACTAGGAAGGACGTATACCCAATTCTACGCATCGACGACGCCCTAGATTCCTTACAGGGTGCTGAATACTTTTCGAGCCTCGACTTGCGTTCCGGCTATTTGCAAATCCCCATGCATGAAGATAATAAAGAAAAAACTGCGTTTGCAACCCCGGACGGCCTATAGGAATTCAATGTTATGCCGTTCGGTCTATGCAATGCACCCGAAACTTTTGAGCGCATGATTGACACCATGCTGTGTGGCCTGAAATTGAAAACTTGCCTATGTTACCTCGATGACATTGTTGTCTTTTCATCGACGTTTCCTCAGCATCTGCAATGCTTGGACGAGGTCCTGACTTGTCTTGCGGGCGCTGGTCTTCAAATTAACACCAAAAAGTGCCATTTCGCCAGCAGATATATCTAGGTACTCGGTCATGTTGTGAGCAAGGACGGATTTCGTCCAGACCCTGATAAAACTGCTGCAGTGCTTCGCTTCCCTCGCCCTGACAAACCAAAAGATACGCGAAGTTTCCTTGATCTCGCCTCTTACTTGCGGCGATTCATGCAAAACTTTGCCTCCATAGCCGCACCACTTCATAAGCTACTTGTTTCCGGTATGCCCTTTCAGTGGTCTCAGGAATGTGAATCGGCTTTTGACAGGTTGAAGAGTGCGCTCACGACTGACCCTGTGCTTGCTCATTTTCACGATGATGCACCGACCTTCCTGCACACAGACGCTAGCGGCCGCGGTTTAGGAGCCGTGCTCCTGCAACGCGACAACTCTTCGCGAGAGCGAGTCGTTGCATACGCCAGCCGCGTCCTCTCCGCAGTCGAGAGGAACTACACGATCACCGAGCAGGAGTGCCCCGCCATCGTTTGGTCAGTACCGAAATTTTGTCCAAATCTGCATGGCCGCCACTTCACCATTGTGACCGACCACCATGCTTTATGTTGGCTTTCGACACTCAAGAGCTTGTCGGGACGCCTCGGACGCTGGATTCTACGCCTCCAAGAATACGATTTTGAGATCGTATACAAGTGTGGCCGGAAGTATAGTGACGCCGATGCTCTTTCTCGCTGCCCACTACCAGCGACTCCACTCGGGGTTTCCGCCATCAATTTGCACAACACGCCCTCGGAGTCCACGTCTGCGGCGGTTTCCTCTCTCACCTCTATGGACCAGCTGCCTTCGGACGACCCGCACGATTTTCCTTCTCGACAGTTGGCTGACCCATACTGTCGACGTATTATAGGCTACCTCACTGGCAGTTCCCGTCCACCTAATGCAAGGCTCCGTCGCCAACTCTCGCAACATAAGCTAGACAACTCGCTGCTGTACCACAAAATTTACCATCCTGACGGTCAGCGCTGGGTTCCCGTTCTACCCCGATCGCTTCGGTCCGAAGTCCTCAGGGCCCTTCATGACCATCTGACTGCTGGTCACCTTGTTTACCGTAAAACCTACGATCGCCTACGAAGTCGGTTTTATTGGCCAGGCATTAGCACTAGTGTAGCTCGGTACGTCGGGTCCTGCACTACCTGCCAATGTAGAAAACTACCAACATCTGCTCCCGCCGGTACATCTGCTCGAGCCTCTTCCTTGCCCAGCCACACCATTCAAAGTTGTAGGCGTCGATCTTTATGGCCCCCTCCCAGTCAGTGCTGCTGGAAACCGGTGGATAGTAACAGCCATTGACCATTTGACGCGCTATGCCGAGACGGCATCCGTTACTACTGGTTCAGCTTCTGAGATTGCCGATTTCATCCTCCGAGCCATTGTACTGCGTCATCGTGCTCCATGTGTGTTACTCAGTGACCGTTGGAAGGCCTTTCTTTCATAACTAGTGAACGAACTTCTTCACGCCTCCGGCACAACTCACAAGACTGCCGCTAGTTATCATCCCCAGACTAACGGCCTCACTGAGCGATTCCACCACACTCTTGCTGACATGATCGCCGCCTATATTCAACCAGACCACAAAAACTGGAACGTTGTTCTACCATTCGTCAATTTCGCCTAAAATACGGCCATTCAGCGAACAACCGGCTACTCGCCATTTTACCTAGTTTATGGACGCTCCCCTACTTCTTTCCTGGACGTCTCTTTCTTTACCTGCCAAGCGAATTTATCTCCATCCTCTTCAGAGGAATACGTTTCACGACTCGCACAGTGCCGCCAACGAGCTCGTATAAACACTAAAGCACGCCAGTAAGACAGAAAGCTAGTTTATGATGAATCGGCATCGTGCTGTATTCTTCCAACCTGGAGACGAAGTGCTCCTTTTAACGCTTGTTCGCAAACCTGGTTTGTGTGACAAATTTCAGCCTCGGTTTATCGGGCCGTACACAGTTCTTGAAGAGACTTCACCTGTGAATTATCGCTTGACGGCACTTGTAGCCCCAGCAGATCGCCGTTATAGAACTACAGAGGTTGTCCATGTCTCCCGTATGAAGCCCTTCATGCGACGTTCTTTGTTCTCTTGACTTGCCGCGGCCAGGCTGGCCGCTTTCACGTGGGGGAATTGATGGGGCATTTAGTATACGCATCCTCTTCACCGGTACATTATCATCATTATCATGTGTGGCTCATGCATCCTCATCGTGTTCGCGTAGCATCATCATCTTGGCTCATTCATAAAAGCTGTCGGCTACCGGTTCCTCGGGCATAATAAAAGGTAATCCGAACCAAGACTTCACACTATTAACGTTCATGAGCAACCGACCGAACATAAACAAGGTCCCAAGAAAACACCTACACATCTTGGACCAGAGCGTGCGACTATCCAAAATTTTCACTTCTCCTCCTTGTGTGGTATACAGATGGCCGAAAATATAAAGTATCAATTAATAAATTCAAAGATAGGCGTGAAATCTCAAATTGGGTGTCACCCCTGCGGAAAAATCAGATGCAAGGTATGCAAACAAATGCATACGACAGTGGCGAAAAGCACCCAATCGTAATTTAAGCACACGATAAGAGGTGCACTAGACTGTGACTCAGACAACGTCTTATACCTCCTGGATTGTGGGGTATGTAACAAGCAATACGTGGGCCAGACAGACATTCTGTTTAGAATTTAGATTCAACAACCATCGGGCACATGTACGATCTATGCCAGGCCTTCCATTTTCAAAACAGAGCACATTAAAAGACCACAGCTTTGATGGCATCAGGGTTATACTATTAGAAAACAACTTTCGAACAATAAGAGAACGGGAACAACGGGAATCTTATTTTAACTACAAGTTAAACACGTTAGAATACGGAATAAATGAACACCCAGGCACTATGTCAGCGTTACGACTGCTAAAAGACGCAAACGCTTCTCTCTAATCAGTGCGTTCTCATTACGACAACAATATTACCCGCTAACAAAGTTTTTAGCCTACGCATCTGACAAAATAGAAATGGTTGGCGTCATCAAGCACAGCCGCAACGCACAGATGGTCTTTCATGTCCTTCTTGTTTCTGTGTCGTCGTTCTGTTCTCGCGCTCTACCTATCGTCTTCCCAGTGAGACGCCACTGTGTGGTGACTTTCCGTGATGTCGTACAGTCCCCCCCCTTTCTTTTCTTTTTTTTTCTTCTTTAATTTTTAACACACATTCTGTTCCTTCACTGACAAGGAGCCATTGCATATCGTGAGTATCAATGGCGGCGCCTCAATCACCAGCTTTTTCATTCCTCCCGACGCCACAAGCACGTACTCGAAGTGCTTAAGCTCTCCCCAATAACTTGTCTTAAACTACAAAGAGAAACAAGCCGCCAGCGGATTGCATGGAAAGGTGAAATACAAGAACGCCAGCACACTGCCCACTTGGGGAAGAGTGGGTGCAGGGGAGGTATTGTTGACAATAATGGCATTGCTAATCTATCTCTGCCGATACTCTGTTGAGATGCTGCCCTTTTCTAATTACGCCGTGTCTGTCGGTCTTGCTTCTTCTCCTAGAATTTTTATATTTATTTACCGTTTCTCCCCCCGTTTCGCTGTTTCTTTCTTTTTTTTCTTTTTACTTCTCTTTTTACCGCTTCTCTCTTGTCTTGACAGGCTATAAGAAGACACCGAACATGTGTAAATATTCATGTGCCTTGAAAAAGACGGGGCTGCCGTCGAAACGTTGGCAGAATGAACAGTTGTTATGTGAAAGCGCATCTACTTTCATATTTATAACCTTGCGGCAACCAAAGTTTTTTTCTGCACACACACACACACACACACACACACACACACATATATATATATATATATATATATATATATATATATATATATATATATATATATATATATATATATATATATCATCAGCCTTACTACGTCCATCGCAGGACAAAGGCATCTCCCATGTTCTGCCATTCAACTCAGTCCTGTGATTGCTTCTGCCAAATTATACCCGCAAACTTAAGCTCATCTGCCCACCTTCCCCTCTGTCTCCCCCTAACCCGCTTGCCTGCTCTGGGAATCCAGTTAGCTACCTTAATGACCAGCGGTTTTCCTGTCTATGCGTTCCATGCCCGGCCCATGTCCATTTCTTCTTGATTCTTGACGTTGGTTCCCTAATCCACTCTGCTCTCTTCTTGTCTCTTAAAGTTACACCTACGAATTTTCTTTCCATTGCTCGCATCGTCAACCTCAATTTAAACTGAACCCTCTTTGTAAGTCTTCAGGCTTCTCATCCATAGCTAAGTACCGGCAAGATGCAGCTGTTATATACCTTTCTCTTGATGGATAGTGGCAATCTACCTGTCATAATTTGAGAGTGCTTGCCAAATGTGCTCCACCCCCCTCTTATTCTTCTAGTTACTTCAAGCTCGTGGGTCGGGTCCGTGGTTACTACCACCCGTAAGTAGACATAGTCTTTTACAAATTGAAGTGCATTATTACCTATCTCGTAGCGCTGCTCTCTTCTAAGATTGTTGTACATTACTTACGTTTTCTGCAGAATAATTTTAAGACCCATCTTTTTGCTCTCCTTGTCTATCTCCGTAATCATGAGTTGCAATCCGTCCCCTGAATTATTCAGCAATGCAATATCATCGGCAAAGCGCAGGCTACTAAGGTACTTTGTAATAACTATTATCTCTAACTGCTCCAATTCTAGGCCTCTGAAAACTTCCTATAAGCACGCGGTAAATAGCATTGGGGAGATTGTATCTTCTTGCCTTATAGTCTTCTTGATTGGTATCCTGTTGCTTTCTTTATGAATCAATGTGGTAGCAGTTGATCCCCTGTAGATTTCTTCGAGGACGTTTATATATACTTCATCGACACCCTGATTCCAATGTGTCTGCATCGCTGCTGATATTTATACTGAATCAAACGCCTTCTCGTAATCTATGAAGGCTATGTGTGGTGTTTTGATATATTCTGAGCATTTCTCTATTACCTGACTGATAGAATGAACGTGGTCGATTGTTGATTAGCCTGTCCAAAATCCCGCTTGTTCATTTGGTTGATCGATCGAATTCCAATGTTTTCCTAACTCTGTTAGCAATCACCTTTAATAGCTTGAATACTACTGTGGGCAAGCTGATGAGCCTTTAATTCTTGTAGTCCCTGTCATCTCCTTTCTTTTTTATTAAGATGATGTTAGCTTTTCGCCAAGACACTGGTACTCTTCACGTGAGAAGGCATTTCGTAAACAGGGTGCTTAGTTTTTCTGACACACTCTGTTCTCCATCTTTCAGCAGATCTGATGTGGCCTGGTCCTAACCAGCAGCTTTACCTTTTTGCATGCTCTCCAAGGCTTTTCTGACTTTGTCTATCATTACTGTTGGGGTGTCATCTGGGTTGCTGCTAGTTCTTATCCTACCAGGCAGTAGGAGATTGTGGCATCGGACTAGAAATGCTAGAGGAGAGCTACTAGTAGAATTCGCAGAACGCCATAACTTACGGATTTTGTATAGCTTCTACCAAAAACAAGGAAACCGTAAGTGGGCGTGGAGAAGCCCTAGTGGTGAAAATAAGAACGAAATAGACTTTATAATAAGTGCGTACCGAGCCATCATGCAGGATGCAGATGTGCTTGGCAAGGTACGATGCGGTGACCATAGAATGGCACGGTCTTGAATTCGCCTAGACTTGAAAAAAGAACGACAGAAACTGATACGCAAGAAGCCAATCAATTAGCTAGCACTGAGAGGGAAAGTACAGGAATTCAGAGTCTCTCTTCAGAACAGGTACACGGCTTTTATCGAGGAAGCCAGCCTAAGATATCGGCTTTTATCGAGGAAACCAGCCTGAAGTAAGGAATGATAATCTGACAAATATCATAACGGAGTGTGCAGTGGAAGTTGGAGGTACTGTAGTCAGACAGCACACTGGCACGCTGTCTCAGGAAACAGAGAATCTCATTAGGAAGTGTCAAAAAATGAAAACCTCAAATATACAGACAAAATAGAGTTGGTGGAGATTTTGAAGTTGATTGATAAGCGTAAGGTATCCGATATAAGAAGGGATATATATATATATATATATATATATATATATATATATATATATATATATATATATATATATATATATATACTCATGTCGCAAATTCGGTTTCTGCCAACGGCAAGCTATCTTTTCACCCAGTTGTTTTTCTTCACATTTACATTCTAATTCAGTCTAATGACTGCTCCATCCCCTGTACTTTCCTTGGCATTATTCTTTGTCATATCTCATTATTATTGTGTGACACGCAAAACCGAGCCCTTAAGTACACACTTCTTTCCTTAATTGATTACCGAGGGTCTCGTACTGGCAGACATGGTGCGTTTGGGTTGCATACGAGGTATTATTAGTCTGCTGCCGCCTCGCAATAAGCTCACGTGTTACGTGACGCTACAACAGGCTCATAAAGAGTGTGCCATTCTCGCAGGAGAGGACAGAGAGACTGACGTGCGCTCGGCAACGGTTCATTGATGGAACGCCATTTCTTCTTTCTCTTCTGGTGGATCTCTCTGAAGCATGCGTCACATGCGCACTGCGCCACACCATCCTAATAAGTTTTTATCACACTGCCGCGGCTACGTTGCTCGAGTGCGCTTGCAGGACGTAGTCACTGCAGAGGGCTTCGCACTTACTAACAATCTGTCAGTGGTATGAAGAACGAATTCGCAGTATTGTCCTTTTCGAGAAACGCCTTATTCACACGAACCGTCATGCACGTGAGAGACAGTGTTTTTACATCTTCCAGAACAAAGTCATAGGGCTTTGCTCTAATAGACGGCGCAGGCCTTTCGTATAGTAGGCACGCAGAAACAAAAGATCTTTCACCGCTTCCACAGGTTCCGCAGTACATGTGGTTTATTCCGCGCCCTTTTTTCGAAGGTCGGAAGCAGTGACACCGGGAGCAAGATATTTGCGTTCTGTGGAACGACTGTTGACTAACGAGTGAGACAGTGTCGGAGTGACGATTGGTATGACCTTTCAGTACATGAGCGGACGACCTCTAATTGACGCTTCGACTTCCACCAGCATGCTAAGCTTAATTGCATCATAGCGCAGGTAATTGTGCGCTGCGTCAACCAAGAACTGGGTGAACCGGTGATCAGCAGGAAGCAAGACCAGATGCCGTTTTTCCTCGGTGTCGTCAAACTCCTGAAGTCCGCCTTCAATACGAAGTAGTACGTGATGGTCGAGAAATCGTTTTGAAATAAATATTCTGGATGACTTCAGATCTCGTAGTCCTTTTTCCAAGGCAATAATTTTGCTTGCAACTGCGGTGTATTGGACCAACTTCAATCAATACCTTTCTGCCTCGTTCAACTCTGAAGCCGTCAGTTCTCCTATTAAAGATGGTTCCTTCGATGGGGCATTGCGGTGGAATCTTCTAATCCAAGCAGTAACCCTATAACTGCGAAAGACGTTCATACTTTGAAACTTCAAGCATAGGCTCACATGTGCGCGTAGAGGGCCTCACCACGGCAATGGGGCATGCTGATGTCACTTCAATGGTCTCGCTAGGAGTAGTGTCATATGTTGAGGTAGTGAAAGAAATCTTCGAAGGCCATTGAGAGTGATGCTACGACAACCACGGAGGACCGGTCCACCACGGTATCTTGCTCGTCAATGTCTTGCTCATCAACTCCACGCGTGAGCGAATCCACCGGAATGTTGTTGCCTGCACAATTACTCCAAAAAACATCCGGAATTGAGCCGTTGTAGTTCGAGAACACAGTTTCTCACAAATCTCGCCCTTCGTTTAGCGTCGGTCGCAATTCACTGGATGACTATCAACGAGTTGCTCCAAAAAAAAACCGGCACTTGGCTGTTTCTGCAAATACCGGTAAGTAGTTCCATAGCCTGGCAGCCAACACGCACGCAAGCTACTCTAGACATGGCAGTGTAACTGTCTTGAGCGATGTGACCCTGCTCTTACTTATGGGCAGGTGAACCTTGAACGTTTCTCGTTTGGTCTTGTAACGCGTGCCGACGGCAACGCCGTGTGCCAGTGGGCTTGCATGGCACAACAATTGCAGTTCAAAAGCCGTAACCTTCCAGGAAGTTTAACAAGTGGCGATTCGTAGGATGCTCAGAGAGGAGAGCGTCAGTGATTGGGAAGTCCAGCTTTGCCACTGCGATTGTCTTTCGGTACTGGATCGTCCCACGGCAACTTCAGTCGCCACAGTTGTTGAAACAACAATTTCGGTCAAATGGCGAGTAGAGCAATGAGCCCTAACTTATCGTAAAATCTAGCAAATGACTGTAGAGTGGTGCTTTTTGTGGCTGAATGTACAGACAGGTGTGCTGAAATGGCACTGGGACTGATCACGATACTGTCGTCATTGCGGTCCCATACTAAGCCGTGCAATTTTTTTCTTTCTTTGGCTTCCGCAATGTTGTCGATGGAGTTGTTGTCCTTGAGAAATGGTCGACAAATAAGGTTCAAATTGAAGCACCACTTTCTCAGTTTCATACCTGCATCATCTAAGTGATGCTGCAATGTAGCAGCCTGCAGGAATGCGCTTAAGGACGCTTCAAAGGGCACACGAGTCATGCGCCATTCGACGATGGGATGTGGTATTCTCCCTTTGTCATTGATTCAGTTGACCATAATAAGCAGAGGGCGTCGCGGTCTTCTTCTCGAACGACAATTTGTAGGAAAACCTTCCATATGTCTGCTGACAAAATGATTTAGTTCACTCTGAACTGTACCAGGAGTTGCAAGAACTCAGCACCAAGTTTGAACTCCTTGTCCAAGTTATTGTTAAGGGATGACTCTCCACGTTCATGCGAAGAATCGTCGGACACTACATGAATCTTTGTTGTGATAGCCTTTCGGCAGGCTATGACATGGTCCTAAGGTAATAAACGGTTGCTCCTGGCTCTGTACAATTGTCGACACGTTCGACGTGACCTTCCGTGAAATATTCACGAATGGTGTGGTCATACTCTTCAACAACTGCGCTTGTCCTCAGAAGCACTGAAGTTGGCACTTGAGTAGGTTTTCCGTGACACTTTGGTATGTGCTAGCCAGTCTTCCCTGGTACTTAATCATGAGCGGAACCACATACCAACTGGCATCCTTATGCACGTGCTGTCTGAACAGACTCATTGATGATGGTCACAAACGCTGGCTGCTTCAGGAGAGTCGGTGATACTTATTGCATCGAGTCACCGCATCTCTGTCGAATCATTTAGGCACAATGTGGTTTGGCTATGAATCTCACACGACGTGACACAAAAAGAGCCGATCTGCTGTAGTTTTCTTGAAGCATGCCGTTAGCGGTGTCTGTTTGGTAGATGCCTTGTACCAGCCAACGAAAAATTGTCTAAACGGTGCAGAGGTCGTTACTCAGGTGCTCGATTGTCCCCGTCACAATAAGCCGATAGTTGTGCGATCCAATGATGACACTGATGGTTTGGGTCGTTTGATCTCCTGGCCGCTGTTCATCAGATACAGTTTCTTGTGGACGCGCAACTGCATCAGCTGACCTTGCCTAAGAGCTAGCGTGTTCACGATGCAGACTTCTGGCATTGAAACAGCATACACCGTGATTTCACGTGCATCGGTATGACTCTGCAGCTTGAGTTGCACAGTTCGGTATCCGTGTGTGTGGGAACATTTGGAATTGTCAAACGTTAGCAGAGATGGATCTTCTGTGCCGACGGAAAGTAGACCAAGTCTCGTAGACAAGGAACGCCCTATAAATGTCGTTTAGCTGTCAGTCAAGCAGTATGCGCGAACCAGCACAAAATCGTGTCTTTCCGACGCCCATACTGTGGCCGTTTGCATGAAAACTCCTGGCGATGGTGGTGCAGAACTGCTTGCGGTTGCACTGGTGATCACTGCCATGCCGTGGGTTTTCATTTTGTAACTGCTTTTGGCGTCCGTGTGGTTTGCCGCTTTTCTTATTTAGAA
Source organism: Rhipicephalus annulatus (assembly GCA_013436015.1). Taxonomy (NCBI): domain Eukaryota; kingdom Metazoa; phylum Arthropoda; class Arachnida; order Ixodida; family Ixodidae; genus Rhipicephalus; species Rhipicephalus annulatus. Next base: position 148,512 of record WOVY01005309.1, read on the forward strand.
AAGAATGGCAAGATAATGCATCGCACAATGCTTGCATTTAGGCCACTCTGCGTTGCGGCCCTGTCGCGCAACGTGTCCTTTTCTGGCGCACTTAGAGCAGCAGTTTTTATCTATTAGCTGCATTCGAACCTTGTCGGCTGTCATGGTAGTCTGACAGTCATTTACGGTGTGCTCAAGGTGTCCGCAAAGTACGCAGCAGGCACGGCCGTTCGTTGCAGATCCTGCGCCATTCGCTAATGCTGATGGTACCGGCGCCTGGAAGTTAGGATCACTTCCTTGGTGTCCCACGGCGCTTTGTTTTCGTGGGCACCTCGAACGGGCGCTCTCGTATCTGCTCTTGAATTGACTCCGAAGAAACTGCATCACGTCGCGCACGTCTTTTTGACGTGACCTTGGTGTAGCCCCGTCTTCGACCTCGGCCTCCTTTATGTGTTGCCGGTACAGAACAGCAATGTCTTCAGGTAGCAATCTCATGAGCATACGCTGAAGTATAACCACGTACTTCGACAGTTGAACTCCAAGGCTATCTAGGCAGCTGGTGCGAAAGCGTATTTCTTTGTAGAGTTCACGCAGCTGTGATGTAATGAAGAAACAGTCTACAGTATCGATGACAAACAAGTCATCGATGTGCTCGTCTACGAGGGCTGTATGACGCCCAAACCTCTCCTGGAGCACCCTGACAGCTACCGCGCAGTTCGCTTGCTCCTGTCGAACACGTTCGATCGCACGTTTTGCTGGTCCGGTTACATACGACTACAAATACACGAATTTCTCAATGTCCGCAAGCTGGCGATTGTTGCGGATCGTGGCCTCAAAACGCTCCCAGAAGCCCCGCCACTCGCGAATTTCCCCAGAGAAAACGGGTACCTGTAGCTTCAGTAGGGCAACTCGCAGTGGCCATCCGGTACTTCTTTTAGCGTAGACTCCTTGGGACTCAGTCGCGGTAGTGATGACAGGTGCAGTGCTGTCAGCTGGCCTTGAAGCTGAGTTAAGAAGGTAGTGGATACAGCTCATCATGTTGCGGAACTTGTCATGATATTAGAAAGCTGCCGTTACTTCCTCGTCGTACTTGGCATCGTTGATTATTAGGTCAGCAATGCTTTTGTTGAAATCTGCAAGTATCGTGTCTTTGTCTTGGACGTTATACGAGATGACTTGCTGATCGGCCGGGGAAGGATTGATCGCTTGTACGGCTTCGGTAGCGGCCGTGATGAGCCTTGTATCGGCGGCTCGAACTATTCCTCTGCTGCGTCGCAGGCGATCCATCTTCGGTGATGGACGTCAGTCTTCTCCTGGGTCTCGCAGCACCAAACCATGTAGAGGACAGTGAGACTGACGTGCGCTTCGTAACGCTCTATTGATGGAACACCACCACTTCTTTCTTCTATTCTGACGGCTCTCTCCGAAGCACGCGTCGCACGCGCGCTACGCCATACTGTCCTATTCAGTTTTTATAACTCGCCGCCATGGCTACAGGTGCCGCTGACGGACACTCCAGCGTTTAATTCATATATATACCCTATAAATTGTGATGGGGCCGCCGTATTAGCTCAATTGGTGGAGCATCGAATGCATTATTCGAAGGTCGCAGGTTCAGTTCCTGATTATGGCAAGTCATCTTATCACCCACTTTTCTTTCTTTGCACTTACCTTGCAATTCAGTTAATAACTTCTCCTATGCGTTCGCTGGCAATGCTGACTGTCAGATCTCATATATATATATATATATATATATATATATATATATATATATATATATATATATATATATATATATATATATATATATATATATATTCAGACTGCCCCACCTAACCAAATTCTCTCTTTGGGGAGAAGGCAGTGCAATCTCCCCTGTCTGGGTTCGTGCTCCACGGTGAGTCTGGCTCTCGTATGTCAATGGTTGCGTTTTCGTTCGCCGTTTCAAGTTCTGGGAAAAACCAACTTTTGTGGATTGTTATATCGTATGGGCTTTTGGAGCTCTCCTAGTTCATTACACCCTCCGCCCGAAAATGAGCCTTGATAATTTACATGTGTCTCCAAAGGAAAGAGGAGTTTTATCGGACGTCGCTGAGTTATTCCAGTGGAATATATTGGTGCGTTTGATTTCGAGTGAATCTAGAGGAGAAATATCTTAGTGATTTCGTGTCCGAATGAGTCCTGCTCATGAAAATTTTGTTGTGCCTGAGCCTGCGTAACCGATAAGTGTAAAATATGTTTCATGGGTGAGTCTGAGTGAGCTCCACAATTTTTGACGATCTATGCATGCGTATTTCTAAGTGCCCTTTTCTATTACTTGATGCTGATTGGATCACGTGCTTGTCAGTGATTGGCCCTAACTGATCGGGTAATCATATTTCTTATGTAGGTCAAGTGTCATTTTTCGTGGGCAAGTCCAATGTAGGATTTCATTGATGATTTTATCGTTTTACGCATGGCCTTTGCTGTCGCTTTTAGTAACAATAGTGTTAGCACTTGCTAAGCACGTTTCATACGAGTTTAAATTCGTCCGAGTTTCAAGGACATCCTTTGCACGTCCTTGAAACTTGTTCGATTTTCGGCAAAGGGGATAGAAATTATGAAGGAGCGCTGTGCAGTGTGATATGAACAGAAAAGGCTGATGTGTCAGCTACGCCCAAGCTAAACTTTGCTTCCATCATTTTTCAACTAAGAGGAAAATCTCCACATTTTTTGTCCCAATGCCGAGTGTGTTTTTTCCACTTTTTTTCATGTCATGGTCGCAAATAGGAGGCTTACAAGAAAGATAATAAACAATTTTCAACAAAATACTTACAAATTGTTTACAATACATTGGATCACTTTGGTTTGTTATCGCATAGTCATTGTTTGTAGCAGCGCCGCAGTGGCAACTGGAAATGTACAAAAAGAAGTTTTTGAACTAGTGTTGGCAAGAATATTGCTATATGCATTTCGCGACAGTTTTGTTCCCCATATGACCTTCCGTAAACGTTCACCCTTAGAGGAAGAAAAAGCTGAAGAGGAGTCTTAACATCACGCTTTGCAATGTCGAGGTGAAGCCCAGATTCTCCTCTCTTGTGTATGTATTAGTGAAGTATAAAGTGCACATCTCCCTCTTCGGATCGAAAACCATATGCGCTGCACAGCATGCGCGTCGTGGCAATGGGAAACCGACGGAACGGGGGTATGCACGCTGGGCGAGCGCGATACTATTGGTGAAATCATTTCGCATACGAGTATGAACAGCGAGTAACAGCTCACCGACAAAGCAGCAAGCACAAGACGACGCTCGCGACATTCACCAACTACGACGAATGTGGTGTCAATACTTTCGCATTTATCCACGCACTGCACAGACAATATGATTGGCCATGCACCACCTTCTATGGTTGCGTTCCGTTCTTCAAGTGGCCCAGGCACGCCCGGTCATCGCATCACGTAAACAATCACCGGCGTCAGCAATGTGCAACCACATTGATCTTGTACACGGTGGAAGCACGTAAGACTTGAACGCGTTCACTCTAACGCTGAGAGTAGACTGCTCGGGGGCGAGCATAGCAAGCGAAAGAGAAAATGTGTAATACGCACATGCTGGTCGTTACTGGGAACATATTGAACACGAAACTACATTTGTGCACATGACATCCTGTTTGCGTCTTGCAGGGCACAAATGTTTCGTGCGTTGTCACAAGCAGGAAAACTGCGCAACCATCAGTGACCTTCAAGGCGTTTCTCGAGGTTCCGTGGTTTTATGGTGCTCAAATGCAGTTTCGCTGAGCACTGTGCGAATACTTCATTTACCGCATGGCACATGATTATACGACCTAATTCTACGCACTGTTGAGGCACATGCCTAGTGACAAGTTATGCAAACGTTTCTAAGAGTACAATAATCACCGAGGGAACATTGCGTAGCTAACGCGGCACAAACCACGGATAGTGTTCGCCACGGCTCCGTGCGAGACCATACCGCCACCGCTCACTGCTAGACTAGCTACACTGCACAAAACGTAGCCATAGCAACGCCACCATCGCGTCCATCAGACACCGTGTGTCATGACGTCATTTCCACCACACTTTTCACGTAGCGCGCCGGCTGGGCATGTCCCTTTTTTCCCCCTTTCTCCGTGTGTTAACCGCAAAAAAAGTCCACCGCGGCAAAAAAATAAAAAAACTTTTGGCAATATTTTATCCATTTTTCTCTTCCAGCAGCATAACAATGCTTAGCCATTATTTACCACATCACACTATAATATTTTACTTAGCACGCAGTGTTAAAAAGGAAATATATATCACCTATGTTAACGAGATGAATACGTCATAGTTATCTCATAGATCTGACGTAGTTACAGGTTGCGTGATTCATATGATATTGTTACGTGGAAAATAACAGTTGTCAGTCCGCAGCCACAACGCAGCTCACCAACAACGTCCACTTCTTCCCTCTCAGTCTGAGGCACCTTACTTGGGCATGCCTATTTCAGTCAGGTGAAATCACGTAACACGACCCTCGGCGGCAAAAGCGCCAGCCCGGTGAGTTTACGGGGCCACAGCAGGAGCAGTGTGGTAACGTTTGAGCCTTGATACATGGACGATGTCCCTTGATAGCAGAGCGGAAGAGGTTGATGGATTATCAAGGACAATTTCATATGTAGTGTCGGTCAATCGTCTAAGCACGCGGTATGGACCCGTGAAACGATAGAGAAGTTTTTCTGAAAGGCCAGCATGTCGCGGAGGGGACCAAAAAAGAACGCGGGAACCTGTTGGAAAGTGTTCGTCGCGATGCCACTCGTCGTAAGGATGGTTCTGCGAGTCTTGGGACGCCATTAATCTGCTGCGGGCAAGCTGACGAGCGTGGTCAGCTCGGGTAATAGCGTCGCGTGCATATTCAGAAGTAGACTGCGCAGCGGCTGGCAGGAAGGTAACCAACGGCAATGTTGGTTCGCGTCCAAACAGAAGGTAAAATGGCGAGTACCCGGCATTGTCATGCCGGGAGGAATTGTATGCGAACGTCACGTAGGGTAGTGCAAGGTCCCAATCACGATGGTCGGCCGAGACGTATTTTGATAGCATGTCTCCCAGGGTGCGGTTTGACCGTTCTGTAAGCCCGTTTGTCTGGGGGTGGTACGATGTCGTGAGCTTATGTTGGGTAGAGCAGGAACGCAGGATATCGTCAACCACTTTCGAAAGGAACGTACGGCCTCGGTCTGTCAGCAGTTGACGAGGGGCTCCATGCACTAAAATGAGATCGCGTAGTAGAAAATCAGCCAAGTCTGTAGCGCAGCTTGTTGGCATGGCTCGCGTAACTGCATAACGGGTTGCGTAATCCGTAGCCACCGCGACCCACTTGTTTCCGGAGGCGGATGTTGGGAAGGGACCCAGAAGGTCCAAACTAACACGGAAGAATGGCTCCGATGGGATGTCGATGGGCTGAAGATATCCGGAAGGGATTCCCGACGGCTTTTTGTGACGCTGGGAAATTTCACAAGCGTTGACATAGTGACGTACAGAGCGTGAAAGGCAAGGCCAGTAGAAATGGCGGCGGACACGGTCTTATGTGCGAGAGACACCAAGGTGACCCGCGGTTGGCGCGTCATGGAGCTCGCGTAGGACTGTGGAACGCAGGTGCTTTGGTATGACTAGAAGTAGGTCGTGACCATTGGGCGATAAAATACGCCGATATAAGGTGCGGTCCTCTAAGGTAACCATGCGAACAGAAGCGTCTTTCGGTGAAGATTCGAGCTGTTGTATTAGGCGGCTGATATCCGGATCGCGACGCTGCTCGTCCCCGAGATGAAGCAGCTGGGAGATGGAAAGGACGCAGCCCACAGAATCAGTGCTCGTAGGATCGCAGTCGGCCACAGGGTAGCGTGACAGACAATCCACATCTTTGTGCAGTTTTCCTGATTTGTACACTACGGTGTAAGAATACTCCTGGAGGCGGAGTGCCCAGCGGGCGAGACGACCTGTGGGATCTTTGAGGGAGGCGAGCCAGCAGAGAGCGTGGTGGTCGGTAAAAACTATAAATGGTCGGCCGTATAAGTAAGGGCGAAATTTCGCGACTGCCCACACCAGCGCTAGGCATTCGCACTCTGTGATGGAATAATTACGCTCCGAGGTGGACAGCAGCCTGCTGGCATAAGCTATCACGCGATGCTGCCCACGTTGTCGCTGAGCCAACACAGCGCCTATTCTGTAACCGCTGGAATCGGTGCGCACTTCAGTCGGTGCCGTAAGGACGAAGTGAGCCAGCACAGGAGAAGAAGTAAGCAAAGTGGTCAGGTCGTAAAATGCTGCTGCTTGCGAGGGACCCCAGGTAAACGTCTCATCTGGTTTGAGTAAATCTGTTAGGGGCCGAGCGATTTCCGCGAAGTTCTTGATGAACCGCCGAAAATAGGAGCAGAGCCCCACAAAGCTGCGGACATCTTTGGCGGTTTTCGGCACAGGAAAGTCCTTCACAGCTAGAACTTTTTCTGGGTCAGGCTGTACGCCGTAAGCGTCAACAATATGTCCAAGTATTGTAATGCGACGGCGACCAAACCGGCACTTGGATGAATTCAGCTGAAGGCCGGCGAGACGGAATACATCAAGAATTTTCGACAGTCTCTCAAGGTGCGCTTCAAAAGTGGAAGCAAACACAATTACGTCATCCAGATAACAAAGACACGTAGACCACTTGAATCCATTGAGCAGGGAGTTCATCATTCATTCAAAGGTGGCGGGGGCATTACATAAGCCGAAAGGCATGACATAGAATGGGTAGATGCAATCGGGTGTTACAAAAGCCGTTTTCTCTCGGTCCATGGGGTCCACGGCAATCTGCCAATAACCAGAACGAAGATCTATGGAAGAAAAGTAGGCGGCACCATGAAGGCAATAAAGGGCGTCATCAATGCGGGGCAGAGGGTATGCGTCTTTCTTGGTGATGTTGTTAAGGTGGCGATAGTCCACACAATATCGCCACGATCCGTCCTTCTTTTTAACTAATACCACCGGGGACGCCCAGGGACTGGAGGATGGTTCAATAATGTCCTTCGCTAGCATCTTGCTCACCTTCTTCTGAATTATGCTCCGCTAAAAAGCAGACACTCTGTAGGGACGGTGGTGAACAGGGTTGACATCACCTGTGTGTATGCGATGCTGGACAAAGGACGTCTGCCCAAGAGGTCGGTCACCAAAATTGAAAATATCCTGGTAGGCCTCGAGAAGATGTTGTAGGGCTTCAACTTGCGGAGGCGGAAGATCAGTGGCGATCATGTCTACAATTTGACGGCTGCCCGAATGTGTTGCGAGCGATGTGCGCGGCGGTGAAACAAGTGTGTCTAAGGCAAGCCCTTCAATTTGTGAATCGAGCAACGGACACAGGTGGGCCACATAAATGCCTTGTGGAAGCACATGATTCATGTAGCCGAAATTGACAAGAGGTAGACAAGTATTGTTATCTGTGATGCTGAGCATCGTATAGCGCACTGCAACATTGTGCGCAAGGAGTACGTCGGTGAGAGGCGTAGCGTAATAGTCACTGTCGGGCACAGCTCGTGAGCACAGAAAATCGACGTACGTCACAGTTTTGGAGGACAGGCGAACAAAATCGCTGCATTGTAATCGGCATGTAGGTTGGTACGGGGCGGCACTGATTATGGCAGTTCAAGGTGGAGCACACCAGCGGAGCAATCAATCAGAGCAGAATTGGCGGCAAGAAAATCGAGGCCTAGTATGAGGTCGTGGGGACATGTTGCAAGCACGGTAAAAAGGACGACCACTTGATGACCGGCTACGGTAAGTTGAGCTGTGCACATACCGACGACAGGGACTTTTGCACCATCTGCAACTTGGACGACACTGGTCAAGGGGGCGTGAGGACCTTCTTTATGCGACGATGAAAACGCGAACTCATAATACAGACGTGAGCGCCCGTATCTATGAAAGCTTCAACAGGTGTGCCATCAACATATACTTCTAGGGTGTTCCGGGTAAGGGCAACAGAGGATTTTCAGGTAAGGTCGACAGGGCAGCTTCACCTCCAGAAGCTGCGCAGCCTAGTTTTCCGGGGACATGCGGCGGTTGAACGATGGCGAGGGAGAGCGGCGACGCGTGTTTGAACGAGAAGGGCGGCTTTGAGGCGGTGGCGACGACGGGGCAGGGTGGCCGTAGTCCTCAGGGGCAGTAAAGGCTGTACACTCAGTGTGGGTCGGATAACGGTGGTTTGGTGGATGGAATGAGTTACTGTAAGCAGGGTACAAGCCAGAAGACACAGATGGCCATTGGCTGCGGCAGTAACGAGCGATGTGTGCTGCGCGACCACAGCGGAAGCAGATTGGCTTATAATCAGCTGTTCGCCATTCAGACGGGTTCCTGGTTCGAATAGAGTACGGATGGCGACGTCTCATGTCCACAGAAGCTATCGAGGGACCAGTATTATCCAGTGTGAATGCAGTGAACAGGATACCAAGGATAGCGAATTCCTGGCGGACAACAGCCTGGGTCAAGGCGACAGCTGGCGTTGAGGCGTCGGGCAACGTCGGTTTGTTGGCAGCCGGGTAAGCGGCCTCGAGTTCACGTCGGACGATGCGCGTCACGTCTTCGGTTGTAGACGAATGAAAAGGAGTGGCTTCGCAAGACGACGTTGCCGCGGTGTTGGGTAGGCGCTGAAACTGCTGCAAAATGCGTCGGCTCTTCGTTTGCTCGAGACGGCGGCACTCTTTGATCACGGCGTCGATGGTCGTTACGTTGGTAAATACAAGCAGGCTGAACGCATCATCGGCGATCCCTTTTAAAACGTGCGAAATCTTGTCGGCCTCAGTCATGTTGAGATCGGCCCTTTGACACAACGCTAAGACGTCTTGAATATAAATAAGTCAAGTAGGGCTCAGTGGACGTTTGTGTACGTACAGCCAATTGCTTTCGGGCATCAAGCTGTTGACCAAACGGGTTGCCAAAAAGGTCGCGGAGCTGTTGTTTAAACATTTCCCAGCTTGTGATTTCGTGCTCGAGGGTCTCAAACCAGATGCCAGGGGTCTTGTCAAGATAGAAAATGACATTCGCAAGCATAACGGTTGGGTCCCAGCCATGTTGCTTGCTGATGCGCTTGTACATGCTAAGCCGCTTGTCCACATTCGCGTTGTGCTCTCCAGTAAAGGTACCGGGATCATGGGGTTGCGTTAGGGCGACGTACCGGGTTGCTGTCGTTGCTGAGGTAGGTGGCGAAGCCGTATCCTCACCCGGAGCCATGGTAGCAAACTTAAGCAGGCATCCACTGCGTAGCTCCGTTGTCAAAAGAGCACTCAGCACTTCCACCAAAAATGTTACGCTGAAAATAACAGTTGTCAGTCCGCAGCCACAACGCAGCTCACCGTTTTGTTTTGTTTTGTTTCCCTGGGATGTTGGCTCATACCCACTCAGGGGGATTGGCCAAGAAAGTGTAGTGCAGTTTTTCTATGATCATTTTAACTATGTGTAATGAATTGGTATTATATCAAGACTAATGTAAAAATAAAAACAACACAAAAAGAGCAAACGAAAAAAAATCACCGACAACGTCCACTTCTTCACTCTCAGTCTGAGGCACCTTACTTGGGTATGCCCCACTATGCCCTCTTTCAGTCAGACGAAATCACGTAACAATATGATATACTTACACATGAATCCTTACACTTTTTAAATATGTTGCTAAACTATAAACCTGTTGCGTAGTTATTTAAATATGTTGCTGCCTTGCGTGTACGAAGTTTTTCGACATCTTTCCCTCGCTATTATTTTTATTTCAACGTGTTATATTGGTGCTCATTGTGGCATTTGTCTTCATGTATTTTTTAGTCGGCGTTTTGTTTATATCCACTATACCCTATATGCAACCTACTTTGTATTCACTTGCACCCACTCCTGCCTAAGGTCTGAAAATCAAACTGACGTTATTGTTAATATATAATAAATAACTAAATAAATCCGGCAAGCAGCGCACCAGGCAAAATGCATTTTTTTAAAACGAATTGAAGGCGTAAGAAGACGGCTGAGAAAGTATTACGAAGAAACAACTGGATACTGAACTTAGTAGGTTATTGAGCATGTTAATCATGGGGTGCAACGAACTAAATATGGCTAAATACAGGTTCATGTCTTATATTACAAAATAACTTCGCGGTAAGGGCAATGGTGTGAGCTCTATCGCAGAAACCAGTAGTGTTATAAGAAGGAAGTCTCGAAGTTCACTCTACTTAGATGCAAACCATCTTAAAACAAGGTTTCATGCGGTGTGCGGCGTGACCACCCTTACTGTACATGCACATCCCCTTCCCCTTTCTTTTCTCCTACACCCCCTCTCTCGCCGCGCAAAACCAACGCAGGCTGCGTCGCTAGCCTACGCTCGCCCAGCCTTCTTTCTCTCTTACGCACCCCTCGCCGTGACGTTTACAACACCATTGCGCATGAGCGTCCCTTCCCTCTCGGTCCTCTGCTACGCATCCCCCCTCTTGCCTCGCAACGCCGCAGCAGGCAGAATCAGCTTAGTTTCTTGACTGAAAAACCGAATGCTCGCGTTGCATATCCGTTCACCGGCCGTATATATAGACACTGGATCGTCACCTCCGAGGTAGTGCCAGTGGCAAATTTCTCCCTGCGTTGAAATTTAAAAACCGTGGATTGTGCGAGAACTGAAAGTGGACTGCGCGTTCCTAGCTGCAATCAGTTTCTTCTGTCTCTCCTCTTGCGGTGGCTGGCCTTGGTGGTCAAGTCTTTCGGTGGAATTCGAGTTACCTGGCTGCAGGATCATGGTTTGTGTTAACAGAAAATGGCTCGACTACGCGACGGTATACTTTCAGGGGTGTTCCTCAAGGCGTAGTTCTCAGCCCGACGCTATTAAATCTTGCAATAATTGGCCTTGCTGAATACTTGCCAAGCACCATTAAAATCTCAATATACGCAGACGACTTCAGTTTGTTGACTTTGGCAGTCACACGTCCTCAGATACGTTCCTGGCTTCAAATAGCAGCAACTGTGGTTGCCAACTACTCGTTAAAACAAGGTCTCAGCAAATCATCAGAAAAATGCGCGCTGGTGGCCTTCACTTGCAAATCAATGACCCCGTATGTCATCTCAATCTACGGGTGACCAAGATAGTACGACAAAACCCACCGGTTTCTGGGCATCATTATTGATAGGGACCTCTGTTGATGGCTCTCCGCATGCCCACGGGGCTCGACCGAAGAGAAGCCACCCTTCTTCATCGCTTATGGCTAGGAGTGGCATTTACAAAATATTATTCCTTTGTCATAGGAATAACCCACAATGCTCTCTGCGATGCTTGTCATTGCGAAGAGACGCAACCACATTCTGTGCGGCTGTCCGTTGTATCACATCCAGAGACAGTCACTGGCGTTCGTTTTGGCGTGCATCGACAACAGCCAAATGTCTGTGGACACTATTCTTTCAAGCGCCCGAGAGAACACATTGCAACAGAAGGCGACAAAAGCTCAGTTGAAATTTCTACGTGACACGGAATTGAACAAGCGGCTGTAACAGCAATGTCACACACCGCGAAAGAAAAGACTGGACTATGACTGAGTGTGCGCGCATGTTCTGCCGAATGTGCTGTGTTTATCTCTCTTCCGTCTCTACTCTCTATCTTTCATCTCCCCATCCTCCTCCAATGCGCAGCGAAGCAAACCGGTAGCCTAAAGGCTGATTAACCTCCCTGTCGTTCTTTTCCTGCTATTTTCCTTCCTTCCTTCCTTTTGTCTCTCATTGCCCATAAGTAGTAATAGGCATGTTTCAGTAGAAAAGACTCGTACAACACTGCGTGCTTTGCGCCTCCACAAGTTTCTCTCCAGCGCAACGCCACGGTGAGCACTATAGCGTCAGCGCTGCCGCCAGTGTAAGCGATATACACTCTATTTCTCTTTAGCTTTTTTTATCCAGCCTCGCAATACCGCCATCTCATTTTTTTCTATCCTACTGTCACTTTGTCTGATCATGCGTGATAACGTGGTAATTCATCGTCATCGCAGGTTGCCTCGCCAGTTGTCCCGATGCGCCAGCTGTGGCGTAGCCGTAGCGATTACCGTAACGTCGACTTTGACATCGACATAAACCGGCAAGTTTCGGTATGCAAGATTGCTAGCTAAGCGGCTATATAAAACAACTGTGGTACGGAGAATATTTTTTTCTAGTTTGCTTTCATATAAGATGCCACTAGCCTCGGACGCGTTATTCGAAGTTCACAGGTTTCGTCCCTGCCACAGGGAAGTTATCTCTTTATCCGCTTTTCTTTCTTCACATTTACATTACTATTCCTTCTAAGAATATTCCCTACACCATCCTTGGTATATTTGTCTGCCATTTCTCATTTTTGTAGTTCTTAACAAACAAACCAAAAAACAAGCCCTTGAACGCACACTTTTTTGTTCATTCATAGCGAGGGTCTCGTTCTGGCAGTTATTGCCTTCAGGTGTTATCTGAGGTATTATTCGTCAGCTACCAGCTCGAAATAAGATCTCGGGCTATGTGAAGTCAAGAGGCGAAAATTGAGTGTCCTACAGTCACCGCAAAGGCAACATGTGGCGCTGACTGACAGTCCGACGTTTATATGCACATACGAACCCCATGAAATAGATGAAAGGAGGGGGGGGGGATAGCCGCTGTGGTAGATCAGTTAGTAAAGCAATGGACGCGTTATTGGATGGTCGGAGATTCAATTCGTGCTCACGGCAAATGACCTTTGCAACCACCTTTCTTTCTTCACAATTAAATTATAATTACTTCTAATAGAATCTTCGATACTTTTCTAGGCATATTTGTCTGTCAGTTCTCATTATTATCGTTTCTAACAAAAAAAACAAGCCCTTATGTTTACCCTTTCTTAGTTCTAACTAGTTAATGTCATTTATACATGTGTTGCAAGTGAAATTTTCCATCCTTGTGTCGTTTATTAAAGGGTTTTTTTTGCCTTTCCCGCCATTCGCTTCATGCTAGTCTTTAGTGGCTAAGGTACTCAGCTGCTGACCCGCAGGTAACGGTATCGAATCTCGGCTGCGGCGGCTGCATTTTTAATGGAGGCGGAAAGGTTGTGGGCCCGTGTGCTCAGATTTGGGTGCACATTAGAGAACCCCAGGTGGTCAAAATTTCCGGAGCCCTCCACTACGGCGTCTCTCATAATCATATGGTGGTATTGCGACGTTAAATCCCAGATAATATTGTTATTACTATTACATGATGGAGGCATCAACGGCGAAAACTCGTAGTGTTATGTGACAATAATTGCAATAAAATTATCCAAATCGTAGGCTCATTCACGGCGGCAGCATAAGAACAATTTCTCTACGCGAAGCATAGATGGTGCGGCGTATAATATTTTAACATTTAATAAGTGTGACGAAATGAATCAGAGGGCAGTTAAATTATCTGAGATTACAAAAAATAATCCCAAAGAAATGAGTACTTCTCTTCCATGAAATTCGCGCAGTAGCATCAGAAACTAATTATACTGTAACGTGCCACAGAACAAATGAATTTTTTCTCAATGTTGCGCTGATTTCGGCCACAAAATACGCGTAAATTATAAAATGATTACATCTCGTATTGAACTTTATTAGAAATTTCATCCTGTGGCATGCAGTCCCTATTACACATTAGCAATTGAAATTGGTAAATCAAACAGACGTCGCAAGTGGTTGTGACGAACTTCACGATTGCTGCTGGAAATACATGTACCTTAGTATGATAGCTATGACAACAGTGGTGCGAGGAGAGCAGCATTGTCCACAAATCAAATTGAAAGGCGGGAGAAGACGGCTTAGAAAGTTATTACGAAGAAGGAGCTGAGCAATGAGCTAAGCTCATTATTGAGCCTGTTAATCACGATTGGCAACGAACGAAGGATAAAGTTCCCGAGTTTTATGAAAAGTCAACTTCCCTGCAAGGGTGACGCTGTATTATCGTATAGCAAAGCCTTAAATGCTACAAGGAGCGAGTCTAACCACCCTATAGTCTCGCGATAAATCGATCTCGCCTCCTCTTTCCTGCTGCTGCTCACCTGACCATGTACAGCATCGTGTCAGTACGTCACCATCACATGCTGTCTCAACAGTTGTCCTGAAACGCCGGAAGACATCGCGACGTAGCCACTGCGATAATAGTAACCAAAGCTACGAGAACAACATACACCAGCGAGTTTCGCGATGCGTAAGTCTTAGCATGACCTAAGAGATGGCGGGCACGCACCCCCCATCTTGGAGACCATGGTCCTAAGCAGGACGCTACACAGGCGAAAAGGGCCCTGGAGAAACATTTCTCCTGTTTACGTCCTTATAAAAAGATCATAACTTGTTAACGTCGTTGTATTGCGTGTGTTGCGTCTGTAATTTCTGATTCTCGTGTCAATTATAAAGGTATCCTGATTAATCACATATTTTTACGCTCACAATGGAATATGACGGAGGCATCAAGACGGAAAGTTGTTGAGAGTATTATATGATACTTATTGCTTTAAAATAAACCATATCTAAGGCTCATTCAGGACAGCATAAAAATATATACCTACACGTAGCACAGAATGGGCAGCCCATATTATTTTAGCATTGACACGACCCAACAAATCGCAGTGTAGTGGCATAAGTTTAGATTCCCAAAAAACAAAAAAGTGCCGCCATATTCACGAAGTGAATGACGATGACTAGGCGAAGCTCTGAAGGTAGACCTGGTAAACCTCTTTCGACAGTACCAGGTAATTCCTCTACAACTAGTAATAAATTATAAAACAACAATAATGGTCTACAAGTCTCTAACATGCAATATCCCTCTTCACCGCTCCCTTTTCATTCCTTCACAATTGCAAACAAGAGTCCGTCAATGTGGTAACTTCCTAAAACCACTGGTTAAAAGTGTTTATGGCAAAAGATGACTTTATAGTGTTGGAACGTCATTGTGAAATAACCTACCAGTGGAAGTGAAACAACATAATGCTTTCACATTAATGCTCAAACGTCATCACAAAGAGCTCTATTAGACTACTGATAAGTTTCGTGAAATGATGAAAAGTGACATGATTTTAAACTAATGTTTTGTATGCTGACCAGGAATGCTATTACCAGATGTACAGAAATATTAGATGTATTACGTTAAGTATGCAAACCAAAAACGTGTTCAAAGTGTAGTGTATAAGTTAGATTTTTCCTCTTCAATGTGTTCGGTATCTGTGTATAAGTGATATGTTTATCAAAACAATCTGCATCTTAAACTGAAATGTCGTTCATTATACAACTCTTTCTCCTGCCTCTAATTATAGTATGTTATAATTGCATGGATCCATACTAGCATTCTGCTAAGGATCCAGATGTTGCTAACATGTTTTTCTTTACTGTATGTTGTTTATTCACAATAAAGTTCAAAGTTCAAAGGTCAAACCATGATTCCTCCGTACATTTTGCCAACTCAATTATATTACAACGTTCCCCCTAGCGTACGTCACAGCACTAAATCGAACGATTGCCTTCCCCCAATGACACGTGCCATATGTGACATCATTCCTATTTTATGACATCTCGTATCTTTCATCATCAGCTTCAAGTACCGCCATCTAGTTTATAACATCTTGCATTTTTTTCATCATCAGCTACAAGTACCACGATCTAGTGAACACCGCAAAGACTAAACGAGAGGTGGTTACATACATGGGGACGGTACCGCCATCTAGTGAATACTGCAAAACTAAACGAGAGGTGGCTACATACAAGGAATGCCCAGCGCACGCCTTAAGGAGCTTCGCCCCTAAAATGAAGTAAATGCATGGCATTATTTTGTGAAAGTCCCGTTGGGTGGCATCAGAACTTCAATGTACTCAAAGTGTACAGCAGAACCGTTTCAAACATTTTTTTTTTCATTGCTGGGCTGCTTTCTCGCACTAAAACTCACCAAAGTGGTAAAATGCTTATATCGTGTATTGGCTTTTCTATGAATTTCGTCATTTACAGTTATTATTTAAATTTATTATTCGAACATGTTAAACCAAGCAGATGACACAAGTGTTTGTGGCACCACGGCAAACTTCAGTACCACTCACGATATTACGTTCACCTTAGCACGGTTATTATTACGACAGCTGTTTGAGGAGGAAAATAAAGAGCAAAGCTGATTGGTGGTTTGCTTGCGTGGCAGCCCATGGCAGCGACAAAAAAAAAAACTCGGTGTGAGTTGGTTTGTGGGAGGGAAGCTTTTATGCTTCATTGGCATTGCCGATATTTTTAGTCTCATTTCAGAAAATACTCAAGAAAATATGGCAGGTTAAGAAATACAGTAACCTTTTGTTCCAGAATTATCATATGGAAATCGTCTGTAGCCCTCCACGATAACGTCTCAGTGCATTTCGGATGCTAAACTCTGCAACCATGTAAACCATAATGAAAGCGCTGCATGTCGTAAAACTCAGTAATGTTATGGCAAAGTATATTATGTGTAGCAAAGCCTTGAAATTTAGTAATGGGCTTCACTTTCGAGCGCCGTCTAGTGGGTCATCTTTGAAAAGGACACTGCTCGCATTCGGAGTCCGTGCCAGGCCGTGACTATCGCCATTAATCTTTCTCGCTGAGTGCTGCCTAGTAGACACCAGTAGTAGTAAGAAGTTCTACAATAAACCAAAGCTTGAAGAAAAAATATGAAAACACTTCACTTACCCGGTAAAACAGAGCATGCAAACGAGCAACATTATTGCATATCTCATCATGGTAGGGGTCTTAATGAAGCCAAGCAGTGATTCTGCAAATTACTCGAATGATTGTCCCGACATTTATAGTACTATGTGCATTGTCTTGAAAAAGAAAGGACAATTGAGAAGACAGGCGTTTCGTTGTAGAGCTGCAAGCTGAGTTGCCAATTTCATTGACGCACAATATTTGACAAACGATACATAACCATAGACGCCAGGACTCTCATTTGCGTCCTTTCGGAAAATAGTACATGATCCGACCACTTTCCAAGAATTTCAACGGCGGTGAAATGCGTCAGGCCACGTATACTTTTAGAGTAAGGTGCGAAAATTTCTGTAGGCATTCAATAAGGCGTGCCTCATATTATTATCGTCGTTTTCGCAAATTCGACCATCACAATCAAGACCTTACACGAAAAAAAGAGTTGAAGTAGCAGACTGTAGTTTCATTGAATTCATATAGGGGGTTCCCAACAGGTTCAATTAGGAGTCAGCATGTTGTTCTTACCACATTCGTGTTTTTTTTCCTGGAGAATGAAAGAGTAACGACAAAAAATATATTCACATTCTCATTGAACTCACCTCAAGTTTCAGAGAATTACAAGCCGTAGGTCTTGCCAAACATCGAACATGCCAATGACCGATTTTCTTAATGAATAAGAAAATTAATGCTTTCATCTCAATAAAGCACTTTGTATAAGTACAGATAGATGTGCTGCGTACAATTTGTCGGCATTCCACGCGGCTGACACCATTTGAAACTCACCACAGTCGTCGTCTGGCTAGTAGTTTGCAGACAACACTTGCCTCGTCTTACCGGAAGAGTAGGAATGTGTACAAGGCGCGGAAGTACTATATCAGGAAGAACCGCTAAAAACATTGCACCTCTACCGGCAAGCCTAATTATTTTCTTGTCCCACTACATGTAGATGCACATATTCACATGAACAGCAAGCCTCTTCTAACGTTACAACGAAACCTGTTATCAGAACACCACGGATATTTAGTGTTGGCACCGTAGTTATCCACCATTGACGCCAGTGTCCATAACCACGCTAAATTAGAAACAAAAACAAAAGAAATAAAAAAACTCTTGTCACCTCGACGAATTCAATAATGATGGAGGATCTGGTTCGGAACTGATCGGAATCTTCCGGGAATCTCCCGTACTAGTCATCTACTACATTATAAAGGCGTGACATGTTTTTATAGGGGAGATTTCATATACACTGATACATACGCAATATCAAAAAATTTTCATTTCGATGCAGTTACATACAATGACTACATTACAGATTACCAAGTTCTGCGACGCTGTTCCCTTGAAGATTGTATGTTTGTTGTCGGTGAAGTATGTGGCGAGGGGATCTTGAATTCGACGTTGCAGTTGAAAGTTGTACAAAGCAATGTTGACCAAGGTCCCGAGTCGAGGTTGGTATACCGCTGCTAATGTGCCGCCTCTGCTACGTGGGCTCTCATATGGGGGTCCGCCTGTTGACGAGTGTTCTTCACAGCACAAAGGATAAATATTCCTCACAGATCAGCAGTGGATACCCCGCTTATCAGCAGAATGACGAATGACATAGTGGGTGCTTTGTTACTTCTTAAAAGTTACGGTGGGTGTGTAGTGGGGGAATTGCACAGTTGCACCTATAGCGTACCCGCCAAGAGACTAACCCCGAGCATAAGAAGCTTGACGAGCAAGCTCCTGAAATATCCATGATAGGACGCGGTTTGGACTTCAGCTCACTTCATGGCAGCCCAGTATTCTATCACAAAGTCGAGATGCTAGTTCATTCTTCTTCACAAATAGACCATATAGGGCTTCATGTTGTGAAGTGACGGCGTAAACATGTGTAATACAGTGTGGTAGAAGGGCTAAATAACAACTAGCGTCCCCCATTGCGAATAGTGTGAACAGCGGTCACACAAAGTTAATTTCTTAACTAGTGGGTCACTGATTGGTCTCGACACATTACAAAGGCTCAGCCATAATTCATAATCGCCATCAGCCATAGCGTCAATTAGGCGCACATAATCTATTGCACGTGTGTCGCAAGTGCGGCTCCTTTCCCTAGAATGACGTATAAAGTAACATGAATGCGTTCTTCAATCACATAATTATGATAGCTTATACCCTTCTGGGTACCACGCAAGTGCACTTGCAATAGCTACTGATGAATCAACTAACAGCTAATCCTCTCTTTGCTCGGGACCTCAATGAAGTTCTCTCTAGCGTTAACGTATACAGGAGAGCGGAGTGATTGCAGGAGAGCGGAGCGATGCGGGTGACCCAATGCGAATCACATAACTAGTGGATCATTCATATCTATTTTAAAGCTCTAGGTCATAGTTCTTCATCGTCACCCGCAATCACATCTAGAAAGTGTGCACACTGCCTTCTGGATGTGCAGTGGGTAGCGAGCTTGTTCGCAGAATGATGAATAGTGACATAACTTCACAGATATTCTATTTACGATGTAGTGGGAACTTCGCAATTGATTTTGTAATAGTAGCCCCAAAAGAGGTGAGGATGGGCTCTAATAATACCGATCTTCCAGCTTTTGTTACAATCGTGGTGCGCTTTTTGCGTAAGGCTGTCGCTTTTTAAGGACGAAGCTCCTTATTGCGTAGCTTGTGCGTCCCTGTTCTCGTTGTGCGTAACCGCCGGTGGCACATACGAAACAGGGGATAGACGGGTACGTGCCACAGGTAAAGGAGAAAGACGATCGCACGACTACCATCACGATGAAAAGATGCGAGGTGATGGTTCTTGGAGTGTTTACTAGATGGACGGACGCACGGATGGACAGAGAGACAAGCCGACGGACGGATGGATGGACGCGTACACGGATGGACGCCCGGACGAACGAAGAGACGGATGCACGGATGAACGCACCGACAGACGGAAGCAAGAACGAACGAACGGACAAAAGCTCGGGCGGACTGATGAACGCTTCGTTCCACTCATCATCATTACTCTGTTCACTTTATTTTGTTCCCAATGTAACTGTCAGGTTATGCCTGAAATCATTGCGTAAATACCCAATGACAAGGAAAACGACCTGAACTGCTACTTTGCAACCTTTTCACAAGTCACTTGTTTCTTAAAAACAACATGCCTTCTAACAACTTGAAGCTTCCTGATTAATTCATTACTGTTCGTGGTTTTCGAAGTTTTATTTAGGAATCTTACCAACAAAATCAACGATTAACCTGTGCCATTAATACATGAACAGGCAAGGTCACGCTAGGGTTTGCGTGAGTCCACCGACTCTGGCATAATAGAGGCAAGTAAACAGGTAAAACATATGTAGTATCAACAAGACATTTGTTGCGTATAAGAAAAAAACTTGGCTTATCTATCCGTCCTATAAACTGGTATAACCGAAAAGTGGAACGTGCCTTCACAGGAGTAGTTGACTGTTAATTCTATGCATTGGCCTACGACCACTTGTGCAATTTATATTGGTATACTGGGCAGGTATAGCACCATTTGGGTTGGATGGACGGTGCGGCACATCTACGTCGCGATAACTAGCACCCCTGATGGCTATTAGGCTTTGTGGTAGATGGAGTTGTTAGCTCATAAGTGGACACTGCATATCGTGAATATTAGGCAAAGATGGCATCAACACACAGATAGAAACTCTGCCACTTGGTATGTGCTTTATTAATGCGCCGTTGATTGAAGAGATACTCGCCACGGTGTACACCCCTGAGCAATAGGGTAACCGATGCCTGTCACCATGAATACACGACCACACTGCGCTTCAGCAACACGTGAGGCACAACTTCGCAGCTTGAACTGCGAACGTGTGGAGGCATTCCGCCTTCCACTGGCCTGTCCCGCTTCATAAAGGCTTGTCGTCTGCCATTCATCACCATTGCGCCGTGCTCACCAATCTAGAGCATCGATTAGAGCACCTGTGTTTTCATCACTCACAATTGTGGCAGCGCTGGCATTCTTCTTTGACCAGTCGGCTAAGGCGTTTACACTACAACATAGCTTTTTGCTTCAACGGCAAAACCCAGTTAGTACAACTTCGCCGGAACATTTATAACAATTTTAACCAGTTATACGAATGAAGCTAGCATTTACGTGACGTCTCAATGATTACTTTGTTATGTACATCCCTACGCTTAACTAATTTCATCCCTCATGTATATTTTTATATCTGATTGCGAATCTAAAAAAACGATGATTTGAAGTGCAGAAGTATTGTTGAACAGGCAATACCGCCGACTGCGGCGAAGTTTTTTGTTAGACAATTTTTCTTCACGATTTCCTGAAAATTACCACAGGCATTCGTTCATTATGTTGTAATTTTTGTCACAAGGTTGTGGCAGTAGGAAAGGTGGTCTCTAATGTGTTAAAAATGAAACTCCGTAGTCGGCACACTTGTTTTCCAAAAATTGAGCTATATTTACTGTACAAGCAGTAACATTGATAACCAAACCAGTGCGCCGAGCGCAAATGTCGGCCGTCAGAAATTTTAGACTCTGCGCAATATATGCAATTTTTACTCGTGAATTATATAAATCTTAGCCTCATCACTGGAACTCGCGCTAGCTTCAAAATAAGCACTTGTACTCGCGTCGCACGCGCAATTTCGTCGTAATGGTGATAACCACTCGATAAGTTTCCCAAACACTGTGTCGCCAAGTGATAGTATCACTACTCTATAGGTGATAACTCATGTCAATAAACTGAAGAAGTGAAAGTATGAGCTAGTTATTAAGCTCTCCCTCTTTCTGTTTCTCTCTCTTTCCATCTTCCTAGCATTCGTCCTATTTATTTATTTCTATTTTTGCTTCCGTCTTTTTTCGTTTCTTTCTTTCTATACTTTTTGTTTTCTTCTGTTTAATTCTCTCTCTTCCTTGCTATTTGTTTTCGGGGCATGCTCCTTGTGCTCGGGGCTTGTTCACCACCGTAGCCACTGTGCTCTCCCATCATTTATTCAAAGAACGCTCACTAGATGGCGAAACGTTGCTCAGAAGGCGGACTACCTTCGGCACGTTCTCTAGTTAGGAAGGAGACGACCATGAGGCCGCGCCTATATATAGCGCTCACGCTTCGCACACCTTATTTCTCTTTCGATGAACATCAGTCAGTGCTCCAGGTGGTGAGGTCGGGCGGAAGTTGTTAGGGTACTTGGCTCTCCACCATAAGTTATATAGCCAATGCTCAACCGTGAGAGAGCACGTTCAAAAAGACGGAACGTAACATTCATTTATATCAAGAGTGAGAAAGGGACACGTACAATAATTTCGGGCAAAACACCTTCAGCTTTTCATGGCCCATCTTTTTCCAACACAGAGGTTTCAAGAAGGCGGTGACCACTGCTGCTGCGAATCAAGTGACTTTCAGTCTCTGTGGTTCGTCCACCAGAACGGGTGCGAAAATTCACCATTCCTTTGAAGAGGAACCTAAGCCAAAAGGCTGAATGGGTAGCACTAGTGCACCACACAATGCTATAACCAGCCTATGCCTCGAATACGTCTCAGATGAGGATGAGGAGGTAAAGTTCGAAGGAGGGGGATGTTGAGCACCTCTGTGGAGAATATGGCCGCTGGAACGAATGTCAGCAGCGGTCAATGGCTGGGTTCAGGTGCTGGATTCCTGAGAAATACCACTGGGACGCCGTTCCACGCCGACGAACAGTCGGTGCTTTGTCATGACCACGTGTGGCTTTTGAGATGTTGACTTCATGAGAACGGCAACAACGACGCTGTTCAACCCCACTCAACAAAGGGTTGTTAAGCATACCTTTATCGGGTTGCTTATAACTTCACCGCAGAGAACCGCCTGGCCAACCTGCAGGACGAACTCGTGCTTCGTGCTTGCGACCAAGCGCTGATTTCTGGATGAAAGCATTCTGGTAGACAGGTTCACGCATGATGTCGTTTGGCACGATGAACTTCATTGCCAAACAAAACAGTGCGCTTCGATATTGCTACTTAGCTTCTACTATGAACACCAAAGAAGCTAAAGAAGCTCTCGGAGCGCTCGCAACGCGGCAGCAGCACGGCCTCGCCATCAAGACGCCGCGGTGAAAGCTTGAAAGCCAGAAGCGAGGTGCCAGCGCTGGCGGCTAGCACAAGCCTCTACCAGCATTGAGGCAGCGATGGTTGTGAGGGCTCGCGCAGCCGAAGCAGCATAAGGTTGTCCACAAGCATACCCTGACCGCTGGATCCTCGAGGTCCTCAGCTCCAGGTCAATACTCTGCTGTTACTCTGCCATTACTTTACCAACGACAAGCCGAATGACTACATGAGAGAGGGGAACTTGTACAGAAAAACACGTTCACGAAATTTTAGCTACATCGAATAATTCAAGCTCCTTTGGCTTCGTATTTCACGGATCGAAATGCCGTTATATATAAAGAAGAACATTCCTCTGATATACAGGTCAAATAAATATCTACAAGCGAGGAAACCCTTGAGGTCCGTAAAAGTATATTCACATAAATATTTCAATACGTAAATTGTGTGAACACCACACCTATTCGTACATAACAAGATATTCTAAAAATAACGTGTACTTTAGAAGTGAGGACAAGCGTCCACTGGACGTGAGTGAGTCTGGAAATAGTCGGGTCTATTCGACAGAGACATCACCGACAGGTTTCCTCAAGACGTTGCAAATCACGGACGCATCCACAGACACAGTCACAAATCGGCTGCGACCGACCGCTACGGTAGCGAGTGTCGCCCACCGGAAGCATTGCTAGCAGCAACACGTGCTCGCATTCATGGCTAAGCGAGTGTCATGACTGAAAATTAGCAGATCCCACGTATAGTGGGAATAGATGATATGCGAAGCACGAATAAGAAAGGTTGATATCTCACTTTAAAATCAGCACTACGTTACAACGTGGAGGAGAATGATGCCGTACACGACTTCCGTGTCATGATTATCCTGTTGGATGTGTCGTATTTATTCGTCGTCTATTGACGTCACGTGATACCAAATTTAGCTATTGCGGAGCTAGCGAAACGACCACTCGCACGCTATGAGCGTGGTATATTGTCATGTTCTTACATGACATGCGAGGCAGGATTATCCTGTTTGCACCAGTCATATACTTTCGTCATCCATTGACGTCACGTAACACCAAACTTGGTATTCGCAACTTTCACAGATGGTGGCGTCACCATGCGGCATCCATCGTAAGTGTCATTTCGGGGATGCCTGCACAGCCAGCCCATGCCATCGTTCATTCGGGCCCACTTTGGTGGTTCACTGATGCTTTATATTTAGTCGCCGGCAATTTCTATTACGGTTATTCTGAATTCGGTAGGGAACTACTGAAGTCGGACATGTAATTACGGTCGTAGTAGCAATAATTTCCTCTTTATCATTTGCTTTCCGAGCTAGAAGAATTGCGAAATATGTTTGATAGCGCTGTGCAGACGCCATGCAGTAAAAAGCGAGGTTTCCTGCTTTGCAGAAGCACGGCTGCTCGATCTTCCCCAGCCATGGCAAGAGCATCGTTCACAAAGCTGCACGTGCATTCTTTCACACCGTAGCAGACGATGTACTCAGCGTTCAAAACTTCTTGTTCTTCAATATACGCCGCACACGCGTTTCTCAACACGCAGTGTGAAATATATTACATGCTAGAGTCAATGACCTTCTGCGCGAATTCTCGACAACGCGGTGGCTTCATCCAAAAATACTACGCCGTTCAAAGTGACGAGAACACCATCGGTGACTACCGGCACGCTAGCTGCAGGATCCCTCAAACAACATTCATGTTGGGCTTGCAGTGGCACCCTCTCTAGGCGGTGAAAGTTGCGAATATGTGGAGCTAGCAAAGCGAGCGCATCATGAAGGGCCCAATTTACTATAATATAGCGTTAACGCGCGCGCCCATGGACATAGTAACGCTACGTTAGCAAAACGGGAGCGCACTATGTGCACCCGACAGTGGACCAGAGGACGCGACGAAGCATTTTGGGCTAAGGTCCCTAGATGAAACAAGGTAGCGTCACTCATTGTTCTCGAGCCGTCCTCCTCACTCTCTCGATTACTCCTCTTTTTCTCTGCCATCCGCGTCTGTCATTGGTGCATTACTTGCACGTGATCTTGCAAATGGCTGGTGGTGTTATTTAATATTATGCAAAAGGTTCAAAACGAGTACGCATGCGCATATGGCTCCAGCCGGATTCTCGCCGTGACCAAAGACAAAATCGTAGCCATAACATAAACTGAAGAGAAGGAGCGTTTCGGTGTGCGCTAAGCATAGCCTCCTCTATAACTTATATAGGAGGCTATGCGCTAAGTGACCTTTTGCTAAGTCGACCAAGACTGTTTCGCCATGCTCGTTCAATGCAACATCTGCGTTTTTCAGCAATGCTGCGTTGCCGTAAACAACAGAAAATGGTTTCGCTCTCTTCAACTTACCTCGCGCTTTCCTATATGAAGCGCACCATGAAGTGCAACTATGAACCATTTCACGCGAATGCTTTCGTGCAACTCCATCAACGTATGTCGCCGCGGATCTGCGAAGCGAGTTCACTTGTCCGTTTTTATTGAAACGCCAGGCGCGCGTCTAATGCGTGTCTAGTGCATGCCAGTTGGTACAAATACACGTGGGTGTATGCACGTATACAAAGCATCTGTACCTGCTGCAGGTTGTAATCAACGCACCTTCAGAAACATTTCACTCTTGACCAGTTCCCGCTTGAACCGAAACGCGCTGCTTCGAGACACCTCACCAGTAGAACTCTCACTTCTAAGGAAGTTCTTAGCACCGCATCAGAATCACTTGGCATCACGATTGTCCAAATGGGCACATTTAAAAAAAAGTCATCGCAGTGCTGCTGGACGAGTGCTCGTATCAGTCTGGTCGTAGTTTTTTTTCTTGCGTGTGCACAAGCCGGTTGTAATCAATCGTCACAACGTCACGCCCTGTAGCCACTTACAGGATCCAGCAAGAAGCACGTTCACTGTGTCACAGCACGAAGAAAACACAATCAGATAAGTGGACTAGTTAGAACTGGATGAAATACCGCGGCCGTGGAACTAAAATGTACTACGTGAGACGCCATGGCTAGTGGTGTAAAGTATAGAGCTGCACAACGTTGCCGGTTGAGTAACGCACATCCCGCTTGCTCTTGTGTTGTGCCGTTTATGTTCATAAAGGTAACTCTTTACTCTACGTCTTATTTCGTACCATTTTGTTTCATTTACATCTATTCACCGTAGCAACAGAACCCAAACATTCGCTTTTGGATTAAAGTTTTGAACCTTCTAGGGGGCGCTTCAGGCAAATAAGCGAGGATATTGGAAAAATAAATATTGGAAAAATAAAATATGGACAGTGTGCCGTAAATGGCAGAGAACTTAAGCTGAAAATTTACTTTTTTTTCCATTAAGATAGAATTTATCGAAGTAGAGGCATTAGGCCAACATCAAAAAAGAAAAAAGGGTTTTTTTTTTGTCGAGCCTGGTGGCATACTTGTCACCACCCCGTTATAAAGGGGACGCTCATAGCATCCATCCATTCCATCCATCCATCGAGGAGGAAAGGGAGGGTGTCGCTACCTTGGAAACTTGTTTCATCTAGGGACCTTATTTTGGGCTGCCTCAGCATTGTTGGTACCGACCGCCAGGGATACCAGGGAAATGAAGCTCTCGCTGAACACATTGAGACGCTGAAACGTTAATGTCCTTCATGGCGTGTTTTCAAAGAACGCTTCCTGGCCGCTTACATCATAAATCAAGACACCGTGCTCACAACTAAAAAAGAAAGTAACATGCACGTGAAAGTCCAGTATTGCTGCGTCTACTCGCTAGGCTAGGCAGTGAAAGACTTGGTATTGCTGCGCCTATTCACAAGGCTGTGTGTTCTGGCGCTACCATCAGATCTCGTAAACTGCGGTTCCGGGTGCCTATAGTCTGATGCCAGGCGTGACCGGCAACTGGCGCGAAATGCGACATGCAGCGTTTCGAAAGCCCATGCATTAAGCAGTTAACACTGCGTCTCCCTCTTTTCGTGAAGAACGGACGCTGGACGCGCTGAAACGCGCATGCGCCAAAGGAACGCAGCGCGGCGTGCGCGTGCGAGTTAATGGCAAGACCGTCGCCTGGCGTGCAACGCCATCGTGACGCGACAAAATAAACACCGGTGAGCCAACACCACCTAGATAATTTCAGACAGGCCTCTTCACTGCCGCCGTGACGTCACGCACCTGGCCCGTCGACGCGCGCGCGCGCGAGCCGCTGCGGCGCGGACGCTTCCCGCGCGGCGGCCACTACAGATGAGTAAAACATTAATTTCTGCATTGCCGCGATATAGGCATAGAGTATAAAATTTCTGAACGAACGTTATTTCACATCAAGATGAAACAGTCCTGTTCCGCTCCATCTTGGCGGACGTAATTGCTTCAGATTGCACTTAAAAGAAACGTACACAAGTCCCGGGCACCTGGCAAAATATTTATTACAATGTAAGTACCATGTATCACAAGGAACATACGAACCTCCAGCTTTTAGCAGTCATATTGACATCTATGACTACATTGTGCAACACAAAAACCGAAACTGACAAGATTAAGCAAAAAAAAAAACAAGGCGCTAGATTATTCGTTATAATGTTTCAAAATTTATCACAGTGAAAAACTTTTAGCATCTGGTACAGTCATATTCACAGCCATAATCACATTATGGGGCAAACAGAAAAACACAACTGCTCTTAGAACGAAAGAAACTAGCTACTGGAGTATTTATTACAATGTATAAAGTGTATCACAAGGAACAAACATTTAGCATTTGGAACAGTCATATTCAAAGCCATATTCACATTGTGGGACAAAAAGAAAATACGAACCGGCCAGCTTAAAAAAAAAACTAGCCATTAGTAAAGCTTGCTTCATATTTTAGCGAAGGGGCCACTAGCTAAGTTTACTGTAGCGTTAGCAACTTTCTTTGCTTTATACAGGCTTTTTCTTTCATGACACTGTCATTCCTGCAAGCGACATAGTTTTTTAAAAGCGTGTTGACAGCTGGTTTTAGAATGTTCTTGAGTACGGTATCTGGATGGTGGCCACTTGCACACATGTCCAACTCCTCGCCGTCGCTTAGTAGGAACTGCATGATGCTCAAGAGGACCATCCTTTGGTTGGTTTCTGCATGAAACCGCTCCTCCTGTTCTTTACTGACAAGGTGCTCTAATACTATCTTAGTGCCAAGAACAACATTAACAACAAAAGGCTGCGGAAACTTCAAGCCGCCTCTGCTCATGCTGTCAATGAGTACGTGCTCACTTTGCTGCAGTTCTCGGTCAGTGATCATGAGCTGTGACCGACAATCCTCACATGGCTGACGTTTAATTGCAGCATGCGCACTATAGCCTGCAATGTATGCCAACGCAGGCACGTCAGTTTGTGATGCCTTCAGGTCACTTTGGGTGAGTTTGATGGCATACTTTGCTATTAGCATCTCGGCATCAAGCTCCTGTTCCTTAGGTGCCAATGACAGCGGCATATCTTCCAGCTTTAAAGTGTCCTGCAAGCGAATCTTTGTCTCCGCTTCGAATACTTCTGTGATTGACACATTGTAGTGAGATCCACACATTTGGCGGTACTTCCCGAACCTGGCCTCAAGGCAATCTGTTTGAAACTTCCCCAAAAGGACGTACCTAAAGCCCAGCTCATCAAGGCAATACCGTGACAGCTCAATCAATGAATACGTGCTTAGCCGGAGAGCAAAGTGGGTATCCTTTGTCAAACCTCCAGCCGTGGTTCCCCTCCGGCTCCACATGTCAAGCCAGGTAATGAACTGATCAAGGTACTGAACTTGCAAACAAGACATATCCTTCACAGGCTGCTGATAAATATCACGTAGTCTGTACCCCTTTTCTGGAGTCTTAACATTTACAATGCTCCACCACCTGACAATCAAATCAATAAAGGTGGCCGTTTCCTGCAGTGCAGCCAAATGCAATTTCTGCGCTTCAAGTGACAAAGCTGATGACACAAAGCTGTTAAAAACTTTCAACACCAATTTCACATTTTGACGCTCTAGGTGGCTTGGATAAAGTGCTTTATAGCTCAGACCATAGGCAACCTTTGCAAGCTTGCTTTGTTCACTCTGGTACAGCTTCCTCAAAAAAGTAAACGAAGCTTTTTGGTCCTCACCACTTCCACAGCTTTCAAAAGGAGGATACAAAAACGACTTGTCATCATCCTTCTGATTGAGCCAATTATTGCGTATACACTTGAGCAAGTGAACAGTGTCCACAACATGAAACAATGGCTGCTGCGGGTTGGCAGGATGAGGAAAAACAATCCCTGGCTCATTTTGCTCGCTAAACAGAGACATCATTTTCCTGTTTATGGCATTGTTGTCTGTTACGACCGCAACAACATGCAGACCAGCACTTTCAAGCCTCATGATTAGTGTCTTTAGAACATCATGTAGCTCCGTTGCTGTGATACGAGTTACCGGAAGGATATGAGCAACATCTTTATAAGATGAAAGCAAAGACTGTACCATGAACACGTGCGCTGTCTTTGCTGGTTCCGCACAATGCGCAGCAAGCCCTGTTAGGCAGCCACCTTTATATTCAAAAAACTGTTGCAGGTGTATTTCATCAAGCATGACAGTCACATTTTTTTTCATGAGGCTTCAGAATGGTTGCTCTGCGCTTAATGTACCTCAGAAAACCTTCTTCGCACTGCTCTTTCGATGGGCTCACATCATGTGCAGCACAAACTCGCTTGATGGTAGTGTCATGCGGCAAGACAAGCTTGTTGCTGTGGCGAAAAAACTTGTAAGCATGTGGAGAAATTGTGTGCAATATACTGCTAAAAACTAAAAGCTCTGCAGAATACCGCACGCCATTACTCTTCTTTGTCAGCAGCTTGCACTGCTCCTTCAGGAAGATTAGTGCGTCAGCCCTCTCATCATCATGCAGCTCATCATCACAAATGTCATCCAGCAAGGATAAAACAAGCCTAAGCACTCCCCCCACCTTGTCCTCCTGTTGACGGGCCTTCTTTTCACAATATCGCTCCACGCTGTCTAGAAGGTTGTCCAGCACACGGACATCACGTACTTCGTCAGGAATGCACACATCATCCGACACCAACGGAGCGCACTTAAAATACACGGAAACGGACAGATCCTTTGTAACCACCACAGATACAAGCATCTCCGGAGCTTGCAACGCCGGTTCGATGTGGGCGACGATGAGGCACGTCTCGCAGGCTGTTGTACACCAAAACTTCTTATTTGAACGCTCGTTAACTCGAGAAATCAGTTCACCCAGATTACAAACCTTGTACTGTTTTTCTTCTTTTTCAAACGCTGCTTGGGACTCGTGTATGGCTTTCTGGAGTAGCTCATTTTCAGTCCGCTTCCTTTTCAGTTCAGGCTCTTCTCGCGACGTGCGCGAATCCGAGATATACGAAGGGCAGTCTGGAAAAATGGCTGGGAAGGCGTCTGGAGTCAGCCGTGTCAACTTCATAGGAGCTTCTATGGTTCGTCCATCGCAGTCCGTATACGTTGACGTTGTGCGCAGGTGTTCCGACTTGAAGTGACGCTCGCAAACCTGCGCGTGACCGGAACAAAAAAAAACACCAATTAGAATCTCCTGGGATAATTACGAGAAATCTCGTTAATTCTGAAGGGGTACGCTCGATGCAGCTTACCTTGGGGTCCTTCAACAGCCTCACGTCGACGTCGCTACGTCGCACAGCCCGCTGCCACTCCGCTCTTCGCTTAGCGTCTCTCGGAAAAGAAAACAAGCGGACTTTCGGACCATTGTCGTAGTTCCCTCGACAGTTGGGTACACAACACCGCCCCATGTCTCAGGATACATTCGTCAACAAAATAAATTCGGCGGAAGCGGTAACTGCAACACGGAACAGCGCGCACGGCGTGGCCGCGTGGTCTCGTTCAACGACAGAGTGAAATAATTGTCCCGGCTGCCGCCACCTGTCGGAGACTCGGACAACTTACGGCTCTGCGGCAAAGCTACGGGCTACCACGGTGCTCGCTCTCTCGAGAGAGGTCACCCTCCTCCTTGCCTGTCAACATGCCCGGACACGCCGAAACGCTGCTCGTACGGCGTGAGCTAGGTGGTGTTGGCGTGAGAGGCTCGGGCAAAGTTGAATGACGTCACACGAAGGCGCGCCGGAGTGAAGAGGCCTGAACTCATTTAGGTGGTGTTGGGTGAGCACGCACACCGCGTCACGTCGAGCTGTATTGGGGCATTGACTGTGGCATGTAGTCATATTCTCACAAGACACGCATCTCACGATTATCAAGTTTGCACCAGTCACATACATTCGTCATTTATTGACGTCACGTAATTGATGATGATTGATTTGTGGGGTTTAACGTCCCAAAACCATCATATGATTATGAGAGACGCCGTAGTGGAGGGCTCCGGAAATTTTGACCACCTGGGGTTCCTTAATGTGCACCCAAATCTGAGCACACGGGCCTACGACATTTCCGCCTCCATCGGAAATGCAGCAGCCGCAGCCGGAATTTGATCCCGCGACCTGCGGGTCAGCAGCCGAGTACCTTAGCCACTAGACCACCGCGGCGGGGCTATTGACGTCATGTAATACCAAATTTGGCATATGTGAAGCTAGCGAAACGGGCATGAGCACATTATGAGTGTGGCATGTAGTCATGTTGTTACATGAAAAGCATGTCATGATTATCATGTTTGTAAGTGTCATTTACATGTGCCGTTTGTTCACTTCGTGAAATACCGTGTTTCGTACATGTGAAGCTATCGAAATGGCCATGAAAGCATCATGACCATAGCATGTAGTCATGATGTTACATGAAACGCATCTCATGTTTATTACGTTTGCACTGGTATCATACCTTCATCATCCTTTCACGTCCCGTAATACCAAGTTTAGTATCAGTGAAGTTAGCAAAATGCCACCAACGCATCATGAGCGTGGCATTTAGTCATGTTGTTACATGACACCATCTCAGTATTATCATGTTTGCACCAGTAACATACCTTCGTCATCCATTCACGTGCCGTAATACCAAAATTGGTAAATATGACGCTAGCAAAACGCCCGCGAGCGCATCATGAGCTTGACATGTATTCATGTTGTTACATCACACGCATGTCATGATTTTTATGTTAGGGTCAGTCACTTGTGTTCGCCATGTAATCATGTCATACCATACGAGATTTTCAACATGTCATGTGAACGAAACCACCGCAATAGCTGCAGGACCATCAAATTGTTATGCATGACATTCATGAGAATCATGTTATGATTTTTATGTTATGACTAGTCAAATATGTTCTTAATACAGTAATGTTACGCCATACCAAGTTTGGTAGCGATGCCATTATCGAAACGGCCAGGTGAGCTAAAAGTTGTAGGTGGCTAGATAGATAGATAGATAGATAGATAGATAGATAGATATATAGATAGATAGATAGATAGATAGATAGATAGATAGATAGATAGATAGATAGATAGATAGATAGATAGATAGATAGATAGATAGATAGATAGATAGATAGATAGATGGATAGATAGACACATACATACGCGCAAAGTCGCCGAAGTTCCCTAAGAAATGCTTCGCTATAAAAAACATGGTAGGGCTCGGGCGCATGGGCAGACAGAGTTATACAGACGAAAATGAAGAGTAGATAAAGAACGGCAGGCCCAGAGAACGGGTGTTGTCCCTCATCTGGATTCCTTACAGTACATACAATAACACAATGTTTTCCGTGTCACGTATTTATATGATGATAGAGCGGGTGTACAGAGGATTCACTTTTAACGCATTTAACCTCCACAACAAGCTCCTTCGTGATCATTCACTTCACGGGTATTGTTTTAACAAAAAAACGTAACAGCTTTGTCACACAGGCGAAGCAATGAACGCGATAGCAACAATTTGTAAGGTCACCCGCAGAATGAAAAGCAGATCGAAACATGCCCCTTGATTCTCACGCACAAATGACGCATGAAACGTACTCACGGGTAAAGATGCACGTGAATAAGCGACTCAGTACCTACTGCGCTGTGTCTGAAAAGCACGCGCTTTTCGCAAACTGAGACTGCAAAGATTGCATT
This sequence comes from Rhipicephalus annulatus, assembly GCA_013436015.1. Lineage (NCBI taxonomy): Eukaryota > Metazoa > Arthropoda > Arachnida > Ixodida > Ixodidae > Rhipicephalus > Rhipicephalus annulatus. Next base: position 181,267 of record WOVY01005309.1, read on the forward strand.
GACTTTGTGCACCTGGTAACTACAACAGAATCGTTCCCGGTAAAGCCTGAGGCCAGCCAAAACGTACGATCCTCCCCTCCTCCCCACTGCGAGTGAAGGAGCGTCGCTCCTTTTCTCTAAGCGGGGAAAAGTACGCGTGGGAGAATAGAGCGTGCGCCGCTGCGCAATGTGGCGACACGCGCTCATTGCGCCATCTTACTGGTAATGCTGAAAACACGATAAGTTCTTGCGAGATGCCCGTGAGCTGCTGTAGGTGGTAGATATAGGTAGCTTGCTGTTAGAAGGTTGAAGGACGTGCTCTTCGGTGGACCATAATTGAGAGGATCCTAGTTTGATTCCGCGCGCCAGAGTCTTTTTCTGGGTTTTTCTTTCTCTTATTTTCATATACATAGATACGTATACATATACGGTGAGCAACGCCGATGTCGATGCCCGCGCTGGCGGCAAAATTCAGCCGCGAGGACCCATATAGTTACTATCGAAATATAAACAAGCTTATGATGTCATGTTTTGTTGAGGATGACTGTCTTTCTTCGAATAACTCAACGCAGAAGTTTTGGTCTGTCTGTCCGTCTGTCTGTCTGTCTGTCTGTCTGTCTGTCTGTCTGTCTGTCTGTCTGTCTGTCTGTCTGTCTGTCGGTCGGTCGGTCGGTCGGTCGGTCGGTTGGTCGGTCGGTCGGTCGGTCCAACTGTTAAGATTACCGGCCAAAGTTAAAGCTCGTGCACAACTACAGCCCATTCTTATCTGGTAGCAGCGTTCATGCTTGCGAACATTGTCAATAAAAAAGCAAATATTACGCATAATTGAAGCGTGACATGAACACGTAAATACTAGGTAGTGTGTTTCTTCGTTTAGTTCAGGCATAGGTACGGAATTCCAATGGCTACAGTGTTTATTGCGCTGCGCTCACAATTTGAATTACGCTGCATTGAAGAATTTGAGGTTAGTCAGTGTTCATATAGGCACCAAATTTGTAAAACACGCATTTGTAGGCACCTATTGTAACTTAAGCACAAACGTAAAAATAGCCATGTACAAGCACTCTAAAACGTTCGGAACACCCTCTTATTCTGCAATTCATGCTCATATATCAATGTGGCACAATGGGTGCACTGAAACAAAATATGTATTCGCCTGAAATCTGGTCTCTACTCATGAGAGTAGGAACAGTCGGCATATTGTGGTGTTAAAATATTAAAAGTCGCTTTTTTTAAAATAAATGTGTATAGGGAGAGGTTGGTGCCAATGCGCGGCGCCGGCTGCTCCTCTACTTTTGCACAAAAGTCGGCAACGCACATTTTGTAGCAAACACAAGGCCAAAGACATGTACGTAGCAGAAAATTTAAACAATAATTGCACGTTTTTCAACACTGAGTGTCCACACCACACAGAAATCTGTGCACACTACATAGAATTGTATCCGCACCACACTGAGTTTGTAAAAACAAAAGTAATCACGCCAATTTAAGTGTTCACACGAAACGTGAAAGTTTAATAAAATGTAAGGTGATCGCGTCACTTAAATACTGAACTGTTTTCAGAAAAGTTTCACAAAATATCGCAGTGAAACACGAAAAGACTGTTTTGAAACATATCGCCGTTAACATTGAAGTACGTTTGTTTTATGTTTAGTACTTTTGAGCTATTTTTTATTACTCCAGAAAGTGAGCGACTGCAAGCGCTGCAGTGGCTTGTAGCTTTCTTTTTTGCCATGAGCTCAAGATATTTGCAATGGACCATATGCGAAACTGCTTTGTGCTCTGGCAACACTGTGCATTTTGACCCCGCCGCCATTTTAATGTGGGCGAGTGGTCGACGACAACGCGTTCGCTAGTACGGCCATACGACTCCTGAGCTGAGCTACTGCGATGGCCACAGCAAGACGTTTCCCAGTGCCCAAACATTTGATGTGGACAAACTGTTTAGGAAGCTTGCTACATCTTGCCACTTGCATGTCATTGCATCTTTCGGAAAGCGGTGGAAGAATACCTGCAAGATATAGGCAAACAAACATTCAGTGCGACGTCATGAGCTCGGTTTGTTTCTCTTAGCTGTTTAAACGATTGTTGTTTACAAACACAGGCACTATCACAAATTCATCTCACAGGGAATAGAGGTCACACTTATACGTGCATTGCAGGACCAATGACGCACTTTAATGTGACACCCTCCCCCTGAGTTTTTTCTGTGCACACTCCCGTTTCCTAGCAGCCTTTCCTAGATAGGGCCCTTCACAGCAAGCCTTAAGAGGCATTAGTCACTTGTGGACACTCGGGGGAATTCAAATCAGTTATTATTTATATCTAAGTAGCTTCAAAGGTTTCTAGGAGCTGCGAGTGTAAGGCAGCCAAAATGCTGAATCCCATACAACTAAGTTATGGCTGTCTCCACAGCTGTATGTTTTATAATGCAACATGAAACATTTTTGAAGTGAGGTGAGTTGCAACTGAAAAAACAGCTGCAACGCAACTGAGTCAAAGAGACTAAAATGCAGAGAATGAATCCTGTCTTACGAATAAATAGGACTGCCGCACTCTGAACTCAGGCAGAACATCATTCAGTGAAACCATGGCGATACTCATGGTGCCAGTTTTCGAAACCAACGGCAGTGCGCCCCGCTATCTTTTCAATTTGATTTCGTTGGTAAAGGAAAATTAGTGAGACAGGCCCCCATAGAAAAGTTGCGTCCGCGCACGTTGAAAGAACTTGAGTCAAGTGCCTGAGCAGATACTTTTCTGTTCCAAAGTGGGCATAGCCCTTATCTTCCGAATGACTGTTTTATTGCTGCGCGGTGACTGTACTTGAGGACACAACGGAGCTTGAAAGCGGACAAGCAACCGAGCTGCCTTTCTATAGGATGCGTGTACGGCATGTTACTCGGAGTAGCGGAAGCTCTGCTTGTCTCTGTGCGCAATCACCTTCAAAAATAACATTTCTACGTCGTCTACCTACATGGTGTAATCTCGTCACAAAAAAGCCCGTCCTAACAGTTCGGTTCTGTCATACTAGTTACCCCACCAGCAGTGGCGGACTCTCTAATCGACTGCAGGGACTCACCGGGGCTCTTCGATTTACCATCTCAGACTCACCGCGGATAGTCTGCGGGTAGTCCGAGGCTTCCCCGAAGTCATGAGAAAATTTGAATGCCGCACAGCTTCTCAGTGAGTTCGAGACGGTAAATCGAAAGGCACCACTGTCGTGTAGAGGCCCGACGTAGTGAAAACACTTAGCTGCAAAGCTGATTGATTGATTTGTGGGGTTTAACGTCCCAAAACCACCATTTGATTATGAGAGACGCCGTAGTGGAGGACTCCGGAAATCTTGACCACCTGGGGTTCTTTAACGTGCACCCAAATCTCAGTACACGGGCCTACAGCATTTCCGCCTCCATCGGAAATGCAGCCGCGGCAGCCGGGAATCGAACCCGCGACCTGCGGGTTAGCCACAAAGCTGACAAACCTATAAAAACACGGCCTGTCTGAGTAACACAAAAAAAATGATTAGTCCTGCATTGCTCTCTTGCAGCCCGCGCACCGCGGAGATACATGCATCCTAGACTGTGCCCATAAAGCTTGTGCACGCCATACCCTGTTTTGCGTTTATTTGATCGCTGCAAAATCGTAATTCACGCCACATACCTTGCTATCATCGCTGTCTTTGACTCCGCGCTGCTTGCACAGCGGCAAACAGCAGTGTACTGGCATTTCGCCAGCAAAAAAAAAAAGTTTGACTGCGACAGTCGAAGCTTTGAAACGCGTACGTTCGCATGTGGGTCGCCCGCGCGTTGGGGTCAAGCCTCGCCAGCATCAAAATGGCGGATATGGTACCTGCTGCGTTCACTAGATGGCGCTGTTAATTTCGCATATTGCCTATTGATGAAGGTCGATTATCCAAAGAATTGAGTTTTTGAAGCTTTGCGCAGAGGCGGGGTCGTATTCAATGAAGTGAAAATCACGTTAACGTCGATATGGCTCTTCATCATATCTGAAACTTTTTCCCCTTGCCTGTCATTGTTTAATAAATAACTGCAGATGTGGAAGCACGCAAGGTCATTCCTTACGCGAATACGTTTTTTTTCTACTGAAGCAAGGACAATAAACTTGGTCTTGTTGGCGCACGATATCCAGCTGCCAATAAAACTTCTGTCCTGTTTTATTATCATTTTCATTATACCCAATTATGGGTGCATATTCCAACGCTTGAATGCTTTCACATGCCCATGATAACAAATTTGGTTCTGCAATGCTGACATTGTCCTTTTTGCAGGCTAGCACTTTCAAGTTGAATGAAGGCCAGTTAAACGCCCACATCATTGTGCAGTTCTCCAAAGAGAGGCTTCTGTGGAATGAATGTTCCCGACTTTTAGCAACGTCGAGTACACTTATTCCGTCATGCATATTATTCTACATGTTGAGGCGAAGACACGCATATGTAGTGACGTTAGTAAGATTTACCACGAAGGCGAACGACTTCACATAAATTTTTAATTAGGCAGGGCGAGATGACTCTTCCCGGCATCATCTTAAAACAGTTGCACGTCGAGCAAAATGCGTCACTGTCAACGTGGAGACCTTCTTAGGGACACTCTATTATTTCGAAAATGCCAAACGAAGAGATGTGCATTCCTAGTATCTATATTGCTACGTGCTTCGCAGCATCTTAGAAAAGGAGAGAAAATTAAACCTAATACCTGTACTTCATCTAGGTGCATCTTAAAAGAAACCCAGGGTGCTCCGAATTGCCGAAGCCCCCATTATGGCATCCCTCATATTGATACCATGGAATCAAGATGTCAAACACAAATAAATAACGTTGAGCAAGATGGAAAACTGGGCTAGTTGGTGAGCATTCATCGTGGTTAACAGCGCGAAACACCCGGACAGGAGCGAGAGAAGGACACGGTACAGCGCTGTTTCAACTGAAATTTTTATTGAAAACACGAGAATATATATATAGACAGAACAGAAGACCTCGTGACCAAACCCGCCCCCTCAATCGATAAAATTATACACGGCGACAAGGCTTTGTCATGTGCACGCAATCTTGCCACAAAAATAATACAAACTTCAAACTAAAAGATTCCAATGTCGCCAAGAAAACCGGGCATGAGCGGACGAATGAACTTTAGCCACTATCTAACAAAGATAATTCATTACCAAGTAAGGCGATAGATGGCTGACTAACGCATTGAGACCCTTTCTTATTTATAAAAAATGCCTCCATAATTTCTCTTGAAAGCTTGTTTGGGTGCTTGAAGAGTACTATTGTTTTTTCAAAAAGTGGGTGGCATCCACATTCGCGGCAATGCAAAGACAAATGTGAATGCGCAAATCCTTTCAAGGAGCTGTGGTGTTCCCTTAGCCGTATATTGACACAACGCCCAGTCTGACCAATGTACTCTCGCCCGCATGAAAATGGGGTTGAGTACACGACATTCTGCATGCACGGGAGAAACTTCATAGTATGTTTGATACTACACTGCTGATAAATTCCAGTCTTCCTGCCTTCTATGCGAGTGTTTACTGCCTGGCAAAGTCCCTTAAGCTTCGTTCTGCTTGAAAACCCAACGTTTAATCTGAACTTAGAAGCTACTTTCTTTAATCTGTGCGAAAAAGAATGGACATATGGAATGTAGACAGAACGGCTAAAATCTTTATCTTTCACTCGGGAGGACTGCCCCTTGACCTCACGCAGCAGCTTATCGCAAGTCGTAGAAATGATAGAGTGAGGAAAGCCTGCATCACGCAGCCTCGCCACCTGATAATTAACGCTGTCAAGCATACGATGGGGACAACTCTTGTTGAGGGCGGACCTTATAGCGGAAGTGGCTATACCTCGTTTAATCAATTTCGAGTGCCCTGATCTGAAATCAAGAAGAGACTTCTTTGACCTCGGTTGATAGGTCCAACACACATGTTCCGCTTTGAAAGACAGTCTAAGGTCTAAGAACTGCAACTCCTCCTTTTCAGGAACCTCAATAGTAAACCTAAGACCTTGTCCCTGTTCCTTAAACAACTTCACGACGTCCACAATCGATCTTTGGAAATTTAGCCTATTGACGAAAACCAAATAGTCATCCACATAGCGGAAAATTCTCAAAGCTAATTCACCTAGGTTATCATTAATTTTGCGGTCAACGAAACTTAAAAAGATGCTGCTTAGTACTGGCGCTACGCAGGAACCTATGCACACTCCTGCCCTTTGGATAACTGTCCTTCCTTGCCACTGAACGATCGTGGACTTCAAGTAAAACTCTAAAAGCTCTAGGAAGCTAGCAACCGGTATTTTGCAACTTTCGACGAAGCCTAACTCATTCATTTGACGTCGATGATAGCCGTCGATGACGTCGATGATAGCCGTCATTTGACGTCGATGATTTTGACGTCGATGATAGCCGTTTACGTGTGCAAAGCAAGAGTAGCGTCTTGGTATGCCAGGAAGTCGATATGCCCTCCCGACCTGCAGTCTTTGTGTGGGTGGATGACTCCGTCTGAGGGGCACGCTCGGAGGATGTGCCGCATTTTACGCGCGGAGTGGTGGCAACATGTGAGGGTGTACAGGGATCTTTTGCGTTTAGCCTGTGCCAAAGAGGCTTCCGAAGCGCGAAGACGGCTTCTCCTGAAGGAGTGGACTAAAGTGTCCTACCACGCCACGGAGTTCTTATGGAGTCAAGTTCGACCTTCGCTACCTAAGAAGAAAGAAGTGAAAGGAACAGGGATTGTGACCATGATCGGGGACCAAGTAGTACCAGACAAGTTTCTACAGGTCCTTCAATTAGGGCCCAAATTCTGTCTCGAGCCGCGTCTGAATCAGCTGGATAAGGTCGTCTTAGCCAGGACAGTGGCTCTCCGAGCTGAGGAGGAGGACAGACTAAGGTGTGTGTCTGAGTGCGTCGATGTGTTTCAGAAACCGTCGAAGGATTCTAGGTGTTCGAGAAAGTTAGGACCTCTGATTGATTTCTGTGCTAATAGTAATTTGCGCATTCTAGAGTCTGACAAAGAAGGACATTTTGTTATTATTCCGGAAAACTTGTATCTGGAAAAAGCAACCACAGCAATTGATAAGAATTTTCGCGAAGTCTCCGTTGATCCCTCTAAGATTAAATCACGTGCTATGGCTATGATGAATGAGGTTGGATTAACGAAAGTAGCAAACGAAGTCAAGCGAGAAAAAGGGCTCCTTCTGCAGGCCTTCTTCAGTGTTAAGACGCATAAGCAGAACTTTCCTTTCAGGACCATCGTCTCGGAAAGAAGGTCATGGTTAAATGTTATTTCAGTGTACTTGCAGACAAATCTCGCACAGCTTAAGCTGGAGGACCCTTTCGAAGTCGCCAGTTCTAACTGCGTAGTTCAAGTTCTGCAGAAAAATAACCCTGGCGGTTGCTTTGGATTCAGCATAGACATAGAGGATCTTTATTATTCCCTGCCTCATGTACAGTTATTGAAATTCGTGCAACAGTCCATCGAGGGACAAATGAATGAGTTAGGCTTCGTCGAAAGTTGCAAAATACCGGTTGCTAGCTTCCTAGAGCTTTTAGAGTTTTACTTGAAGTCCACGATCGTTCAGTGGCAAGGAAGGACAGTTATCCAAAGGGCAGGAGTGTGCATAGGTTCCTGCGTAGCGCCAGTACTAAGCAGCATCTTTTTAAGTTTCGTTGACCGCAAAATTAATGATAACCTAGGTGAATTAGCTTTGAGAATTTTCCGCTATGTGGATGACTATTTGGTTTTCGTCAATAGGCTAAATTTCCAAAGATCGATTGTGGACGTCGTGAAGTTGTTTAAGGAACAGGGACAAGGTCTTAGGTTTACTATTGAGGTTCCTGAAAAGGAGGAGTTGCAGTTCTTAGACCTTAGACTGTCTTTCAAAGCGGAACATGTGTGTTGGACCTATCAACCGAGGTCAAAGAAGTCTCTTCTTGATTTCAGATCAGGGCACTCGAAATTGATTAAACGAGGTATAGCCACTTCCGCTATAAGGTCCGCCCTCAACAAGAGTTGTCCCCATCGTATGCTTGACAGCGTTAATTATCAGGTGGCGAGGCTGCGTGATGCAGGCTTTCCTCACTCTATCATTTCTACGACTTGCGATAAGCTGCTGCGTGAGGTCAAGGGGCAGTCCTCCCGAGTGAAAGATAAAGATTTTAGCCGTTCTGTCTACATTCCATATGTCCATTCTTTTTCGCACAGATTAAAGAAAGTAGCTTCTAAGTTCAGATTAAACGTTGGGTTTTCAAGCAGAACGAAGCTTAAGGGACTTTGCCAGGCAGTAAACACTCGCATAGAAGGCAGGAAGACTGGAATTTATCAGCAGTGTAGTATCAAACATACTATGAAGTTTCTCCCGTGCATGCAGAATGTCGTGTACTCAACCCCATTTTCATGCGGGCGAGAGTACATTGGTCAGACTGGGCGTTGTGTCAATATACGGCTAAGGGAACACCACAGCTCCTTGAAAGGATTTGCGCATTCACATTTGTCTTTGCATTGCCGCGAATGTGGATGCCACCCACTTTTTGAAAAAACAATAGTACTCTTCAAGCACCCAAACAAGCTTTCAAGAGAAATTATGGAGGCATTTTTTATAAATAAGAAAGGGTCTCAATGCGTTAGTCAGCCATCTATCGCCTTACTTGGTAATGAATTATCTTTGTTAGATAGTGGCTAAAGTTCATTCGTCCGCTCATGCCCGGTTTTCTTGGCGACATTGGAATCTTTTAGTTTGAAGTTTGTATTATTTTTGTGGCAAGATTGCGTGCACATGACAAAGCCTTGTCGCCGTGTATAATTTTATCGATTGAGGGGGCGGGTTTGGTCACGAGGTCTTCTGTTCTGTCTATATATATATTCTCGTGTTTTCAATAAAAATTTCAGTTGAAAACAGCGCTGTACCGTGTCCTTCTCTCGCTCCTGTCCGGGTGTTTCGCGCTGTTAACCACGATGGACAAATAAATATATTATTTTTCTGTTCAGAATGTTTACGCCCGGAGGTGGTTAGCAGCATCTGTCTTGGAAGTCATGAGCTTGAGCCGATAGCATAGCATTGTTGACCAGCTGTAGCTGGTGCTATAAACTTGGTTTGGTCAGCTCTGCCGCAAGCTGGCCCGCTCTTGGTCATAACTAGATAGGTGTTGTTTGCATATTTTTTCATGTTTATTAGGCTTAAGTGCATGATCCTACAAAACTGCCTGTTCACGGGAAAATATGCCGCTAGGTGTGACCAGGTCTATAGACTCCTATTAACTTTCCTGAACAGAACTGCTTTGGTCTCAAGTTTATAGACATATTTTCATGTTGCTACTCGTTGTGTACGACTGTAGTTCGTTTTTAACATTAAATTGTTTTATGCCAGGGCCCACCGAGATTTCAGTGACACATTTCCGTCGCGGAACTGACGTCTGAAAATACGCACGATCACAAGAGGAAGAGTTGCGACAAAGGGAGTCAAACCTATGCCCTCTGGGTCCGTCACAACAAATGCCAGAAACGCTATCCACTGCAACATGGTCACACATGCTTTGAGCACTTTACAAATATCCTTTTATATAGTTGCGAAACTGCAACATCACTACAACGAAGTGAGGGAAGAAGATAAAGAAGACCTATTGGTGTTCGAGCAGATAATGGTTCTGCTAGATAACAAATACCCAATTTTACTAAAAAGAATGCGAGAGATTGGCTTGCCTGACTTCTTTATTGCATAGACGACTGAGTTGCTGGACAAGGCGTTTTACAGTTTACAGGGTGGGATATCAACATAGAAATTCGGACAGACACGTGGCCTCCCCCAAGGAGTGGTTCTGTACCCTTTACTATTTAATATGTTGCTTAGCTCCATTTCTCATCATCAAACAGTGAACGTGGATGATATAGCATTCTTTGTTTCTGTGGATCACATTAAGTTACATTATACTCCTTTACAAGGAGAGTTATTGACCTCAAAAGCTTCGCTAGAGAGTGTTTTTTACCCTTATTGTACAGAAGTGTGCAGTTCTATCATTCTTCCCGCAATACAATACAAATGTATCACTCTCGTTCCAACAAGTCGAATTTCCCCAAGTGCAAAGAGTCAAGCACCTCGGAATCATCTATGATAAACATCAACTTGCATATGCCTATATTGAACATACTGTGACGAAAGCGTCACGCATATTAGGCCTACTCAGAAGGAAGGAAGGAAGAAAAATATAAGGAAAAGAACAGCAGGGAGGGTAACCAGCCTATCGGCAGCCAGTTTGCTACCGTGCGCATGGGAGAGGAATGGGGGAGATGAAAGATAGAGAGCAGAGAGGGAAGAGAGAAGCACAGCACATTTGGCAGCACATGCGCAGACACTCAGTCATAGTCCAGTCTTGTCTTTCGCGGTGTGTGACATTGCTGTTACAGTCGCTTATTCAAGTCCGTGTCACGTAGGAATTTCAACTGAGCTTTCGTCACCTTCTGTTGCAATGTCTTCTCTCGGGCACTTGACAGAATAGTGTCCACAGACATTTGGCTGTTGTCGATGCGCGCAAAAGTAGACGCCAGTGACTGTCTCTCGATTTCATACAACGTACAGTCACACAGAATGTGGTGTAGCGTCACTTCGCAATGACAGGCATCGCAAAGAGCATTGTCGGCCATTCCTATGACAAAGGAATAAGATTTTGTAAACGCCACTCCTAGCCATAAGCGATGAAGAAGGGTGGCTTCTCTTCGGTTGAGTCCAGTGGGCATGCGGAGAGCCATCAAAGAGGACAGGTGGTGTTGACGATTCGTATCGATGCTTGGTGGGCACCATAGTGAAAACGTGACTTCACGCGCAAGTCATCGAAGATTACTGGCAGCATCGGTCCGCGAAAGTGGTATGGCTTCTTCTCGTGTTCCTTCAAGGGCTGCCCGTGCGGCAGTATCGGCATGTTCGATCCCTATGATGCCGCAGTGACTTGGCAGCCATTGAAGCGTCACATGATGCCTTTTCTCTTGTGAAGTGTGGAGAAGGCATCGAATTTCGAAAACAAGCTGTTCGTATGGCCCGCGACGCAGTGCTGAGAGCACAGATTGTAGGTCAGCCCTTGAGGCGCTGAAAATCGACCATTGTTGCGGTGGTTCCTGACTGACGACACAAAGTGCAGCGCGCAAAGCAGCTAGCTCCGCTGTTGTAGATGCCGTAAAGTGGTCAGTCCTAAAGCTGATGGTATTACCTCTTGCTAGGACAACTACTGCCCCTGACGAACACTGGCGGTTCGTGGAACCATTGGGGTATACATGTATGCTGTCTGAATATTTCTCGTGCAAAAGAAGAAGGAACAGTCGTTTCAGCACGAGCAACGAAAGCTCAGATTTCCTCCGTATCCCTGGTACACTAAGATGCACTGTGGGTCGAATAAGACACCAAGGCGGTATGGATGGTTTAGATGCAGGAGTGAAGCCCGAGGGAAGTTTATCGTTGTATTTCACAATCATATTGGCGAACGATGCTTGGCGCCTCTCTGAAGGCCAGTGCAAGGTGATGACAAGGAGTACGTGCGAAGTGTCTGATATGCCTTCTCAGGACTTCTACAACAATGTGAGCTTGTATCGTATAGTCACCAGCAATTGAAATTGTTGCTTCCGTTGACGTACATCTGGGAACACCAAGGCACACTCTCAGCGCTTCGGCTTGTACTGCCTCTAGAACACGAAAATTGGTCTTGCAGGTATTGTTAAGCACGGGCAAGCTATATCTGAGGAAACCGAGAAACAGGGCTCTGTAGAGCTCTATCATTGCGTCTACTGACATCCCCCACGTCTTTCCTGCCAGGAACTTGAACAGTTGGGAAATAGCGGTCAGGCACTTCTTCATATAGGTCACATGTGGACTCCAGGAGAGGTCCCTATCAATAATGATGCCCAGAAACCGGTGGGTTGCGGCGTAAGAAATCGGTTGCCCGCAGATTGAGATGACATAAGGAGTCATTGCTTTGCGAGTGAAGGCCACCAGCACGCATTTTTCTGTTGATATGCTGAGACCTTGTTTTAACAAGTAGTTGGCAATCATAGTTGCTGCTTTTTGGAGCCGGCAACGTATCTGAGGACGTGTGACTGCCGAAGTCCAGACACAGATGTCGTCTGCGTATATTGAGATTTTAATGGTGCTTGGCAAGTATTCAGCAAGGCCAATTAGTGCAAAATTGAATAGCGTCGGGCTAAGAACTCCGCCTTGAGGAACACCCCTGGAAGTATAGCGTCGCGTAGTTGGGCTATCTTCTGTTAACACAAAGAATGATCTTGCAGCCAGGTATCTCAAAATCCACCGAAATACTCTACCACCAAGGCCAACCAGCGCAAGAGCACCCAAAATGGCTTGATGTAGTACATTATCATAAGCGCCTTTCACATCAAGAAACAAAGCTGCAGATAATCGCTTACGGATCTTTCGTGCTGAACGTACGAAACTAGATCAACGACATTATCAATAGAAGAGCGGTCGCGTCGGAAACCAGCCATTGAATTCGGATATATCTTGTAGTATTCAAGATACCACTCCAGGCAGCCTAGTATCATCCGTTCCATTATCTTCCCTACGCAGCTGGCCAGTGGAATTGGGCGGTTTGAGGTGAGTTCGAGTGGGGATTCGCCCTGCTTTGAGATGGGTAACACGCGGCTTACTTTCCAGTCTTGAGGAACATTGTCATCCTGCCACGAGATGTTGTAGAGGCTCAACAGTTCTCTCCTTGCACCTTCCCCAAGGTTGCACAAGGCTCGGTTCGGAATACCATCTGAACCCGGAGAAGTTGAAGGCCTGCAGAGAGCTAGGGCTGCTTGGAGCTCCTCCATTGTAAAAGGGAGGTCCGTGTGGTAGTCACGGGAACGGGGCACGTCACCTCTCACTGGAGAACCTGGACGAGTGGCTTGGTTGGCGATCTGCGCACAGAAATCTTCTGCGACATCGATGTCTTGCCTCCATTGAAATGGCGCCAGCGCTTTGAATGGAAAGCGTTGTTCCGTAGGGTGACGCAGACCTTGCACCGTTTTCCAAATGTGTCAGAGTGGCTTGCGAGGGTCTAGTGACTGGCAAAACGTTGTCCATCGTTCCGACGCTAATTTATCCATGCGACGCAGAATCTTCTTTTGCATCCTCCTGGCTGCCCTAAGATCGTGAATTGATTTCGTACGCCGATACCGATGCTCCGCCCGGCGTCGCAGTGCTCGGAGTCGCTCCTATTCTATATCAAAGTCGTTTCGTGGGGAAGATATAGTCACCGGGCGAGTAGCGTTTTGCATTGTGCTCTTAATTATTTCCTCTAACCCAGATCGTAGGCCATGGCTGCAAGCATCTTCCATGTCAGATTTGAAGTTGGTCCATTGGACTGCTCGACGAATAGTCATCCATGGACCATAACTAGACATCCTTTGATGTTAGGGTAGATTGGAATGTTATCACTTCCTCGTATCTCAACATCTGGAAACCACTTGACGTATCTCGCGAGGGAGTTGGAGACAAAGGGAAGGTCGAGACAGCGGCGGTATGTCACTCCTCGAAGAAAAGTGGGGCTGCCGTCGTTCAGGAGAGTAAGGCCATAGTTGTAGGCGATGTTTGCTAACCTACGGTCTTTTGCATTTGTCCGCATACTTACCCATGTGTGATTGTGCGCATTGAAAGCCCCTATGATGATCCATGGTGCAGGACACACTCTCAAAATATCCGCTAATCTCCTCGAATCAAGATTATTCGACGGCGATATATAAACGCCTATGAGGGTAAATATGAGTTTGTTCTTTTTCACAGTGATGCAGACATACTGATTGTCTTCGTGAGTGCAACATACGTCAGTTCACGACGAACAAACACGATGATTTTGCTGCACGCACCGTTCGTTGAAGACATGAAAGCTCCGTACCTTGACAGTCTTATTGGCTTCGACAAATTGGGTTCACAAATGACGATGATTGGAAAGACGTTGGTAAACACCAACTGACGAAAATCTGAAAGGCGTGATTTCTTTCTGCTGGCGTTCCATTGGATGACGGAGGCAGCCTTGACTTCTTTACGAAATGATGAAGTGTGAGTAGCCATCTTCCTAGTTGAGAGATTCAAGCACTGGGCTTAGGGCGTCCAATAGTCCAAGTGCGCTTCGAGCATATGGTGTCTTTATGTCGACTAATATCGCTCGGATGGCTTCTATGAGGTAACGCGGCACCGAGATCACTTGACGATCAGTTTTAGGCAAATCTTCCATGGCTGGAGATGGCTCTAATGTGGCCACAACCTGCAGACGTTCCTTGGCGGAAGAGGGCGTTGGGAGCGTGGCCCATTCCTCCAGAGAAGGAGGCTTCTCTGTTTCTTTCGTAGAAGTGGTGGGCCCTTTCGTGGCGCTACTAGATGGAACCACTAAAGAGTGGGAAGGTGCGTCTCGGGAATGTGCCTTCTTTGAAGACTTTCGATGATGCCGACGTCGACGCCGACGCCGCACTACTTCGGCTGCCTCCCTGTGTATCGAGTTGTCTCGGGCCATTTGTCTGAGAACCGCGCGCTCCTTTTGGATTCAAGGACAGTCTTTCGACGAGGCAGCATGAGGACCGCTGCAGTTGGCGCATTTCAGAGTAGTCGCCCGACAGGCGTCTTCAGCATAAGGTTCAGCGCAGCGGGGACATAGTCGTAAGTTGGGGCATACGCCCTTGACGTGTCCTAGACTGAAGCACTGATGACATTGAAGTGCCTTTTTGATGAATGGTCAAACCGGAAGTCGGAAATGTCCAACTTTAACGTGGGACGGTATGCAATCTCCCTTGAAAAGCACTTTTACGCAGCACGTATCTCGAAGGTGCCGCACTTGCGTAATGACAGTTCCCTCGTTTGCAGTCTCGATGAGGGTAGACAAGTCAGCATTAAGAATGGCAATGTCGATGTCATAAATTACACCGGCAATTGATTTATCATCCATCGGGATAAAGGGGCGCATTTTATTGCCACCTAGCTCAGTCATTTGCTGCAGCTGTCCTAGCGCACTCACATCGTGCACGTCTAAGGCGAGAATGTTCTTCCTTGGGTTTACTCGTACGTCCTTAATTTGATGTGTCACCGCACATTCGAGAGCAACGGAAAGGGCTTGCCTGTTCAGAAGCCATAGGTTGCTTGATGGATATTCGGGCAAAAAGATGATGACGTGCGGCCAGCGCGCAGGCCTTGACTGCACAGTCGGTGTGCTTGTAGGAGCTAATGCTGCTGTATTCGCCGTCCTACTCTTCGCCCTCTTACCCCGGACAGGTACAAAGCTGCCATCGGATGTGTCGTCTTCTGACATAGAATAGAGATCGGTGTCCTCAGTGTCACTGGGAGAGCCAGCTCGCTTCCTTGTGGTTGACGGGTGTGAGGACCTGCGACCAGGCGGGCCTTTGGCATGCTCCACAGCCATCACCGCAAAACGGGGAGGCGAGGTACCTCAAAAGACCGATGATTTCACTACAAAACAGAGCGAAGAAACAAGTGTTCTTCTAAAGAGACACTTTTTCTTTTTCCCCTACTCAGAAGGATTAGCAATAGTCGTTAAGGCCGGCGCACAAACGCCTTATTATTGGTTTACTGGATGTCCATACGCTTTATACAGAAGTTTTGGTGTACCTTATTTTCTGGCGTACCAGTTCATACGCTTTAAACTGGAATTAGGGTGTTCATTATTTTTGGAGTACCAGCATGAAAGTTACGTCCTTTAGTTCTAATTGAACGCCAAGCACTTCGCTGGTGCCTGGGGTTACCCAAATTTGTAGCAAACTCTGTTTTGTATAAGGAATCAGGAATTTCTTCTTTTCCTGTTAGATTCAAATTAATCACAGCTCAAACATTCTTAAGAGTCATTGAATCACCGATAATACAAGAAGAATATATATGAATCAGTGATCTAGCTATGTATGTTAATGTAACAATGCCTCGCTTTCGTTCTCCTCAGGTATTATTTACCCAGCAGCTATGGCACTAATTGCTGATAAGGCTTAATGATATTGTCTCTATGAGTGGCACGTTGCAGGAATTAGTCTTATCATATGATCATATATTCCCTAACAATGCGAAAGCGAGATTACTACCTAGTAATCTTCTGAATGGCAATCTTCTGAAAGGTTTGGATTAACGTAGAAAGCTGGTTGAAGGGTTTCAGTTGTCGGAGTAGATTCGGCGGAATCGTTAAGGGCGAAAGCGTTGCTGGCTTTCAGTATCTCTTCGATGTAGGCAGCCATCGTACCTTTGCCCACGTGCTTGTACTCGTTGCTGAAGTTCGTGAGGATCACTGTTGCGTTCCCTCTTCGCAGCACGGCTGTTTCTCTGGTGACGCGAAATTCGCGGTTGATCAACAGGTGCTGGTCTCCTTCAACGACGCCTTGCATGTGTGTTGATTCATGAGAGCCGACGGAAACGCGAACGCTGGAGCGAGGAGGAATAGTGACTTCATCTTCAAGCACATTCAAGGCATGCCTTCTTGACAACGTGTGCGGCGGCAGGGCTTTATCTGTGGATAGTGTTATGGACTTATTTCTCAAGTCAATGACGGCACCATGGACGCTTAGGAAGTCTATACCAAGAAATACATCCCTCGAATAATGCTGTAGTACGACAAAGCTTGCGGGGTAAATCTTGTTATTAATGGTGACTGTGGCTGTACAGATTCCTGACGGCGTAACTAGATGACCTCCAGCAGTATGAATGTTGGGGCCTTCTCAGGCTGTCCTAACTTTCTTCAACTTCGTGGGGAACGTCCCACTGATGATGGAATAGTCGGCTCTGGTGTCGACGAGAGCTGTGACGCTGTGGCCGTCGATGACGCTGTGGTCAAAATGGCTAGTTTAGCCCTTTGCGTTGCAGTTGGGTCGTGGCGTCAGATCACGGCTACGACGATTTGTACCTCTGCTTTTACGTTGCGTCATCAGGGTTGCATCGTCAGGAGAAGGAGGATCTTCGGCAGTTTGTAGTACAGAAACCGCACCTCCTTCGATTGCTGCCTTTAGTGTTCCTGATACGGGCTTGGCGACCAGTCTCTCTTTAGGCCAGTGTACTGCCGACAGTGCGATGACATCTAGCGGCCTGGTGAGGGTGAAAGAAATGATCCCCGGGGTGTCCTATGTGCTCCCACGATATAGTCGGTGATTTCACGTGGTCTTTCACCCCGCTGTAGACACGGTGCGTGGATGGCGAAACCACGTAGTTTCATCTGGCGGTACTGGCAGCGGCGGTACGTGTGCCCGGCTTCACCATAGTGATAGCACAGTGGGCGGTGGTCAGGGGCACACCAGACGTCAGTCTTCCTCAAAGCATAGCGCTGACCGGATGGCGGGCGGTATGGCGACGGTGGTGATGGTGGCGGTGCCTGGCGGAAGATCTGCGGCGGGGCAGTGTCGTGATGAGGGCGTGGAGGAGCATTGCGGCGCATTGCAGCGGCGTAGCTCATTGATTCCACTTCAGGCTGCGATGCTTTGGGGATTCCAAGCACTTGCGGGACTTCTTGACGAACAGCGTCGGTGATTTAGTCCACTCTAGTTTGCGATTTTGGAAACATCTTACGCAGCTCTTTACGTACGACCGCTCGGATGGTCTCACGCATGTCGACGGGGCTGAAGGCTTGAATTTCGGCATATCCTGAAATCAAAGAGTGGCGGTTGTAATGCATTGTTCTCAAATCGAGCGCTTTCTCTGTCGTTGTAGCTTCTGTCAGGAATTGTATCGTTGTAGCTTGCGTCAGTCCCGCAAAGAGATCCTGCTTGACACCCCACATAAGGAACCGGATCTTCTTGTCCTCAGCCATGTCAGGGTCCACGTGACGGAACAAGCGGGTCGTTTCCTGCGTCTACATGCCAACGTTTTCGTTTGCGTGCTGTACTCGCCTTTTTAATAAGATTTCCACTCGTTCCTTTCGCACGACGCTTGTGAAGGTGTCCATAAAGGCGCACAAAGAATGTCCCACGTGAGAAGTGTAGCCTCTCGATTCTCTACCTTGTCCGGGCTTAATCTTGTAGGGCGAAATAAACGTGCCACAGCTTGTCATCGTTGGTACTGGTGTTGAAAAGGGTGACGCGGTTGAACCTTTCCAGCCAGCTTTCCAGGTCTTTAGTGGGGAACCATGAAAAGTTGGCGGCTCCTTGAACTGCCGGAGCAAAATCGGTGAAGGTGGCACAGACGGTTTCACTTGTGTCGTGGTCAACGTTAAGCTCTTGACCTTCTGTGTCGCGTCGGGTAGAAGCACGTACTCCGGTGGCAAACGTAGCTTAATTCCTACGGCTAACTCACTGCTCGTGTCTGGCGTCGGAGTCTTCTCCGCGACGGGGACTGGGTTCCTGGTTTGAAGGGGGTGTCCGGTACATGGGCGAAGCAGCACCTCCATGAGATGTCACGGGGTCGTGACGTGAACGAAGGGAGCAGACTACAGGTCGAAGAAACTGTTTATTTGGGCCGAAGTTGTGGCCCCGCAAAAGGAAAGTAAGACATCGGCACTGATAGCAGCGAACAGAGCGTCGGTCGTCGATCAAATGGCGAACGGTGAATCGTGTTGGCATTTATACACTTGCCATCGAATATTCAAGCGTTATCGCTAGCTGCAACGTATGTTCAGAGTGATCTGTAATGTTCACAAAGTGGGTGTAATATTACCAAAATGATCTTCTACCATCCCAAAGTCTCTCGAACAATGCAGGCGTGGTTTGCGCTTAGAATTATTGGCAGTGATACAATGCGATAAAAAAGTTTGAGGACGGAACATGGCAACATAGGGTGTCTTTGTGGTACATCCTCCATCAGCGATGTTGGCGAAGTCGATATAAAGCGACGGACATTTAAACTCGCGGGCCAACAGGTCGGGAGTTTCGTTTCCGACCGAAATACGATTTCTTCTGTTTTGTCATTTTCATACGGGTGTGAATTTTTTTTCAACTTCATATTCACGATGAAAATAAGCCAGCCAAGTCTCGGAGGATCGTGCTGAAAGGTGCTTTCTCGTTGCAGGTATTATTGTTCTGTTGACTTCCTCATAAAATGGTACATGATACGTACCGTCAATTGTAAACCTTCATGCCTGGTTTAACAGTTTGTGAGAACAATTCCGGTGAGCGACAGCCCACCCTCACGAAAACCGACGCGTTTATTGTGAACGTATTGTATGCTCAGATGCAGGTCGGCACAAAATTACACAATGCCTTCAGTCACCCGTTTCATATTATTTTGTACCCGTAACACTGATACAAAAGCACTGCCCCTATCGCGAATGAAAAACAAATCCAATGGAGAACTCAGGAATCTAAGTGGGGCACGCGGGCTTGCTCTGTTGCTAGACTCTGAGCTTCTGTTTTCTTTCTTCTTAGTAAATTTCTATCCACGCTACTTCCACTGTTGTGAGCATTAGAAGGTTTCTGCACGTTTTCTAGTATTGCGCTGCCTCAGGGATTGCCGCCCATTTCACAAGGCGATGATT
Source organism: Rhipicephalus annulatus (assembly GCA_013436015.1). Lineage (NCBI taxonomy): Eukaryota > Metazoa > Arthropoda > Arachnida > Ixodida > Ixodidae > Rhipicephalus > Rhipicephalus annulatus. The sequence goes on from WOVY01005309.1 coordinate 200,679, forward strand.
TATTTACCTGACCTGATAACTAAGACTTCATGCCGTCACTATGAAGTCACAAAATTTAGCGCTTTCTGGCGTCATGGTTGCACACATCAAGCCGTACTCACTAATCCTGTGCTTTCATCACTCGCATTTAAGGCAGCACCGGTAGTCACTTTTTTCCTTTGACTAGTTGGTTGAGGGGTCTGCATTTTACAACATAGCTTTGCGCTTGAACGACAAAACCCAGTTCGTAATATTTCACCGAAGCATTTATAAAAATTTTACCAGTTATACGATGACAGCTAACATTCACGAGACGTCTCAATGGCCACTTTTTATGTACACTCCTTAACTCTATTCCTATTTTGTTCTATTTATTTTATAATTTATCTATTGCCCCACCGCGGTGGTTTAGTGGCTAAGGTACTCGGCTGCTGACCCGCAGGTAGTGGGATCAAATCCCGGCTGCGGCGGCTGCTTTTACGATGGAGGCGGAAATGATGTAGGCCCGTGTGCTCAGATTTGGGTGCACGTTAAAGAACCCCAGGTGGTCGAAATTTCCTGAGCCCTCCACTATGGCGTCTGTCATAATCATATAGTGGTTTTGGGATGTTAAACCCGCATATCAATGAATCAATCTTTCTATTTCAATTTATCTCTTCCCTTTTTTTCGTCTCTTTCTCTTTATACACCTCGTTTTCTTTTCTTCGATTCTCTCTCTTCCTTGCTATTTGCTTTCGGGGCTTGCTCCTTTTCTTGGGGCTTGTCCACCACCGTAGCCACTGTGCTTTCTCACCATTGATTCCAAGAACGCTCTCTAGATGACACAACACCACTCAGAAGACAGATCACGCTCAGCACGTGCTCTGGTTTAAAAGAAGACGACTAGAGGGCCGCGCATATATATAGCACTCGCTCTGCTCGCGCCTCCTTTCCCTTCCGCTCAACATCAGTTAGTGCTGTAGGGGAGTGTTGTTTGACGGGTCGTTAGGGAGCCTGGTTCCCCGCTTTCGTCCACATAGCCGATGTTCACCCGTGCAGAGGCGCATTCAAAAAGACCGAACACAAGATTTGTTTGTATCAAGAAGTAGAAAAATAAATGTACAGCCATTTCGTGCAAAATGTGTTCGGCTTTTTATGGCCTGTCGTTTTTCCAACACGTGAGTCTGAAGAAGGCAGTGACCACTGCTACTGCAAATCAGGTGACATGAAGTCTCTGTACTCCACCCACACAAAAAAAATTGGCATATCCCACGTACAATAGGAACCAATGATATTCGAAGCACGAATGAAAAAGGTTGATATCACTTTAAAATCAGCACTGCGCAATGAGGTGAAGGTAAATAATGCCGTACATGACTTCCGTGTCCTAATTATTATGTCTGGAAATGTTGTTTACCTTCGTCATCTATTCACGTCATGTGATACCAAATTTAGTATATGTGGAGCTAGCGAAACGCATGCGAGCAGGCTATGAGCATGGTATGTTGTCATGCTCTTAAATCACGCGCATGTCAAGATTATCATGTTTGCACCAGTCATATATTTCGTCATGCATTGACGTCACGTAACACCAAAATTGGTATATGTGGAGCTAGCAAAATGGCCGCGAGCACATCATGAAAGACCCAAAATACTCCAGTGTGGCGTTGAGGAGCGTGCACTCTGGGCACAGCGAAGCTACGTCAGCAAAACGCGAGCACACTATACACCAGAACACAGCAACCATAGTGCTTGCTGCCATATTGAAAAGCGCGTGGCACCGTCTGTTGCAAGCGCGTTGAAGCAGCACTCTAACTGATAGGCGAGCAGACGCTCTGCAAATCAAACGCGATACTTCACAACACGAGTTGACTATACGCATGTTTCGCGCTGTTGCTCTGCTGAAATTCTATGCTGATTTCCTGTAAAACGTCGAGGAGAACATCCTCGACACTCCGGAATGTCTGCAGCACTTGCATTGCAGACTACGGAAGCAGCTCCATCAGGTACGTACTATGGCTATTGAAAGAAACGCGAACAGGGTAAAGCGTTGCTTCGACGCAGTCGAACACCGGCGTGCCTTGGCTGTGACAAGGCAGAATTTGCGCTGTAAGCCGGTGTTAACGTAGCGCAATAACATCTGGTTCCAACTTACGCTCCTGCACCACACGTGTATCAATTGCCGGTCCAGCCGAGCACCTGGAACACACACGCGCTGCAAAAGAGCAAGCCAGAACAATGTATTAAAATGCTACGGTAACGCCGACCGAAAGGACATGTAAATTTGTCTATACGAACAGTCAAGGCATGTCGCAGCTCGACTGAGCCGAAAGTCATGCTTTCCGCGTCATTCACACATCGTGATACTAGGCCGTTGCAGTTGTACTAAACGTGCGCGGTGCATGCATCTACGCGCGAGTTATAATACGTATATCCTTTTATTGGCGTGTGGCTTGCGAAATAGTGCGGCAATAGTTTTGTGCCTCATACTACAGGCATACTTCACGCAGATCACTGCTGTAAAGTGAAACAGCTGCAGAGTCGTGCTTGCATAAACGCAATAGGTATACTTACTTGTACACTTCACTGGGCTCGTAGTTTTTCCTGATAATTGCGATTATATCCTAAGACGGCGGAGCTTGATGTTTTCCGCTGTGGACGGAAATCTGTGAAATCACAAAGCACCGCATCGGCACGATTCCCGCGATGCACTGTGAACTTCACAGGCAGTGCTCAGCTATCTCTTCCTCGTGCACTGGCTGTTGTCGCATCAGATGACAGCGCAGTGGTACCCAGATGACATTTTATAAGCATGCACAACGTGAACAGGTGCTTTCTTGCATTTGAAACTTCCAGAGCCACTGCATTCCATGCTAGCGAGGCGCGCCTTGGCAGTTGCAAAGAAATAATGGCGTCTCTGGGAGTGAGGGTATACCGCCGAAGGCGCCTAGGTTCGAGATATGGACGTTGCTGTCGTCTATATGTTCGAAGTTTTCTCAACGATGTGCGGCAAAACTTTGGTGTCATTTATGTGGCGCCCTTAAATGTAGGCAGAGTAGATTTCTTTTCAAGTTTCATTTTATTGCTTTTACGGGTACCTAAACATCATATGTCGCATTCGAAGAAATACGGGAGTTTGTTTATTATACCTTACAGTCCGTTATAAATCTTTAAAAGTATTTAAAAGTGTTGTGATTTTCGGCGCGTAAGTGTTTCAAACTTCCACGGCGACAGTTCACAATTTTCAAAGAAGCTGTCGTCTTAGCATGAGGATTTTTTTGTTTTAGGAGCTTGCTCAGCCATCCATTTATGCTAGCGCTCGGTCCGGTGGCGCCGGTGTGTATAACACTGTTGCCAGTCTACACTTCGATCACCACTCAAGGTCGCCGCTTCGGTCGCTTCTAAGGTGATTCGATCAATCCTCACTAGACGGTGCGCCACTACCTAAGACATGAGGATAGTTCAGTTCAGACTGGCACGGTGAATGAACGTGTTTTTTAGCGCACTCGATCAACTGCGTAGATAAGTGGTTTTGCATGTATTGAGCTTGCCGTTAAATTAATAAGGCAGAAGTTATAATCTTTGTAGCGCTTATGACATTGTACGACTTTTCCGGGGGTCAGTCACCAGGAATTTACTAGTTTGTGCGTGTGTGTGTGTTTGTTTCTTTGTGTTTTTTCTTGCCACCCCGTGGGGGAGGTGCACGTACATTGAACACAAACTTTTGTAGTAGAGCTTAGACTTTCTCTTTTTCGTATGGCAGGGATCATGTTTTGTGATTATCGAGTGAGAAAAGTCACAAGGACAATTGGTGCCATAAAGATATGATTTAAAAGCCGTGAAGTGTTCAGGATGCCGAGTGAGTTCGAAAAAAGTGCAGAAACAAATGGAGAGGAGGCTGACGCCAAGTGCATGCAATGTGAGGTCGAGGAAAAAAGGGAGAAAATGATGGTTGCCTAGAGTGAACTGCTGATGAGAATCACCAAGCTGGAGACTGCATTGGCGACTGAGCAAGAGAACACGAGGACTATTGGAGAAAGGCTGAAGTCCGCCGAAGAGACACTAGTGAAGGTGAACAAAACAGCGGCAGATGGAGAGAACAGTAGGGCACTGGTAACTAGAACGGTGGAGAAAAAAGAGCTAGCAAGTTTGAAAAAAACAAGTTCAGCTGGTTCAATGGTCGCCAGACCAAACTTCAGCGAAGTAGTGGTGGGGCAGGAGAGGACAAAGAGGCCGGTGTCAGAGGTGCAAGTAACCCCTAAATGCAGGACACTCCAGCTGAAAAGTCACAGCATGTGATAATCGCAGGGGACTCGAATTTAAATTGATGCGCAGAAGCAATCAAAGAGAGGGTAACAGGGGCGCGAGGGTTGCAGTAAAGAGGTTCCTAGGACGCAAGCTGGAAGCAGTCATGAAACAAGCGGGCGCAAAACTCAAAACTACAGCTGTTGGACGAAACCGCGTGATAATTTCAGGCGTTAAACGATGTCTTAATTTAATTAAAGAAACTGCAGCACTAGCGACCACATTAGAGAAAGGGGTCGATGACATGCGCGCCAGTTTTTCTAAGGTACAGGTAGTGATATGCACGATACCGGAGGTACCAGTGCGTGATGGCAACCTGTAAAGAGCGGTTGTCAACGCAAACCAAGAGATATGCGGATGAGTCGAGAGAAAGCCTTTGAAGTAGTGGAAATAAACAGAGAGGTGCATAGGTTGGTTTTCAACGAGACAGAATTCACTTCGATGAGTGGCTAGGTCAAGAGGTGGGTTGGTGACTTGCAGGAAGCGCAGTCGCTTTTTTTAGGGGGCAGGCGGGCCCTTCGGGAAGAAGGATAGCTATTTAAGAGGAGAACAACCAGGGACACTTTTTGACAGGTGGCATGGACAGATGCGATTCCAAAGTGGCACCAATATCTAAGACAGGCAAAGTCCGGGGCAGAAATAGAAGTAGCCACGAGGGCCGAGCCAATTCAGATGTAGGGTAACATGCAGGGTGGCAGGAACAGGCTAAATTAGGAAGAGATACAAGACCAGCTAAGAGAGGAGAGGCCGATGGAATACGATTTTGTAGAAACACATCTTAGGGACATGGAGCAACATTCTAATAATCCGGGCTACGCATGGGAGTGTTGTAATAGAATAGAAGGCAGCTGAAAGGGGAGTAGTATTGGGGCTTTCCTTCATAAAAGTACTGACTGGCAAAAGGTCAAGCAGAAGTGCAAGGAACATTTATGGCTAAAAGGGAAAGTGGCAGGCTAAATTGCACTCCTTGGTTTCGTGTACTTATGGACGGGAGCAAAGGCCAGAGAGTAAAACCAAGCAATGATGAAGTGTATATCAAAGGACATTTAGAAATTAGGAGGAAAGTGCGAGATAATTATACTAGGAGATATGAATGCGCACATAGATGATATAGATGGTATACCGACCCAACAGGCAAAGGGACCATGGACATGTGTGAAAGGTATGATTTGATCATTTGCAACAGTACTGAGAAGTGTGAAGGGCATATAACATAGGATGTAGGAAGGCTGCAAGCGACAAGAGATTACGCATTGATGTCGCAAAGGATGTTTGATAGGCTCAGGGGAATGCACATAGATGAATGTCGCTCCAGAAATCTGGGCAGTAATCGCAAACGTATCAAGCTAAGTTTTGGAAGGGCAGTGAAAGTGGGAAGAAGACAAGGTGAGCAACTACAGAAAAATTTTTATTCAGAAAGGCAAATAGAAATAGCTACATTCAAATAGAGAAAAAATCAATGAGGATAATAAAACAGTAGGAACGTACAAAAATCTAATTAGAGTGTTTGAGCTAGAGCTTGCTAAGACGCGTGACAAGTCACCCCGGAAAAGAAGACACAAACCCAAAAGTTGGTCGGATGAGGAAGTTAAGAGAGCCATAGCAAAACGTCAGAAAGCCTCTAGAGAACACACACATGCTAAGCAGTGGGGTGAACCGACAGATTATGTTGAAAGAAAATGGAAAACCTTTCTAAGCTGTAGAAGGGATGCATCCCTTCTGATCAATGAAAAGATTAGAAGAAAGGGAGCTCAGTCGCTGGCAGAAGTACGTAAAAAGGATAGAAAGGCAACTGCGGAATTTCGGAACCGTCTAAACTGCCTAAAAAATGAGACGAGCCTTTAGCAGAGGTTTATAAATACAGCTCAAGGTGCACGGCTAGAAGGAAACGAAGCTATTGAACACATAAGAACAAGGGTGACAGCAATATTTCAATAAAGAAGTGCCTTATGCACCACAATAGACAAAGATGACTCAAAAGGCGCAATGGCTTCATTTTCACAACGACAGTGGGAAAAGGCTCAGAAGAGAGTTCCTAGTAGTACATCAAGAGACCCAAATGGCATTCCAATTATGCTGATAAAGACATTGGGCCTGAAGTCTAAACAGACTTCGAGAGAGCTGGTGAGCAAAACGATAATCGATGGTGAAGTCTCTGACGATTGAAAACATAGCAAGATTAGCGTAATCGCTAAAGAAAAGGGGGACAAAGCTGACACATACAACTACAGTCCTATAACAGTGACACCATTGTTGTACAGTCTGGCGATGCAGATTGTAAAGGGGAAACTGCAGGCATGGATAGAGGATGAGGGGGTGCGGGGGGAATTGCAGAATGGGCTTCGGAAACACAGGAGGTTGGAAGACAACCTGCTCCCACTGACGCAGTGCATCGAAATAGCTGAAAAGAAACACAGGCCCCTGAGGCTAGCATTTTTGGATATCAAGAGAGCATACGATAGTGTGGTTCAAAAGGGCTTGTGGAGAATACTGGACACACTGGGTGTTGAAGATGGAGTCACTAATCTTTTAGAGGATATCTATAAAAGTAACAAGGTAGTTATAAAGTGGGAAAAGATGTATCCCAGCCCACAGAGGTAAAACGGGGGATTAGGCAGGGGTGTCCTCTGTCACCCTTGTTATTTATGATGTACCTACAAGGATTAGAGACCAAATTAGATGGAAGTGGACTTGGCTTCAACCTCTCTCTCGTCAAACGAGGAAAACTCAAGGAACGGGTACTACCAGCATTGATGTACGCAGATGATATAATGCTAATGGCCGACAACAAGGAAGATCTGAAGAGATTAATGGACATATGCGGTAATGAGGGAGATAAGTCAAATTTCAGATTCAGTAAGGAAAAGTCAGCATTCATGATTTTCTATGATAATGAAGGTAGTGAGCTTACGACACGAGAGGTCACGCTAGAGATAACCGACAAATACAATTATCTGGGCGCATGGATAAGCAATGGGACCGAGTACCTAAGAAAACACGATATATACGTGACAACTAAAGATAACAGGAATGCAGCAGTGGTGAGAAGTAGGGCACTGTGAAATTACAACAGGTATGATGTTGAGAGGAATATAGAAAGAGGTCATAGTTTCTGGTTTGACGTTCGGCAATGCCGTCTTGTGCATGGGATTAGAAGTTCAAGCAAGATTAGAAATTAAGCAACGTAAAATAGGTAGGCTTGCTTTAGGAGCTCACAGGAATACACCTTATCAGGGAGTACAAGCTGATATGGGATGGACATTATTTGAAGGCAGGGAAGCTAGTAGCAAGATAAAATTTGAGAAGTGATTGAAAGAAATGGGGGAGGAGCGTTCGGCTAGGAAGGTTTTCAGCTACTTGTACACGAAGAATGTCGATACAAAATGGTGGAAGTGAACCAGGAAATTGACGGGTAAATATTTAGAAAACAGCAGGGGGCCAAACCAAAAAAAACTATTGGTTAAGGAAAAGGTGAAGGAAACGGAGACTGACATGTGCAGAATTGGCATGATTAAAAAGTTCGGTTTAGAGATCTATCAAACTTTTAAGCAGGAACATGCCAAGGAAAAAGGTCTGTGATAATACTCGGGGTAGTTATCGACTGTTTGAGGCCAGGAGGGGAGTATTGCGAACCAAGACATATCGGGCAAAATACGAAGGGGTACACATGGTATGCAGTGCGTGTGGAGAGGAGGGGAAAACTGCCGAACACTTGATAATGGTCTGTAAAGGGCTTCACCCTATAGTTCAGAATGATGGCGCAGAGTTTTTCAAGGCACTGGGGTTTAGGGACAGGAAGGGTAAAATAGACTTTAAGCGGGTATAATTAACTAGAAGGAGGTTATCTGATTGGTGGATAAATCAAGGTACGAGTGAAAATAAACCCTTCACTGCAAAGTACCAGTCCTCAACTTCACTATTTAAAGAAAAAAAATAATTCTAGTTGTTGATTCACTAAGTATTACGGCTAGATGTCATTAGCCGCCCTCGATCTAAAGGGCACAGTCACATCAATCAATCCATTCATTCATTGTTAGAGTTAATGTATATCACGGAGGAAGGAAAGATAGGAGAGGGCATGCCCAGACGGCGCGCTACGTGAAAAGTGTTGAGAAAATGACATAATGGCGGCCATATTTACTGGAACAATGGCGGTGTTGCTATGGTTACGTGTTGCGTAGTGGAGCTGGTTTAGCAGTGAGCAGCCGCGGGGGGCAGCGGCATGTGTGCCTCCCCAGGTCTCTTGCTGAGCCGTGGCGTATAGTATCCGTGCTCTGCCCCGCGGTATTGGTCACGCAGTGTTCTCCTGGTAGTTTCTGTATCTTACCAACGCTTAAAAATTCTTTTGTCCATCACGGGGCTTCAACATTGCGTAGAACGAGTGCATATTTATTTATTTATTTATTTATTTATTTTACCTTCAGGGTACACAGTAAATTTCAAAGGGGAAGGGCATGCACAACAATGAAAAAACAAACAATACAAAGCAAATGGCATAAACATGTTGTCACTAAATGGGGTACAAAGATTATTACTCCCAAGTGACATCATAGTAAAGCTAATTATAACAATAAATTTATTTTTATTACATGGTGAAGGCACAAAGCAATACAAATAACCTGTTCAGCAAACATGCAGGGGGTAATTAGGTAATCATTGTTTTAAGGACATTCTTAAATTGAATGGGTTCATTGATGCTTGATATTGATGCAGGCAGGGAATTCTATTCATTACAAGTTCTTGCGAGATATGACTGGGCATATGTTACTGTGTTGCAATGGGGGATTGTGACTTTTTGTTGGTGATTACGGCAAAGAGAAATGAAGGGAGCAGCTTGGAATAAACGGGAACGGAGTTTCGGATTATGATAGAATATTTTATGAAACAGGCAAATGCGAGTGCGCTTTCGGCGAGTAACTAGTGGGATGAGGTTTAGAAATGCCTTCATTTGTGTGACACTAGCTGAACGATGGTAGTAAGCCAAAATGAAACGGGCTGCACGATTTTGAACGGATTCCAACATGTGTGGTAATGTTACCTGACCGGAGTCCCAAACAGATGAAGCGTATTTCATTTGAGGACGGACGTATGTGGTATATAGTAATAACTTTACTGACGATGGAGCAAGAAAGAAGTTTCTTCGAAGGCAACCCAGTGTTTTATTAGCTTTGGACGCTATATGTTCTGTATGTAATTTCCAGGACAAAGTGTTAGTTATGTGAACGCCGAGGTACCGGTAAGATGTTACAGTTTCAAGGGGGTGACTGTGAAGAAAGTAAGTTTGACAAGTTGTACTCCACCGAGAAATCCTCATAGACTTGCATTTTTGAACGTTTAGTTCCATTTTCCAAATGTGACACCAATGAAGTATGTTATTGAGATCAGGCTGCAGAGAATGAATGTCATTGTCATTAGATATTTCACGGTAAGTCACACAGTCGTCAGCGAACAAACAAATTTTGGAAGTAATAGCAGAAGGTAAGTCATTTATATAGATTAGGAATAGCAGCGGCCAAGTACTGATCCTTGAGGAACACCAGAATCAACCGGTGCAGTGGAAGAATTAACATCGTTAGTACTGACAAATTGAAGACGACAAGAAAGGAATGCACAAATCGAGTTAAAAACTGCCGGGTCAATTTTTAGAACACTTAGTTTACATAAGAGCAGGGAATGGTTAACTTTATCAAACGCTTTAGAAAAGTCAAGAAATATACAGTCAGTTAAAGAAGCAGAGTCCAAAGATAAATGCAAATCATTAGTAAAAGAAATTAGTTGAGTATCACGAGCAAAAATCTTTGGAAAGCCATGCTGAGTTGAAGAGAAGAAGCTATTATTCTCTAGAAAATTAACAAGGTGTGAAAATATTGTCACGTGGAAAATAACAGCTCTCAGTCCGCAGCCACAACGCAGCTCACCAACAACGTCCACTTCTTTATTATCAGTCTGAGGCACCTTTTCTTGAGTATGCCCCACTATGCCCTCTTTCAGTCAGACGAAATCACGTAACACGACCACCGGCGGAAAAAGCGCCGACCCAGCGAGTTTACGGGGCCACCGCAGGAGCAGTGTGGTAACGCTTGAGCCTTGATACGTGGACGATGTCCCTTAACAGCAGAGTGGAAGAGGTTGATGGATTATCATTGACAATTTCATATGTATTGTCGGTCACTCGTCTAAGCACACGGTATGGGCCCGTGAAACGAGAGAGAAGTTTTTCGGAAAGGCCTGCATGTCGCGTAGGGGACCAAAGAAGAACAAGGGAACCTGTTGGAAAGTGTTCGTCGCGATGCCGCTCGTCGTAACGATGCTTCTGTGAGTCTTGGGGCGCCATTAATCTGCTGCGGGCAAGCTGACGAGCGTGGGCAGCTTGGGTAATAGCATCGCGTGTATATTCAGAAGTAGACTGCGCAGCGGCTGGCAGGAAGGTATCCAACGGCAATGTTGGTTCGCGTCCAAATAGAAGGTAAAATGGCGAGTACCCAGCAGTGTCATGCCGGGAGGAATTGTATGCGAACGTCACAGAGGGTAGTGCAAGGTCCCAATCAAGATGGTCGGCCGAGACGTATTTTGATAGCATGTCTGTCAGGGTGCGGTTTATACGTTCTGTAAGCCCGTTTGTCTGGGGGTGGTACGATGTCGTGAGCTTATGTTGGGTAGAGCAGGAACGCAGGATATCGTCAACCACTTTCGAAAGGAATCGCCGACGATGCGTTCAGCCTGCTTGTATTTACCAACGTAACGACCATCGACGCCGTGATCAAAGAGTGCCGCCGTCTCGAGCAGGCGAAGACTCGACGCATTTTGCAGCAGTTTCAGCGCCTACCCAACACCGCGGCAACGTCGTCTTGCGAAGCCACTCCTTGTCATCCGTCTACAACCGAAGACGTGACGCGCATCGTCCGACGTGAACTCGAGGCCGCTTACCCTGCACTTCCACCAAAAATGTTACGTGAAAAATAACAGCTGTCAGTCCGCAGCCACAACGCAGCTCACCAACAACGTCCACTTCTTTATTATCAGTCTGAGGCACCTTTTCTTGGGTATGCCCCACTATGCCCTCTTTCAGTCAGACGAAATCACGTAACAATATTATATGTTTCATTATTTTGCATGGTACACATGTGAGAGATATAGGACAATAGTTAGATGGACTATGTTTTTCACCGCCTTTATGTACTGGAATAATCGCAGCAGTTCTCCAGTCTTCAGGTAGTACATCATAATGATACGATTGTGAAAATATGCATTTAAGGATGATAGAACTGTATTCATTGGTATTCTTTACAAATTTACTAATATGTCCATTAATCACGTGAGAAGACGTTAGTTTCAGGTTGTCAATAATCGTGACGATGCCATGCGAGTCAAACGTGATGGGATCCATCGCAAAATGATTGTACGACTGAAGCTCAGGACGTTGGGTATATTTAGAAGAAGAAAATGACTTAATGAATGTATCGTTTAGCACAGTAGAACAAAGATGGTCCGGAACAGGATCGCCGGGGGGTGTAACCAATGGTACTTTACTGGTGCTAAGTGGTTTCATTATACTCCAAAAACGTTTAGGGTTAGTCTTAAGAATATTCGGCAGGGTTACACTAAAGAACGAGGATTTAGTATCCTTTAGCGCTCGCGAATATGCAAAAGAGGCTGTCTCGTACTTTGTCCAGTTGGCCGGCTAAAGTGAATACTTAGCGATTCTAAAAAAGTCTTTTTTTTTTCCTGTTAGAAAGTCGGTTTAAGTATCTGTTATTCCATGGAGCTTGTTTATTAGAGTACACCCGGCAGGAATATTGATGTGTCGTGTGGCGGATGCCGCGGATAAATCAAATAGTGTTCACCGAAACTGCGTTGGGCACCATGACGAAGCAGAACGACGACGAACGCCTTGCAGGTCAGTGATGGTTGGGCAGTGCTCTTGCTTGTGACAACGGACGACGCTATTGAGCCCAGCAAGACGCAATGAGGACCAAGTGCACATACTTAGTTTCGTGTTCTGTGTGTACAGTAACAACTTGCATGTGCGTATTAAAACACCTTTTTTGTTCCGCTTCGTAAGCTCTCCCCCAGCATTGCATGTAATCTCAACGTAACAGCAACCACGTTCAAGTGTCACTTGCACTATGCTCAAAGTAACCACGGTCGCAGAATGGTGACGCCGGTGAGTTTCACGCGGAACACGGACACAGTGGCTGGACGCTGCGTCAGCCGCGTCGCGGAAAGCAACCGTAGAAGGCGCACCACCGATCGTGTTGCCTGTACAGTTGCTGAATTAATGACGAAAAACAGTCGCCCTTGTCCGTGCATCTAGTGCGCGTCCTCTTGTACTTGCTTCGTTGTCGGGGAGCTGTTACTGCGCTGTTAATACTCGGACGAAATGATTACGCCAAAGGTGTCGTGTTGTGCTCCGTTCCATTAGTTTCGGATCGTCACGACACGAGCACTGCGCAGCTCACGTGCTTTCCGAGCTGGAGAGAAGGTCGTGCTTTCTGCTTTAAATTCGGATGCAAACAAGAGGGTAGAATTTGCCCAGTCAATATGGCCGACTTCCGGCTTCAACGCGGCTTCACTACGAGTGACGTCCGAACCTCTCCTACTTTTCCTTCCTCCGTGATGTATATGCTCCCTACGGGAGCAGAGTTGCACATGGGTCCGACTATATGTTCTACGGCTGTTACGTGAAGCCACTTGTCACGCACGCAGCAAAAAAAGGCGGCGCGGTGGTGTGGCGCGGATGGCGTGCCGCAGACTTATTCGCGCACGCTGAAAAAGATTGCACGGTTGCAGAAAGGCAGTATTTTGCTATAGGTAGCGAAAATGCTCTAGGCACGTGTGCTTAAATTAGGTGCAAGGTAATGAACCACAGGTAGTCGAAATTTCTAGAGCCCTCCACTACGGCGTCTTTCATTAAAATATAGTGGTTTCAGTAAGTCAAACCCGACAATTGACTGAGTGATGTGAACATGATTAAAAAGCGTAACTCATTCGTGATAACGCCGCATCGCGGTTTATATACCAGACATACCATGCACAATGTTTTTGCGAAAATAATTTTGTGATCAACGGTTTCTTTTGCAACCGCTAGATGGCGCTACCTATCCTGTATTCCGGGCCTCACACCTTTGCGGCTTTGATGTTCTAGCCATTTTAGGTTTGGTAATCCGCCTGAAACAGTGCAATCGCCATTGGCGCTCTCGTATCAGCTTATTTTGACCGATGCCTGGAGTCACCGCTATGCGGATAACACGAGTTTCTACGAACGAAGGTGGATTTGCGAAACAGCGCCGTTTACGTAAAGCCTACCTGGTGGGTAATTTGCGTTACGTGAACGTTTACGTTCCTTATTTGATTTATATGTGGGGTTTAACGTCCCAAAACCACCATATGATTATGAGACGCCGTAGTGGCAGGCTCCGCAAATTTCGACCACCTGGGGTTCTTTAACTTGCGCCCTAATCTGAGCACACGGGCCTACATTTCCGCCTCCATCGGAAATGCAGCCGCCGCAGGCGGGATTTGATCCCGCGACCTACAGGTCAGCAGCCGAATACCTTAGCCACTAGACCACCGCGGCGGGGTGTTTACGTTCCTTAAAGACCCGCGCATGCGCAGATTCTATCCGGTAACAAGTTAACGCAAATCATACACCTACAAAGAAAAACCTGTATGACAGTCACGATGAGGCTGAAGTCTGTGCTGGCAGAGAACGCGTGAGCGCCACGCCATCGTGCACGTAAAGTTGGCTTCACCGCGTGAATTTGAACAGTTAACGCCACTTCGCACCACGTGACAGCGCTCGCCAGATAGCGGTGCGAGCGGCGGAAGAAAAATGTACGCGAAACCCTGCTACCTAAAGGTAGAATATACAGTATCTCTGCAAGACGTTAGGGTTCCTCGATGCGCGCACCCCTTGGAAGGGAGAACCACTCCTTGAAGGGGTAAGTGCCACTTTTCGATGCCGCCATTCGGCTCCCCTCGTCTTGTCACGGCTGGTGGAGTGAGACAGGTGCACGGCGTTTTCTCGGGCAAAATATTCTCGTGTTGCATGCAACAGTGCACAAACGACTCGCGAAATAATTACAGAATGTTCAGATTCCCGAACGATCCAGAAAAGGCGACTCTTGTGGCTTGTAAAGATCGAGCGCGACAAGTGGTGACCCACGGACCGTTGGTGTTTGTGCAGCGTAACTCATGCCATTTCGGCATTTCTAAAGCTATACCTTCAATTGCTGTCACACGGGCACTTACAATCGCGTTCAAGCCTGATGTGATTGACCCTCTTACTCCAGGTTCACAAGGGTGCCAATCACTGTAATGAAATTTGATCCCAATCTGGCTTTATTGCATTCACCAGTGCACCAGGTGCAATACACGTTCATCTGCATGCTGTCTACATGCGTACTTAACTCGTTAATTTTGGATACCATAAAATGCGTTGTTCTTATTCACTTGCTATACGCAAGCTGCAATTGCGCGAAGATGTGCGCGTACGTTGTGTGCTTGTTGATACAGGCGCCTTCAACTGCTTCTTTTAGGGATAAAGCCCCTTACGCCATCAGTCGTATGTCCCATGTCGTCGTAGTCGTAAAACCAGTTGCATTGCATTGCATGTCAATAAAACAGTGTCACAGCTCATCCACGGAGCGAATGATGATGAGTGGGTAAAAGCGTCCGCCAGTCCGTTCTTCCGTGTGTCTACCTGTCCATCCGTGCGTCTCTCCGTCCGCCTGCGTGTCTGATCGTCCATCCATCTGTCCATGCGTCCGTCCGTCCATCTTTGCGTACGTGCCTGCGTTCATCCGTGCGTCTGTGCGTCCGTCCATCCCTTCGTTCGACCGTGCGTCCGTCCGACCGTTCATGCATCCATCCCTGCGTTTGTCCGCGCGTCTGTCCGTCCGTGCATCCTTCTGTGCATCCGTCCGCCGTCCATCCGACCATCCGTGCGTCCATCTGTTCGTGCGTCTGTCCATCCATCTATCCCTGCGTCCGACCGTCACTGCGTTTGTCCGTCCGTTCGTCCATGCGTCCACCCATGCGTTTGCCCGTCCGCGCGTTCATCTGTGCGTCCACCCGTCCGTTCGTCTGTGCGTGGAACGCAAAGTTGGAGCGGTGTGCTACAAAGTGGTGGCCGCTTTAAACACGAATAAACGAAATAGCTTGAAACTTCGAAGCCGGCAGACGGTCACCGCGTCCGGCACTCACAAAAGGTTGCCGACCATAGCGGAGTACGTCTGTTCCTAAACACCTATGAATGGGACGCACAACAGGAAAGCAGCTACAAACAGGGGAAGAAGCAGATAGCGTACTTTTAAATGCCAAGATGCCAAAGGTAAGAAATACTGCGTGGGGTCTGAAGAGGACGTGCTAAATAGAGATTTGCAGCACACTGATCCGCCTTTGCGTGTTTTTTTTCTTCTTTTTTTTTCTTTTCTTTTTTTTCCACCCACCCTCAGAGAACAATTTCTCTCACTACCTCCCAACTACAAATGAAGCGAGGACTGCACTTTCCTGCTTTATAGCTTTTTTTTCTTTTCAGATGGTGATTAACCACAAGTACACGCGCCACCACCAGAAGAGGACGTCAGTACTAATTCCTTTAAATCTAACACGCCAAGAACGACACGGTGCTTTTGAGAAAGATAGGTCCTCCTATCGAAACGTTGGCTAGCCTGTCTGAGGCACTTCCGCTGTTCACTTTGTTAATCCCACTGCACTCTGTATCTGTAATTCAAAACAAAGTATTTCTTCATATACGAGATCAAAATTCTGGCATGGTATTCGCAGGTACTCTTTGAGCAGGTGCAGAAGGCCTGCGAAATTGATGCAGGAAGCAAACTAAAACTTTTACCTCACCTAAGACTGCGAATTCCAAACCCGAACCACTTCGAGAATATTAACGTGGTATCAGCGCATGCCCTTTGACGCCATGCCACTGGCGCTACCTTGAGGTACCTTTGCAGAAAGGCCAACAGTCCAAAGATTCACACACAACGGCATTCTTCTTTGAAGAAGTGTTTTAGTAGATTCCCTATATTGACACCTAGAACCAGGAAAACGTCTCTAAATGACCTAAATTCACACAAGATAGATGAAGCGAAAGCATTCTTGAACAACTTCATTGCCATGTTCAGCGGGTTCAGTATCACTGGAAAAGAAAGGAAAATCATATTGCTAGCAAGCTGTGCTCTGGGCATGATGTGCCGTAAAGTTGAGGCAGCACTATATTGTTGAACTGAACTTCAAAATTCTGATGTTGAGCAGGCTGAGCCAAGATGCGCTAAGAAACCTGTTTAGCACAATAAGGCTGAAAACACCCATTCCACGTGCAAGGGAGTTTAAGTTCACCTTCAGAGTAATTGTTCTTGCCCAATTTTCACCACATAGTCGCAGTGGTTTGTATGCCGTTGGTCACTCACATGACTTGCTGTCTTTGCTCACCAAAAACAAAAAAGAACTTGTGAAGGAGTCAACAGGTGATGATGTCATAGAAACAAGCTTTGATGCTTTCTTTGAACCTTGCGAGGAAGAGGAGGATAGTCTAGCATACTTTGCGAGGTATTTGTCACGTGCTTTGAGGAACAAACACATACTTTGCAGTCTCTGTCACAGCTGCATCATTAACGATACAAAGGAAGTTCTGGATCTGTACCCCTAAGGTGCAACATAAGGCAAAGGGAAAATCTCTTAATGGTCCCTTCAGACAGCCTCGTAGAGCTCCTTCATTTTTGTGAGCAACGTTCCCGCATCAATCAGACCGTCTGCTTAACTCTAAATGCACATTGGAGAACCTTAAGAATGGTGTTCACAAAAAGTGTGGTGAATTAGGTATATTTAAATCGTGTCGTAGTGTCGCTCAAAAGGATGTATGGCACTTCTTCCTCTGTAGGCTTCGCTTTGCCTTGAACTGGTGAGCTGCCCATCTTATGGCAAAGCAACGTCAAGCTGGCAAATTGGAATGTAAGGGCATTGGAATGCGTGTTGTGTCCTTTCAGAACGAAATGTGTCTGGCCGTGAAATGAAAATGTCTCGTGCAATCAAGTGAGATTGCAGGATATGTATCATGCTTTAGTTACTGCTGTTTTGTCTGGTTAACAGTCGACTGTATGTACCATGAATGGCGGAAATTTACCTTTGTTCCTTATAAGCACACCACAAAAATAAGTGCCCAAAGCCTGCTTTATCAATTTTGTTCGCCTGATGGTGTCTTCAACTTTTGGTTGTTCTTTGAGTTGATTGAAGATGTATAGAAAACAGAATTATCACGTTAACTTCAGCCATGTGCGGATATTTTTTATCAAGCATTATGTACTATTGTTATTGCAGTATAAATGGACTGTTGTACTTTTAGTAGTTACTAGTTGGCCTTAACGATACCTTAGACAACCGCCTTCCAAGACCCGGCATTTTTCACTACTGCCGGCAGCTATTGGCCATTGATAATGTTTATACCATTGAACAAATAAAGTTTTATTGAGAAGCTTCTGTGTCTTTGTCTGTTTCACTGCATTAATTAAGAATCTTAATTGACATGGATCCTTATTGCATGTTAAGATGATGGCAACAGCCAGCATGCATTGCCATAAAAAATAGCTGTGGTGTTTGTTATGTTCTCAGTTCTTTTACTTGATACTTGATTCGCCTTTAATTAACTTTCTTTTGCCTTATGCGCTATGCTTGTATGCATTGTTTTCCTAATTATCTTATTGTTCATTTGCTATATTTAATGTTCTTAGCTTTTGTAATTCCTTCTGCACCGTTTTACTGCAGTTAGACATCAGTTAGTTCATATTCGATGTATTTTATGACGTAATTCGAGTATTGGTAGTGCTAGTGTTGTTGCCAAAAGACGGGCTTCTGCCTTGATTATTGCAATGTGTACTGCAAAAAATGCGCTGTTTACGTGGAAATTTGAAATTACTTTGAAATAATTTCCCGGGCCAGTTTTTTAACAGTGCAGCAGTTATGAATGATAGTTTATGACGGTTTGTCAGTGGTCGCCAGCGTAACCGTTTGCACAATGATATTCTTTCATTGGCCGCCGATCAGCTGGCATCAGCGGCCAAAATGCATTCTGATGGTGAAGCAAAAGTGCGTGAATTTTCTCCATAGGCCCTTCAAAACTACTATTTATTGCCTTAACTCTATTTATTGCCTTAACTTTGGAGAATTTTCTACAAAGGCCCTTCTAAACTACTATTTACGGCCAAAACAGAAAAGAATGCGTGTATGCTGAAAGCAATCGCACCTTTTTTCGTCGCAAATTACTGTTCAGAAAAATGAACTTTTTAGCTGTCCGATCGTACCATGCATTTGAAACAGTTGTGGTGGAAACTGCCCACCACTGCGAAACTACCGTTCACCGCCTCGTTTACTTCGTAGACGTTTTTTGTTAGAACCTATAGCAATATATCTTCTCGCTGAAAGCGTGCAATATTGCTGAGTGCGTGCGAATAAGTCCTCGGCACGTCGTCCATGCCGGAACATGGCGCCGTATGACGAGTGGCTTCGTTGCTCAGCAGTTGATCATAATAGTGGACCTATGCGCAACTCTGCCCCCGTAGGGAGCATATACAGTAACTCTAGTCTTAGTGAGGCACGTAAACACAAGTAATGGTGATATGTTTCCAGCTTTCTTGTCTGGACTTTCACAAAGAATGAGATGGTACTTGGAGCATCACTCTTGTTTCTTTTTTTATCAGAAACGACAGTGGGCTAACATCTCACCTTCCCCCCCCTCCTATCGAGGGGCGAGTAATAAAAAAGGAGCTTGGTGATCCCATTTAAAAAAAGGTTTGTTCGGCAACGGCGCCTACCACTTACTACGTAGCCACACAAGGGGATGTTGCAAACTGCCCAAATTTCTGATTTTGTTCAGCACTGCCTTGCATTTGCAATGCTTGTAATAAAGGTCGAAATTCGAGTTTCTTCCTGTAAATAGTGGACATGTAAGCCTCTACTGAACAAAATCAGTAGAGGAAATCAGTAGAAAAATGGCACGTGATGTACATCAGTTCTTTCACATTGCAAGGAATGGCGATGCATGTTGCAGTGATAGCTCTTTGGCGTTGCACAGGAAGGAAAAAATATTTCCTGCAATTTTCTTGTAATCTTGAGTGACGCAAACAGTAGTTCCCCTGGAGTCTAGAGCGTACAAGCTTTCTATTCGTTCATACACGCGAAATATCACACGTGATTTGTCTCCTGCACTGCTTTGCTATGCAGCCACCCATCCGTTCTTATTTGTCTCGCATGAACATTGTGCACAATAAACTGATCAATCTTCTGTGTTTGTGTTTACAACTGCGCAAGCGGCGATAACAGCGTGCAGCCAAGAAGTGCAAAATCCTGATAGGTTGAAGCGCTTAGTGCTGATATTGTTCACGTGGATTCAAGAACTAAGGGGCGAAGAGGATGCATCGCGTGTATGAATGAGGGGAGAAAACCATCCCCTCATCTTTAAACGCGGGGTGGTGAGCGGCCCGTCAAGAATATCTTCAGTTTCGTATTAAGGAACGCTATTCTTTCTAATGTGAGAGAATTATATTTGTTTAACAGGAAGTCATACTGAAGTATTAAAGATCACTGATATTTCCTCGACAATTATTGCTTCTTGCACGCAGAACTAATTCCCAATTGTAGGTCTTGGCTAATTGTCGCATCTATACTAAAGTCCACTCCCAGTGCTTCTAGAGATAAAAATAAGGTATACCAGTCACCACTTAATGTTCAGACTATTTATTTTACCATTCATTTCATAATGAACGACCCCTCTACCTCGTTTTTCTACATTCATAAAATGTTCGAATATAACCGTGGACGACCCGGTCACATTGGCAGTGGGGATACGGGCATAAGGAAGAATCCCCATGATTGCATTGTGGGCTCTGAAAGAGATGTAAGAGCATCACATCATGTGACATCCTTCAAGATTATATATATATATATATATATATATATATATATATATATATATATATATATATATATATATATATATATATATAGAATGATGCAGAGTCTGGCTTCAGTTGCCGTAAAATTAGGGGAAAATAAGTATAGGCTTCTAAAAAAACTGTTTATTGGTGACGTTTCGATCAGAGACCGATGTTCATTAAACAGAATTTAGTAGGCTCCGATGCGCCTTCAAACCATCGTCCAGCCGGGAGAAAGAAAAAGAGAGAATAAAGTGCACACATAAACCAGTGGTCAAGCAAGTAGTCGAAAGACCACGTGTGTGCGTGCATACCTATACCTACGCATAACATCTGTATTTTGTGCAAAAAATAAATAACAACAAAAGACAGGTGCACATTTAAACGAATGGACAAACAACCCATCATATATTGAGTTCGTCCACACTAATTTGTGGTCCAACAACCACGTGTGTGTATGCGGACTTCCACCTACGCATAGCACGTGCATTTTGCGTAAAGAAAGAATAGAAAAATATAAAAAATTACACATAACCGATTGGATAAACAACATAGAGTCAAGTTAAGTTTTTTGGGGTCCAGGTGGCTAAATTAAGCACATTCCAGTGATACATTGTGAACTTGCCTCCTGAGACTCACACCACATCAAGTGCTCTCCCCCCCCCCCCCTTAGCTTAAAAAGAACACGTTTCCACTAGTTGCATGGAGCATTATATATATATATATATATATATATATATATATATATAGTGGGAGTAATAATTCAATGGGCCAGTTAGTCTTCGTGAAGGTATGGGATATGGCACAACGGGAGCGTTGTCAACAAGGATAAATATATTTATTTCCCAACAGTTTCGGGAGGGGTCCTCCCTTCATCAGGGGATCCCCTGATGAAGGGAGCACCCCTCCCGAAACTGTTGGGAAATAAATATATTTCTCCTTGTTGACAACGCTCCCGTTGTGCCATATATATATATATATATATATATATATATATATATATATATATATATATATATATATATATATATATATATATATATATATATATATATATATATTATGAAGTCTTGGTAGTCTTGGCTGCGTCAGTGTTTATTTGAGGAAAGACCTCGCAAAACGAACGGGCAGAGCCAGTACACAGACGATGACGATGATGATTACCCAGAGTGGCAATGAGAACAAAGAGACAAGCTGATGATGGTGATTGTAATAATGTAGGGATGATGACGATGTAAGTAACAAATGCCCACACTAATCCCCCCCACTTGGCAGCGGACACCCTGGCCGCCGTACGTCAAAGTGACGGGGAACGTCACGTGAAAGGTTTCATGCGACAAATGTGGACAAACTCTGTGCTGTGGTAGCGGTGATCTGTTGGGGCGATGATTGGTGTGACACGATAATTAACTGGCGAAGTCTGTTCTAAAACAATGTATGGCCGTTGAAGCGTGGTTAGAATTTGTCACAAAGACCAGGAGTGCGAATAGGTGTCAAAAGCAGCACCTCGTCACCAGGTTGGAAAGACACAACGTGGTGGGATTCATCATAGATGATCTTCCGCTCGTGCTGTTTCGCTTCAGTATTGATGCGGGCCTGATGGCGAGACTGCGCCAGGCGGGAAATGTATTCTTCGCTAGAAGACTGACATGAATTCCCATGGCTGTTAAAGAAGGAGACGTCGAGAAAGGTAGTCGGGGTGCGTTCGTACACGAGGTAAAACGGTGAGTAGCAAGTTGTTCGCTGAACGGCGGTATTGTAAGCGAATGTCAAGAATGGTAAAAGAGTATCCCAGTTTCTGTAGTCGGGTTGGACGTAAACGGCTATCATGTCAGCAAGGGTTCGGTGAAATCTTTGTGTAAGACCATTTGTCTGAGGGTGGTAGCTTGAAGCCGTCTTTTGAGTAGTTCCAGAAGCGCGCAGTACTTCATTTACCATTTGTGACAAGAACACTTTGCCGCGATCACTAAGCAGTACACGAGGAGCCTCATGACGCAGTATTATTGCGTGAAGAATAAAGCCTGCAACTTCGAAAGCTGAGCCTGTAATAACAGAGGAAGTCTCAGCGTAGCGTGTCCGCTGGTCGACGGCGGTCACTATCCATCGTTTGCCAGCAGATGTGACGGGGAGAGGCCCGTAAAGTTCAACACCTACAACCTCGAACGGCAATGAAGGGCATGGAAGTGGCTGTAGAAGTTCAGCAGGTGCAGACGTGGGGAGTTTACGACGCTGGCATGGGTAGAAGGAGCCGGCGTACCGCGATACACTAGAAGAAAGGTCAGGCCAGTAATAACGACATCGAATGCGGTCAAGAGTTTTTTTTAAACCAAGATGACCAGCAGTCAAGTCGTCGTGGATGGCTTCGAGCACCTGAAGTCGAAGAGAGCGTGGCAGTACAGGAACCCAGCGCTGGCCGTCCGGGTGATAGACGTGGCGGTGGAAAACCCCATTGTCCAGCTTAAAGTGCAGGAGTTGACGACGGAGTCGCGCGTTTGGTGGATGAGAAACTCCCGAAAGGGGGTCCATGATGCGTCGGCAGTATGAATCGAACCGCTGGTGGGAGATAAACGTTGGCTCGTCGTCCGAAGAGGGTTGCCTTATTGATGCGAGCGTATGAACTTTGGTAGATGTGGTGGTTGAGTTCTCACCAACTCTGGTATGGGTAGTTGAAAGCGGGCAACGAGATAAAGCATCGGCGTCTTTATGTTTTCTGCCTGACTTATAAGTTATGTCGAAGTCGTACTCCTGCAAGCGTAGTATCCAAAACCCAAGCGTCCGGACAAGTTCTTCAGTGTAGAAAGCCAGCATATGGCATGGTGGTTCGTAACGATTGTGAAGTGACGGCCGTGAAGATAGGGACGGAACTTCTGGACTGACCAAACCACAGCCAAACACTCTTGCTCAGTTATAGTGTAGTTCTTTACAGCAGGGGTGAGTACGCGACTGGAATATGCAACAACTTTCTCTATGGAAGACTTCTCGCGTTGTAGAAGAACGGCTCCTATACCAAGGCCGCTAGCGTCAGTATGGAGGATAGTCGGTGCGGCTTCGTCAAAGTGGCAGAGCAGAGGTTCAGACGTGAGTGCCCGCTTCAACAGGTCGAATGCCGTTTGACATTCTTGAGACCACAGAAAGGGGACGTTGGAAGCAAGTAGTTGGTGTAATGGAGCAGCAATAGAAGCGAAGTTCTGGATAAACCAGCGAAAATAGGAGGCGAGGGCAAGGAAACTGCGAAGCTCCTTTGGTTTTTCGGGACGCGGAAAGTGAAGGACTGCAGAAATTTTTTCAGGGTTGGGCCGGATGCCATCTTTGCTAACAACGTGTCCTAAGACCTTGATAGATTTGCTAGCGAAAGAGCATTTCTTAGTGCTTATTTGAAGCCCGGCGCCGGCAAGGCACGTCAAAACTTGATCCAATCGTTCTAGGTGCTCAAGAGACGTTGACGAAAAGATAATAATGTCGTCCAGGAAGCAAAAGCAACTTTTCCATTTCAGGCCGCACAGCATGGTATCTATCATGCGCTCAAAAGTCGTGGGTGCGTTGCAGAGCCCGAAAAGCATCACGTTGAATTCATATAGCCCGTCGGGGGTTGCGAATGCCGTTTTCTCCTTATCGTCTTCATGCATGGGGATCTGCCAGTACCCATAACGCAAGCCGATGCTTCAAATGAATTCCGCGCCTTGCAGGGAATCAAGGGCGTCGTGAATGCGTGGCATAGGGTACGCGTTCTTGCGTGGGATCTTATTGAGTGCCCGGTAGTCCACGCAAAACCGCACAGAGCCATCCTTTTTATGGACCAAAACAATAGGAGACGACCAAGGGCTAGATGAGGGACGGATGACTTCCCGTTTCAGCATGTCCGCAACGTTTTCTTCTATATTTTTTTCTTTCAGTTAGAGACACGCGGTAGGGTCGGCGGTGTACGATAGATGTCCCAACAGCTTGAATTCGATGTGCTGTAGTATTAGTGTGGCCCATCTTAGACGCGCAAATACCGAAAGAATTTGCATGTTTCTATAACAATGCGAGCAGCTGCTGCCTCTGTGAATATGTTAATTCGTTGCTGATAGCGCTGGTAAAGGCGGAGAAAGAAACATGCTCACCGAGGCAAGGTTTTTTGGATGCGATGGCCTGAAGTGGCGTGACAAATACAGGCTCGAAGTCAGCAACACGGGCCACAGTAGTGCCCTGTGGCAGTAAGATCTTCTTCGGTGTGGAGTTGACAGCGGTGACAAGTGCCGAGTCATTGCAAAAACGAACGACACCGGATGGAAGAACTATACCTTTGCGAACGCAAAGGGGTGACGGTGAGACCAATACATCCCAGTGATAGATGTCGTTGGACGTAATGCTGACAATTTGCTCTTGTAGTGGTGGCAGTTCGATGTTTTTCGCAGCGACCAGACGAAGTGGCTTCTGATTGTCATCGTCAAGCATGTAGTCGGTGTCAGCAAGGTGAACGTCGCATTGTCCACAACAAATCGCCGCGGAAGCAGATGATAGAAAATCCCACCCTAAAATTAGTTGGTGAGAGCAGCGGGACAGGACATCAAACTGGACATAATGGCGGATGCCGTCGATGAAAACACGCACAGAACAAAACGCGGAAGGGCGAATACCGTTCCCCTGGGAAGCAACTAACGTGGTGCCATCGTAAGGCGTCATTACTTTCCTTAAATGTTCACACAAATCAGCACGTGTCACAGACAATGTCGCACCTGTGTCCACCAAAGCATTGACTCGCACTCCTTCCACTTCCACAGAGACCATGTTCCACGGGTCTGATGGAGGAATTTCAGTTCTAATTCCGAATGCAGTTTTTCCTCCACAAACTGCATCACTTAGTTTTCCGACTGAATATCAGAGGTGAACGAGGCGGGCCGAAGTGGAGAAGGGGAACGGCAGAAGGGCGAAGGCGAGCGGCGTCTCGTGTTTCGGCCGTTTCGTGGTGTAGTCGATGCAGGAGGAGATGGAGACTGGTGCGGGGGAGACGAATAACGCCGACCTTGATAAGACGCCCCGGTGTACAAATCCCGCTTACGCACGTTGTTCCGACGCTCATCTTGCTGGCGCTTTCGGCAGAAACGAGATTTATGGTCGCGATAGCCACAGTAGTAGCATAAAGGGCGAGACGAGCGTCACGGTGGGGAATAGAAGGCATTCGGGGCACCTGGAGATAGCGCGGTCAGGTGGGCCGAAGGGTCAGGGGGCACGAAATGGTAGTTCACCGGGGGAGCGGCTGCAACTGACGCGTAGGATGGACGCGGCAATGTCGCGTGGGCGTCGCTGGGAGGCACGGCAGCAACTTGAGGGTACGTGGATATAGGGTGAGAAGCAGGTGGCTGTACGGGCGCAGCGCCAGTCAGATATGTAAGTTTCTCCCTGATGATGTCACGTAAGGGCATTCCCGAAGGCTGTGTAGGTCGCGGTGTAGGAGATGTGAAGCCCATGGACCGCAATACTTCGTGTGTAATGTCCCGGATGAGGTCACGCAGATGGCCATCTGACGTGGAGTGGTGGTCGACAATGTCCGGTTGGAGGCGAACGCAGTCCAGCGCAGCAAGGCGCTGGCATGTCTTCATGACATCAGCGATAGTAGCTGGGTTTTGCACAGCGAGGGCATTAAAGGCAAAAGGCCCAATGCCTTTCAATATATGGCGCACGTTCTCCGATTCCGGCATGAATTTATTGACACGCCGGCAGAGTGCGAGGACATCCTCGATGTATGAAGTATACGATTCACCGGGATGTTGTCGGCGAGTATCGAGTGTCCTCTTCGCGACGGCGGATCGAATGTCTGGTGTCCCAAAGACGTGTCGCAGCTGCTGCTGGAAGGTAGCCCAGTCAGGTACGTCAACGACGCAGTTAAAATACCATGTCTTCGCGACCCCGATCAAATAAAAAGGCATGAACCGCAGTTTGGCGGCCTCGTCCCACCTATTAGCGGCACTTACGCGGTCGTAGTCATCAAGCCAGTCTTCTACGTCTTCTCCCCGAAGACCAGCAGAGAGCGGGGGTTCCCGCTGATGTCCGTGTATGTAAGTAGGAGGGGCAGCTTGCGGTGGTGCGTGGATGATGACATCAGTGCCGGCAGGTTCGGTCTGGGACATGCTGCCTGACTGTGGGCGCACACAGTGGCGTGAACGAAGCTCCAGGGGGTATAGCGGGCTGCGGGAGGTCAGAGGACCGAAAATCCACCTCCACCACGTATGAAGTCTGGGTAGTCTTGGCTGCGTCAGCGTTTATTTGAAGAAAGACCGCGCAAAACGAACGGCCAGAGCCAGTACACAGACGATGACGATGATGATGACCTAGAGTGGCATTGAGGACAGAGACAAGCTGATGATAGTAATAGTGATCATGCAGGGATGAAGACGATGTAAGTAACAAATGCCCACATTATATATATATATATATATATATATATATATATATATATATATATATATATATATATATATATACATACATATATATATATATATATTTATATATATATATATATATATATATCGCAGGTTGCAGGTTCAGTTCTTGCCCACGGCAAGTTCCCGAGTTATTTCTTCACCCACCATTCTTTCCTAACATTTACATTACACTTTGGCTCAACAACTTCCCTCATAATTTTCTTGGCATTCGTTTGTGTAATATCTCATTATGATTGTGTCAAACGTGGAAGCAAGACCCCGTAAGTATTGGCTTCTTTTTAAATTCGTTAATGAGGGTCTCGTACTGGCAGACTTGGTGCCTTTAGGTTGTATACGAAGAAGTATTGGTCAGCTGCCAGCTCGTAATAAGCTCACGTGCTACGTGACGCCAAACAGGCTCATAAAGAGTGTTCCACATTTACTGCCATGGCTACAGATGGCGCTGACTGACACTCCTACGTATATTTCGCATATATCCAATAAAAAGGCTGGAGGGATAGCCACCATGGTAGCTCAGTCGTAGAGCATCGAACGCGTTGTTTGATGGTTGCAAGTGCGGTCCCCGCCCACGTAAAGTTATCTTTTCAGCCACTTTCTTTCTTCACATTTACATTACGATTCGGCCCAATAATTTCCCTTATACTTTCCTTGGCATTATTGTCTGTTAGATCTCATTATTATTGTGTCAAACAGAGAAAAACGAGCCCTTGAAGGTACACAACTTTTTTTAATATATATATATATATATATATATATATATATATATATATATATATATATATATATATATATATAGTTAAAAACATGACAACAAACGTACGAGACGCATTTTGTGCTAACGTTTCGGCAGGGGGCCCTGCCTTCGTCAAAGTAAATGATGAAAGACCGCGCAGGGACTGTATAAGCGGCTGACTCCGGTATCACCAGAATGCATCATTTTTCGCTTTTTCACGCTAAGTTGCAGATCAACAATGCTCGTCAATCGATAGAAGTGGTTATATGGAATACACGGGACAATTCACTATGATCTGATGGCAAACCTTGCATACGCGGTAAATTGTGTGCATCGAAGCAGGTTTTCAAGACAGCATGACGAAATAAAATAGATTAGATGAATAGAAACGCGCACTGCGCAAATTCAAACAGATCAGCAAAGTACGCATAATTCCTTATGAGAACATAAATGTACAAGAATAATCTCCAAAATGAGCAGGGTAAGCAATAAATTAATAAGAATAAAGATCAAAAAGAAATATATATATATATATATATATATATATATATATATATATATATACAGTATTCCGATACAAGAATGCTCAAAGGTAAGAGTGACGTAGACTAGAGGCATTATGTGCGCAATGATACGCAAATAGCTGAACTAGCACAGCGAACATATACCAGCCATTGCTAAAATGTATTACTGAACTAAGGCAAACTTTCGCAATAAATGCTGTTTTTGTTTCTTTTTGCCGGCCACGGGACGGCTTTCAGCTTTCCCATAGTAGAGTACCAAGTACTCAAAATCGTTACCTCCTTCTTCTAAACACATTTAAGTAAGTGTTCTCAAGCTTTCGTTCATTCCGTTTCAGAGAGTTTGGAATTTATGAATCAGGAATGACTCTCTAACTTTGCGATCATGATAAGTCTTGAAAGCTAATTCAATTATTGTAGCTCGCAATTTACTGAAGGAATGACCCGTGTCGGTGGCATGTCTTGAAATTGGTAACTGAGAAAGGGCATTTACAAGAGCTCTATGATTGTTGAATAGGTACCTAAAAGCAGTTTCGGTGTGACCGATGAACTTAAGATGACAGATTGAGCTCTCCAGCAAATAAATGGCGTTCTGTGTGTCACAATTGGAATCGCCTCTGATGTTTATTTTGAAGTCTGTCGCTATGCAGATTACAAAGGTTGTCGTTGTCATGTGAGAGCACGCTTTGCAGCGATGTTTTTTACAGGGATGGCAGCCAATGAGTTGGGTTTTATCATTACATTTGGTTTTAGACGAAGTTAAAAATCGCGTAGATTTGTGCCTCGCCTGTATTCAACTCGTGGTGTTTGTGGAAAGGCTCTTGTAAGGCGTTCACTCTGTTGAAGAATGTTGTGGTGTTCTCGAACAATACTTGTGACAATGCGAGCCGATGCATTGTGTGTTAAAACTAAGTTAACCTCCAAGTAAGTCTTAAAGATTTTTCTTGGTTTTGCAGAGCGCTGTGCCTTCTTATGCATCGACGTGGCTCACCGCATCATCGCTTAACTTAGCTGAATATTTCTAAGAGCACTGCGTAGTTCTGTACAATTGGCATAAAGTCGGACTGTTCGGAGCAAATTCACTTGAAGCGTAACGCCTGGCTATATGGCATGCTAAATTTTCAATACCTTTCGTGGCTAGTTTCAAAACGTAAGTACCGGTGTCTGTCGGTGTGTTTGTGGTGCAGTTTCAATTGCGTGCCATGAATACATACTGTAACATCGAGGAAGTTAATGGCGCTTGGTGATTATGAGTGTGAAAATTATATCGAAGGATGTACATTGTTAAAGTCGGAAATGAAAGAGAAAAGTTTTGCTTCTCCGTGTGGCCAATATACGAAAATGTTGTCAATGAATCTCTTATAGCAAATGGGCTTCAATGAGCGACCCGACAAGAAATCGTTCTCGAGGTTTCCCATGAAAATGTTCGCGTAATTAGGCCCTGTTTTCGTACCCTTGTACGTACCACTAATTTTAACATACTGCACTCTATTCAATTTAAAGTTATTTTGTCGTAAAATAATTTCCAACAGTATAGCTAAGGTACAGCTATCAATACACTTATCAAGAGTGGAGTCATCATAAGCCTCAGCCACGACGCGTATACCATCCAGGTGAGCTATGTTTGTGTAAATAGACACAACATCGAGAGCAACAAAAAGAGAGTTGATAGATAAAGTAAGATTGTTGATATCTGTCAAAAAGTGGGTCGTATCACCCAAAAATACCTGGAACATGGGAGGTATCGGGCTGATTAGGTCGTCGACGTACTGCTTTCTGTGACGGTGCCTATACCGGAAATAATTGGGTGACTAGGGTTATTCTTCAGGAGTTTTTGGTAACAAGTAGAATATACCTGTGACCGCGTTAAGAGGAATCAGGGAGGTTGCCTTATCAGTTGTTTTTATCCTTGATCAGTGCTTTGAATGTGCTACTTAACGTTGCTTTATATTGCTCAGTTGGATCACCATCAAGTCGTTTGTAAAACGAAGTATTCTCTAACTGCTTCTTAGCTTCAGTAATATATTTATTTGTGTCCATAACCACGACAGCGTCACATTTATCCACAGGTTTCCTTGTGATATGAGTCCGCTCATATGGATCTGCATCAGCTTTCAGTTCTGGGCTCGATAGGTTTCCCCAAAAGGAACTCTGCTCGTTATAACCTTGAATGATATCTCGCGTGACCACGTTCATAAATATGTCACGGTGTTTATACTAATGAGACACAGGTGTCCAGCGTTTAAGCGATGGTAAAGCCGTTGGATCATAAGCTGGGGCCGCATGATCGAGGAAGAATTCATGCAACCTAATGTTCCGTGCGAAGTTATTTATATCTTCATATTACCGAATTTCATTGTAGGTGCCTCTCTCTCTCTCTCTTTATATATATATATATATATACATATATATATATATATATACTCATCATCTGCCTGACTACGTCCACTGCAAGACAAAGGCTTCTCCCATGTTCCACCAGTTAATTCAGTCCTGTGCTTGCTGCTGCCCGTTTATACCCACAAATTTCTTAATCTCATCTACCGGCCTAACCTTCTGTCTCCCCCTAATTTTCTTTCCTTCTCTGGCAATCCAGTTAGTTACCCCTAATGACCTGTGGTTATCCTGTCTACGTGCTACATTCCCAGCCCACGTCCTTTTCCTCTTCTTGATTTCAACTATTATGTCCTTAACTCCTGTTTCTTCACTAATCCACTCTGCTCTCTTCTTCTCTCTTAAGGTTACACCTACCATTTTTCTTTCCATTGCTCGCTGCGTCGTCCTTAGTTTAAGCTGAACCCTCTTTGTAGGTCTCCAGGTTTCTGCTCCATAGCTAAGTACCGGCAAGATACAGCTGCTATATACCTTCATCTTAAGTAATAGTGGCAATCTACGTGTCATAATTTGAGAGTGCTTGCCAAATGTGCTCCACCCCATTCTTATTCTTCTAGTTACTTCAATCTCGTCCTTCGGCTTAGCGGTTATTACCTGCCCTAAGTAGGCATAGTCTTTTACAACTTGAAGTGGACTACTACCTACGTCAAAGCGCTGCTCTCTCTTCCGAGGTTGTTGTACATTACTTTCGTTTCCTGCAGATTAATTTTAAGACCCACATTTCTGCTGTCCTTGTCTAACTCCGTAATCATGAGTTGTAGTTCGTCCCGTGAGTTACTAAGCAATGCAATGTCATCGGCGAAGCGCAGGTTACTAAGGTTCTCTACATTAACTCTTATCCCTAACTGTTCCCATTCTAGGCTTCTGAAAACCTGTAAGCACGCGGTAAACAGGATTGGGGAGATTGTATCCTCCTGCCTTACACCCTTCTTGATTGGTGTTTGTCGCTATCTTTATGAAGTACTATGGTAGCAGTTCATCCCCTGTAGATTTCTTCTAGGATACTTATATAAGCCTTATCTCCGCCCTGATTCCGCAGTGTCTGCATGACGGCTGATATTTCTACTGCATCAAACGCCTTCTCGTAATTTATGAAGACTATGTATAGTGGTTCGTTATATTCTGGGCATTTCTCTGTTACCTGATTGATAGTCTGAATGTGGTCGATTATTGAGTAGCCTGTTCAAAATCCTGCTTGTTCCTTTGGTAGGTTGAATTCTAATGTTTTCTTTACTCTGTTAGCAATTACCTTTGTAAATAGCTTGTATACTACAAACAGCAAGCTGATCGGCCTATAATTCTTCAAGTCCTTGTAATCTCCTTTCCTTTATGTATTGAGATAATGTTAGCGTTCTTCCAAGACTCTGGTACTCTTCTCGTCAGGAGACACCTCGTAAACAGGGTGTCTAGTTTTTCCAAAACAATCTGTCCTCCACATTTCAGCAGATCTGATGTTACCTGACCCTCACCAGCAGCTTTGCCTCTTTGCATGCACTCCAAAGCTTTTCTGACTTCTTCTATCATTACTGGTGGGGTGTCATCTGGGTTACTGTTAGTTCTTATAGTATTAAAGTCGTGGTTGTCCCGGCTACTGTACAGACCTCTGTAAAACTCCTCCGCTATTTAAAATATTCTATCCATATTGGTAGTTATTTTGCCTTCTTCGTCCCTTAGTGCATACATCCGATTTTTGCCTATCCCAAGTTTCTTCTTCACTGCTTTGACGCTTTCTACGTTCTTCAGAGCGTGTTCAATTCTCTCCATGTTATACCTTCTTACATCACATAGCTTACGCCTATTAATCAACTTTGAAAGCTCGGCCAGTTCTAATTTGTCTGTTGTACTTCAGACTTTCATGATTTCAAGCTTCTTAATGAGATTCTTCTTTGTCTGAGAAAGCTTGCCAGTGTCCTATCTAACTACACTGCCTATAACTTCCACTTCACACTCCCTAATGATACTCGTCAGAATATCATTCATTGCATCTACGCTAAGGCTGGTTTCCTCACTAAGAGCCAAGTACCTGTTCTTAAGCGAGACTCTGAATTCCTGTACTTTCCCTCTCAGTGCTAACTCATTGATTGGCTTTTTGCGTATCAGTTTCTGTTGTTCCTTCTTCAAGTCTGGGCGAATTCGAGACCGTACCATTCTATGGTCACTGCATCGTACTTTGCCAACCACTTCCACATCCTGCACGATGCCTGGGTGTGCACTCATTATAAAGTCTATTTAGTTCCTATTTTCACCATCAGGGCTCCTCCATGTCCACTTGCGGTTTTCTCGTTTTCGGGAGAACGTATTCAAAATCCGTAAATTATTGCGTTCTGCGAATTCTACTAGTAGCTCTCCTCAGGCGTTTCTAGTACCGATGCTATAATCTCCTACTGCCTGGTCTCCAACCTGCTTCTTCCCAACTTTTACATTAAAGTCTCCCATCAGTATAGCATACTGTGTTTTTACCTTACTCATTGCCGATTCTACGTCTTCATAGAAGCTTTCAACTGACGCGTCATTAGGGCTGGATGTAGGCGCGTCAACCTGTACTACCTTCATCTTCTATCTCTTATTAAGTTTCATTACGATACCTACACCCATTCATTATTGTTATAAATTCTTCTATGTTGACAGCTATGTTTCCGTGAATTAGGAACACAACACCCAGTATTCTTCTGTCAGCCAAGCCCCGAGAGCAAAGGACATGCCCATTCTGTAGCACCGTATAGGCTTCATCTGTCCTCCTAACCTCACTGAGCCTATTATATCCCATTTAACAACCTCTAGCTCCTCTAATAGTACAGCTAGACTTCCCTCACTAGATAAGGTTCTAGCGTTAAATGTTGCCAATTTCAGGTTCCAATGGCGGCCTGTCCGAAGCCAGATATTCTTCGCACCCTCTGCTGTGTTGCAGATCTGACCTCTGCCGTGGTCAGTTGCTTCGCAGCTGCTGGGCACTAAGAACCGTGAGTTATTTGACGTATGCATGTGGGAGTTAGTGGCCAGATACTGCACCAGGGTGGCCAATCCTTATCTGATGAGGGAGTGCGTTCCCGGCGGTTGTTACCGGTGAGGCCGCACGCCAGGCCTCTTAATGCAGTCCCATCACCACGCGGATTTTTTTTTATCCGGTTGGGAACTGCTCGGCACCGGGATTTGAACCACGGACCTTTTGCATATGAGGCGGATGCTCTAACCACTACGCCATCGCTGCATTTTCGCATGATGTACAAGTGCCTTATTATCAAGCATGAAGCACACTTGCGATCACAGCAAACGAGGAAATTAGAAATAAAATAAATAAAAATTCAGTTGCTAGCAGCGCTTGTCTCTGTCTCCTCTTTTGTGTCCCCGTGTGAATATGGCGCAGTTCATACTTCACGACGGAGCGACCAGTGTGAAGAGGGCTGCCCTGTCAAACATAACCTGTGGTCTCAACATTTTTCCATTGAATGGAAGCATTTTCTCATTGCCATAAAAATATAAACAAATATGAGCACTACAGAGTTTTCAATAGACAATAATTTGTTCAACCATGCAAATTAGGCGTGGCGCAGTGTTAGAGTAGGAGAGTGTAAAATAAATGCTGGAATGCGCTTGGTTAAATGACTGTAGGAATTTGAGGAGCCTGTTTTAATGTGTTTAAATGATGAATATGTAGTTGTAGGTACCAATTATAGACTAAAGGTTTCATATCACAGGAGGTGATAAAATTGGGCTATATATGGTGCATGAGTAAGTTTGCGTACTTTGGGACCATTCTTGTACCCATTGCCGTTCCACTGATTAGAAGGCAGTATTGATTGTTAAACTAAAAGCCCTATGATTCGAGTACAAGTCTCGCTAAGATTTCAATTACTCTGTAGCGCATCATCATCATTCTCTTGAGCACCGTGCCACACCTCTCGCGCAGGTGATGCCTATTGCTGAAGCTGCGCACGAACAGAATGAGATCACGTACCTGGCGTGTCGGACGCTGGCAGCCACCGTGGCTCCATGGCTTGAGGCCTAAAATAAAGTATCGAGATTGCCACGGCCTTATCGGCCACCTTCGATGTCTTTCACGTCTCTCCCTCTACTCTCGACACAACGATGGAAACCCAGAGAACGCGCCCTTCGACGAGCCACCAGCTGCCTTGTTTCCACGACTCTGCGCGCCAGTGCCGCTGTTCCAATCAATATACTCCAAAGTGTGCTTCATGCAGCTCGACACCGTTCTTGCGGTGAATGGCGTCAAGGTCCAGCCACTGATTCATGCCGTTCTACTCAACGCCCTTCCAGTAAAGCTGCGTCAACTCGCTGCCACTTCAAGCTGCAGCGAGCAGCCGTACGATGACCTCGGCTCTGTGGTGCTTGCCTGCTACGGCCTCACCTACCACGCGCTTCTGAGCACCTGCGATTTCCAGGTTTACCCAGCGTCACAGCGCGTGGTACCCTCCGGCCCACAGCTCTCCACTGACCGCGACCTAACTACCCCGGCAACGTCTCCTTTCACCTCTCGCACGGCCACTAGCGCAACAATTCTCGCACCCGATCACGCCGACAAAGTAGGCGACGCCACTGTTGTGTCGGGGTAAAGCTGGGCCACGGCGCCGACGAAGACGAATATATTATGTGGGGTTTAACGTCCCAAAACCACTATATGATTATGAGAGACGCCGTAGTGGAGGGCTCCGGAAATTTCGACCACCTGGGGTTCTTTAGCGTGCACCCAAATCTGAGCACACAGGCCTACAGCCATTCCGTCTTGATAAGACAGATGCTTGGGCTAGTTGGTGATAGGGAATCAACATATTTACGCAGCGTTCTTTTTGTCCTTGTCTCTTCTTCTGTAGTTACATCGTAACTACTCCTAGTCTTGCGCTGTGCAAACATGTTGAATTCCACCTACATCAGAGATGCAGCCGCCGCAGCCGGGATTCGATCCCGCGACCTGCGGGTCAGCAACCGAGTACCTTAGCCACTAGACCACCGTGGCGGGGCTGCATGACCTTCACTATTCCTTCTGGCCACAATATAGTACAGCGCTTTTTTGCAAAGAGAAAGAAACAAGAAAGAAGCGATGTGCAGCAGAACGCCTACGCCAAACTTTGGTTTCACTATTATTCAAATAGGTTGGAAAGCTCCAGAATTTTTGTACCCATTGCAAGCAATTTTAATGTCCTCCTTTTTTCCCACATCTTGACCGTAAATACCATATTTATGAAGCAGATGATAAAGAGTTATCAGCAAAATACTCACAAATTGTTTACAATAACCAGAGTCCGTTGTATCGTTTATTTTAGACTCTTCTGGGATATCACTCGGATAGCCGCAGTGGCAACTGGAAATGCACAAAAAAGATTCAGGTTCTAAGCATTTTTTGCGTACTCCAGGCACTCTGAGTATCTATCTGCGTATCTATTTATCTCTCTATCTAGCCACCTTCATCTGGGTGCTCTCGTGATTCCTCCCCCAGAACATGGGCCAATCCAAAATTAGAACGGGAGGGTAATGTGGTTCGGTGAATACGACTTGCTGGTCATGGCATAACTAAACAAAATCCCGTCGCATTCGTCATCAAACCCTTTGCGCAAGGCGTGTGGCACATGCGCGCGAGGGGCTATGTGCCACAGGTACGCGGGTATCTGGCACAGGTATTTGACAGTGTATATCTATACCAAGAAACTATGACAAGAGACATTGGTAATTTTACCTAGTGAGGGTTAAGAAAAATCCAAAAAATGCAAAGAATGAATGTCAGGGCCAAGCAGGAATCGAATCGCAGCATTGTGCGTGACGATCAAGTACTCTATCACTGAGCCAACCTAGGTCTCGGAATAACTTTTCTGTTAGACCCTAATGTTCGTGAAATGTCCCTTATGGTTTGCAGTGCCGGCTATTCATATTTTTAAAATATTGCCTATTGTAATCGTGAGAAGTAATAGACCAGGCCTGTTCAGTAGGCTGGCAGGTATTATTCTGATCTTTGTCTTTTTCTTCTACATGCTAGCCGAGACCATTCCCGAGCGTCGCTTTGTCCACACTAGCTGTGAAATCGCACATGAAGCCATTGGCAAACCAACTCTTTCGTGAGCAAGAAAGTATATATATATATATATATATATATATATATATATATATATATATATATATATATATATATATATATATATATATATATATATATATATATGCAGAAGAATAACTTTGGTTGCCGCACGATTATAGGTACAAAAGTGGATGCGCTTTCACATAACTTCTTTATTCAGCCGTCGTTTCGACGGGAGCCCCGTCTTTTTCAAGGCATGATAGTAGATAGTTATAGTTTAGCGTTAGTGTGATAGCGTAGGTTAAGGGAATGCCGTTACCGTGTAGCAAACGTTCGTTGTGGGCAGCGTCTTATAGTTTAGCGGGATAGCGGTTACGTGGTTTACGTGCCCCAGCTGGGATGGTGGCGCCACCTAATATATGGTTAATAAAATAAACAGTGAAAATGAAAAGAAAGTGAGAATTTTTGCCAATGCCACCACGCGAAGCATTGGTAAAAGTTCATTTTAGCGATAAAAAAGTAAACAATTCTGAACCACGCACAAAACGCGAAAACACCTATGTGGCCGATTTGTTTACATCGATCTTGTAGTTAGGCCTAGATGCGTTCGAAATGTGAAGATATCTCAAAAACTTCACCAACTTATCCGTACTACTCGGTCATCGAAGTTAATTGAAGGCAAGCGAAGCCACTTTGTACAGCCGTTTGCTGCGAACAAGGTGAATTTTTCAACAACTACGCCAAAATCCCTTGAAAGTGGGCGTCCGAGAGCGCCGCTATGTTTACGTACACTGCGTACACCTACGCTACCACGGTAACGTGAAATCGAAAAAATACCGTGCGTACGGGAAGCGATACGGGTGACGTACGTATCTAGCATGCGCACTTCGATTCCGGTATCACGGTACACCTGGTGACCCGGTAAGCCCGGTATACTATAACTCTCTAAACACATTTTCGTGTCTTCTGATAGCTTCTCAAGACAGGAAGGAAGGAGACAGAAGAAAAATACTAACAACAAAAAAATAAGAAAAGGAGCGGTAAACATTAGAAAGGAGCGAGAGCGACACGGTGGGATTAGGAAGGGAAAGGATCTTAACAGAGTAAGGCGACCGTAAACGAGCAGTGCCATCTTTGTCAACGATACCACCCAAGCACCCACCCTTGCACCGAGTGGACATTGTGCCCACCATTTCTGTATTTCACCCTCCAGTGCAATCCACTGGTGGCTTGTCCTCTTTTGATGTTTATGACAAATTAGTGGGGAGAGCTTAAGCAGTTTAAGTGCATGTTGGTAACGTCGGAAGATATGAAAGAGCCGACCAATTGTGGCACCGCCATCAATATTCATTATATGCATTGGCTCCTGTCAGTGAAGGAAGTTGCTTTATAAGTCGTAATAACACGATTCCTTACCCGATATCAAGCCTGCCTAAGGCAAGTTTGCCAACAAGTGCCAAGTACCAGCGTGGCTCAGTGTTGGAATACTGGGCTCGCACGCAGCGGACCCGGTTTGAGCCCCACTTTGTCAAAGGTACTAGGTTGTTGTTTTTTTCTATTTCGTGCGATGTGGTTACAGACACGGCAGTGGCAGCGGCGGTGGGGGACAAGTACGGCGCCGCGCGTGATTCGAGTTTGGATCTCACAACAGCTCTCGCTGTAATGAACAAATCAATAAATATGCTTTAAGTGACCCATGCGCTGCTTCGCATGCTACTCGCCGCACGCTTTGATGGGACTAGTGTAATTGTTTTGTACCTTGCATCCATAGAAATTTCAATAACCTGTTAAAGGAGCACTGACATGAAATTTGCTCATGCCAAAATTTTTGCGTCAGTGAGTAGCTATAGACCCCGTAGCAACGATTCGCGACCTAAAAAGCAACTAAGGGATGAATAACTATCTCTTTTATTGATTTATATTACTGGAATATAGCACTATTCAAAAGCGGCCGGCTGTCCCACCATTTTAAGCGCTTGGTGCACCAGCAGTGGCGCTACCTCATGGCTTCCTCCATATCACGCCACAGCTGACCAGTTCTACACAGTAAAGAGTGACGTCAGGCTCAGCTGCTCCACAAACATTTCGTCTGCTAGGTGTACACATTCAGTCATACTTTGCACCTGCACTGCGGTCGTCGCCCTACAAATTGTCGACTCGGGTTCAATAAGATAGTCTGGAGCTTGGAATCCCCGCGATTCGCGACGTCGCAAATTATTTCTGCTTCGATCGAACTTTTGCAGAGCAGTTGTTTTGAAATGGACGCCATTCCAAGCAGCACTGCAGAGGGGCCCGAGGATGCACGCTTCAGCCATGTTCGCTCGTGTTTCTCAGTTAGCTATTTTGGTGTGGTTTGGCGTGCGAAGCATTCAGATATACGCAGAGGGGTCAATGCAGTATAGCTATCGCGAATGAGCATCACTGGAGAAATAGAATACGTATTCCTGCTTGTCAGGTTCTTTTTCGCGCCTCCAGATTCCCCCCCCCCCCGCTATCCAGCCTCTCGCGGTTAACGTGGTATTACTACTTTTACGTAGACGCAAAGTCTACAGATGAACTAAAATTTATCAATTCCTGCATGTTACTTCTTAGCGATAATATCAGACTGCATGCTCTTCCAATTTGGATAGCTTGTGATCGTGTTGATGTGTCACACATACGTAATATGAAAAGACACCCTCATTGAGCTTTTTCCGTGCTTCGAACTAGACGGCTGCAACTCACCTGCAACTCACAACGATTCCCCGGCATGCTGACCGACAAGCACACGTTAATCATGCTCTTTCGCTATTCTTTTAAAGGTGGTTTCTATCTTGGTAATTACGCGAACCCATTCAAACCGGCGTGATGATGATCAGACGCGATGAGCCAGGGCCGGGCTAGACTGCACCTGCGCGCACTAGCCCGGCCATGGACGAGCGAGTGCGTTTCTGCACTTCGGCGCCAGTCGGCGCCACCATAAAAACACTCGGATCGTACACGTCATCGCTACTAGGGCATCGTCACTCAGGATGGTATTTTTGGAATGTATCACACCGAACACGTAGCACTAGTGTCGATGTCGCAGGGCAGTGTATTTTTCGTTTTTTTCTCCTTAGCTTTTCTACGCTGTTTGACATCGAACTAAAATAACTTCCACGCGACGGATGCCGTTCAAACTTGGCCAAGAAGACCTATGGCTACCAAATCATCGAATGACGGGCACATCTCGATCTTGAAATTTGATGTTAGAGCTCCTTTAACGTCTTTGTAAGACACGTGTTCCGTGGGAAGTTTCCCATTCTCTTATCGTTCATTAAAGAAATGTGGGGTCCTCGGGTCATTTTGCCTTTACAGTAAAACATGATGGCGATGTCAACGGCGGAAACTCGTCGAGAGTGTTATATGATATTTATTGCTTTAAAATCGTCCATATCGAAGGCCCTTTCACCGCATCAGGGGAACAACGTTCCTACACGAAGCTTAGAATGTACAGCTTGTTTCATTTTAGCATTCATTGAACATCAGCGGAAAATCCGAATGGAGTGACGTCATTTTAAATTACAAAAAAAAAAAGAAGTTGAAGGAAAGGCACACGACTGTCCCGTGAAATTCGCGGGATAGCATGCGAACTGCATTCGACTGTAAGGTGCAACAGAACGAATCCAAACATTTTTAAAAGTTTTTCACTGCTAGGCTGCTTCCTTGCAAAAGACTTGAGAAAATGATAAAATAGTTATATTGTATATTGACTTTTTAACAATTTCTTCCTTTAGCAGTTACTATTTATGTTCAGGATTTGGAATTGTGACACTGAGAAGACGTCGCCAGTGCTTGTGTCATCACGGCGAACTTCACGACCACTCCTTGAACTACATTCGCCTTAGTACGGTTGCTATGAATACCCTGGTGTGAGGAGGAAGAAAAAGGGCAGCCGTTATTGGTGATTTGCTAGCGTGGCAGTCCATGGCAATGACAAAAAAAGTTGAATAGATTGGGTTGGTAAGGGAGACGTTCAGGCTTCTTTCGCACATTCTAATGATTATTCTCATGTCTGGGCATACTCAGACGTTAGAATTTTTGACAAATTTGTGACAAATTACGGAATACAATAAACTTTTGTTGCCGAATTCTCTCATTGAACTAATCTGCAGCCCTCCACAACAGCAGTCAGTACATTTCAGACGCTAAACTCTACAAACATGAAAACCATCTTGAAATCACTACATCCTGAAAATTCAATATTGCTGAGAGAAAGTACGATATGTATCAAACTATACAATATGCCCAAAGTTGAAAAAAAGGAAACTGTTTCACGTACCTAGAAAAACAGAGCATGCAAAATAGCAA
Organism: Rhipicephalus annulatus; assembly: GCA_013436015.1. NCBI lineage: Eukaryota > Metazoa > Arthropoda > Arachnida > Ixodida > Ixodidae > Rhipicephalus > Rhipicephalus annulatus. Next base: position 241,307 of record WOVY01005309.1, read on the forward strand.
CATTATTGCATATGTCTTCATGGTCGGGGTCTTAATGAAGCCACACAGTGAATGTGAAAATTACCCGACTGATTATTCCACCATTTATAGTACTCTTTTCATTCATCGCCTCATTGCCTAATAGAGAAAAGTTTGAAGCCATGCGTCGCATTGTAAAGCTGCCACCTGAATTGCCCATATCATTGACGCATGACTTTCGGCGCATGACTCATAACCATATACGACAGGACTTTCATTTAAATTATTTCTGGAAACAATACACGAACCGTTGAGGCTGCGAGAATTTCGACGGTGGTGAAATGTGAGAAGTTGGGCACTAACAGTAAGGCACACAACCTTTTGTGGCCTTTCACTACAGCTTCCCTGATAATGTTATCGTCGTGTTGGCACGTACAGCCCCAACAATCAATACGATACACAAAGAAAAAATAGCTGAAGCAGGAGAATGAAGTTTCATTTGCGTTATGCAACAGGGCCCACAAGGTTCAATTAGGGAGTAGGATGTTGTCCATATTACGTCTGTAGTTTCTTTTAAAGGACAAAAGAGCGACTAAGTGAAATATATTTTCATTTTGACTTGACTCACTTAAGGTCTCCAATAATTTTGCACCTCAGGTCTTCGCAAATATCGAAGGCGCCAATGATCAATTTTCTCATTTTATAAGGAATTCAAGGTTTTCGATTCAAAAAACCCTTTTGTAGACATAAACATTGGTAAAGGTGCTATGGACACGATGTCGGCGCACCACGCAGCCCACATTTTTATTTATTTATTTATTTATTTATTTATTTATTTATTTAGGAACACTGCATAGTCGCTTGACTCCAAGCAGGAGTGGACAAAGAAAAACAAGTTCATCAAATGAACACATCAACAAAAAATTATCAACCAAAACATGAAATCAACGCTTGAAACACTTCGATTCAAAGAATACAACGATGCGAGTTGACTCCAAGCATTATTGGACAAAAAAGAAAAAGTACATCAACAGAACACATCAACGAATGATTAGCAACCGAAACATGAGTCACCGCATAAAACACTGCTATTCAAAGAATACCGCGATGTGAGGACAGCTTTACCGACGCTTTTTCCTCAAGTGTGTAATAAACACTTCTACACTGGGGCTATCTACGACTTCTTTCGGTAGTTTGTTCGAGGCGCTCATGGTTCTCGGGAAATAGGAATATTTGAATGCATCGTTCCAAGAGCTGTATTCCTGTATCATTTTCCTGTTATCAAAACGTGCACTTGTGCGCAGTGTGTAATGTATTTCTGATTGTTAATTTGTAATACAATGTTGTATAATGAATACAATATTTTTTATCTATTTTCGGCACGTCTCGCGTGCCGAAAATAGAATAAAATAATTGTGTATCAAGGCCAATATAATTCAGCATCATCAGATTAAAAAGTGTATCAAGGCCAATATAATCCAGCATCATTTGAGCTTCATCACTCTCGACGCCTGGCCAGTCTTTTGCAGACAACGCTCGCCTCACCTCGCAGGTAGTGTACCAGATGTCTACAAGACGTGGAAGTACCACTGCAGGGAAATCCGGTAAAAACATGATCACGATTATGATGATGGCATAAGCACATGACTCACATCCACTCTGTGGGATTGGACAAGAAGTGATCACTTAGACAGTAGATTACATATTAGCTTATATTGTAATGTTTAAAAAAGTTAGAAGAAACCCAATTTAACTAATTGAAAGATTTGCAATTAAAACCCCCCTGATTCGATTAAAAAGGTTTGAACAGCAGAACAGATATCCTGGTAACAATGACCTATTAGGAGACTCCCAAGGATGCAATGTTAGAAAGAATCAGATCAAATCTAATTTGATAAAAAACAGCTTCAAGAATATTTTTTTCTCATTGACATGAAGCGACTACACCATAAAAACAAGTGCTCGATTGTTTCATCTTTGTTACAGAATGAGCAAATAGCGGAAACAGCCAGACCAGCTCGGCGCACGTAGTAATTAGGTTTTGGAATTTTAAAGCGCAATTTCGTAAAAATAATTTGCCTGTTGACGAGAACTTCCTTCATCAAAGGAACAAAAGGTGTCGATGTTCGTTTAGGGGAGTAAATAATGTTTTACCAGAGTCTTCAGGTGTGGTACGCCTTTTAAATCTGTCTCGTATTGCCAATCTACCGGCAAGCTTGATTCTTTACCTGTCCCACTACTTATAGATGCACATATCCACATTAACAGCAAGCCTCTTCTGACTTTTCAGTGACACCTGTAGTGAGAACACAACAACGGCTCTTTTCTTCAGCACCGTAACCATCTGCTGCTTCCGCTGATCTCCGTAACCGCTATTGCGCAAAATGAGAAACAAAAACGAAACAAATGAGAAAAAAATCCCGCCATCTCCACGAAGTGCATGATGATGGTGGTGCTTGCTCGAAATTGATTGGGATGACCTGCGAATTTTCGTACAAGTTCACTATCATCATATAAAGCTGTGACACGTTGTTGGACGGGTGATTGTATATACACTTATGTATACACTCGATGTAATCATTTACATGTCGATGCAGTTATATACGCGGTTTACGTTACTGACTACGAAGAGGTGCCATGCGTTTTCCTTCATACACTGCAATATTGCGGAGGTGAAGTATGGGGCGAAATAATCCTTAATATTGTATAAAAGATTCCAGTTTACAGTTGCAGAAGGCAGTGTCAGTACTACATCTCCCGCCGAGGTCCTCTTGCTACCGCTAGCAGGCCGCCTCTGCTTCACGGGCTCCCACTTCGGGATATTACTGTCAACAAACTTACTGTGCAGCACGAAGTGCGCATAAAGCTATACAGATGTGTAGTGGGTACCTGTTTTACCAGCAGAATAACGGATCGAACAGTGGCACAATGGGTCCTGCCATAGAGTTTTCTAAAGTTAACTAGAGGAAACTCTGGCGCTGCGATCGCTCAGCGACCATGGGAATAATGATGGGTAGTACTCGGATTTTTCTCTTCGTATTTGAGGGCGGCAAATCGCACTTCTTGCTTCGTTTATTGCAGTGTTTTCGTTTAGTATCGAAGGGAAGAACTAACGATTTTGAAATTCGTGACCCGGGGTACTGTTCAGGATGGTTCGAGCTTCCCGGACAGACGAGTTAGCTCCGAGCTCGCTCGGCGGCGGCTATGGCATGAAGACAGGGCGGAGAGCATGATAGCAAAGTTGATAAAAGTGGCTACAGGAACGCGCAAGGCGTTGTAAACGCAAGTGGGACGCCTGCTATGGTTATAAAAGAAACACCGCGTGCAAATACGCAAGCGCCGTCACTCCGTCAACATTTTAACAGTGCAGCGCCATCAGAGTGATTGTAGCGCTATCTTTTTGCCAACTCAACAAGCGCCTCCAACAGGCGTGTTTGAGGGCGTATGTCTTCTTTCGGACAAGTTCTTTCGTTCCACCTGTAGCATGGAAATTTCCACTCTCGAAGGCAGCAAGGGTGCACACGCAGCACTCTTATGCTGCTCGTTTCGCTTCTATCAAAGATTGCAGATAAATATTAGGACAGGTGGTCACTAGGACGCTCGCATCATGGCGTCGACGCCATTGTGATTGAATACGTAGGGAGAGCTGTGAAATGGAATGCGAGATATCGTAGCCGTGTGGTGATATCACTTTTACTTCTGCGTGCGTGTGTGCATAGTCTGCGTGATAAAGCTGATAGATTAATTGTGCCGCTCAACGTGAGCACTGCTTCTCGGCAAATTAAACTGTGGTTGGCGTATCCGATCTTCGCCTAGGGTGCCTGTCAATCTAACTGAGTGACGCGTGAACTCGGATACAAACTCGTTGATTCTGAGAAGGCACGAGTTCAACTTGTGAATGTGATGATGCCAGTCTGACTGCCAAGCGTTTCAAGCGGGAAACGCTACGCAGCAGCTTCTTTGCATATAAAATAATTTGGTGAGCTTACACTACTTGGGCAGGGCTGGAGCCTTAGAGGAACTTGTGATGACCTAGCTTCTTGCAGCATCTTAAGTTGACCGTCTACTCATGTGCGCGGTCACCTTTCAAGTGAAGACCACATCAACTCTGTCTTAATTTTATTTTACTAATTGACTGAGGTTTAACGATCAGTACACTGAGCTGTCTTGTCCTGATCGATAAGGCTTCAATTAAAAGGCAATTATCCCAGGCGCAATTAGCAAGGCCATGATCAGTATGGAGCTAATCAACGTAATCCTGATAAGGAGATTACTAATGGTCACCATATTAGTAAGGCCCCGCCGCGGTGGTCCAATGGCTAATGTACTCGGCTGCTGACCCGCAAGTCGCGGGATCAAATCCCGACTGTGGCGGTTGCATTTCCGATGGACGCGGAAATGCTGTAGGCCTGGGTGTTCAGATTGATTGATCGATATGTGAGTTTAACGTTCCAAAACCACCATATGATTATGAGAGACGCCGTAGTGGAGGGCTCTGGAGATTTCGACCACCTGGGGTTCTTCAACGTGCACCCAAATCTGAGCACACGGGCCTACAACATTTCCGCCTCCATCGGAAAAGCAGCCGCCCCAGCCGGGATCCCATCCCACGACCTGCAAGTCAGCAGACGAGTACTTTAGGTACTAGACCACCGCGGCGGGGCAGGGTGTTCAGATTTCGGTGAACGTTAAATAATCTGAGGTCGTCGAAATTTGCGAAGCCCTTCACTACGGCGTCTCTCATACCCATATGGTGGTTTAGGGACATTTAACCCAACATATCCATAAGTCAAATCAACCATAATATAAAGGGCTACTTAGCACGGTTTAACTTAGCTTGCTCATGAATAAAGTCGCGTTAATTAGCATTACTTCACTACGGCGTCTCTCATAATCATAGAGTGGTTTTGGGACGTTAAACCCCACATATCAATCAATTAGCATAATTTAGTTGGCTTATCAACTAGTATGCTTTAGTTAGCCTAGTCCTACCTTTACATTGCTTCATTAGCACGGTCTTCTTATTGTAGCGTAATTGCCTGGTCCTTGCCATGAATTGGATTAATTAGCTTGGTCATAGCATGTCCTGGCCTAACAAGTATACCGTCCAGCCAAAAAAAAAATCACAGCATGTCCACGCAGTGAATAAGGATGAAAGAGGCGAAGCCTCAGGGGGGTTTTATTGGTAAAACATGAATCGCCCGTCCATCTGTCCATCCGTCTGTCTGTCTGTCTATCTGTCTGTCTGTCCGTCCGTCCGTTCATCTGTACGTCCGTCCGTCCGTCCGTCCGTCCGTCTGTCTGTCTGTCCATCCGCACCTGCTGGGTCAGTCACCGAAGTAGGTGGCCACGTGCCATGAGCTAGGTGAGACAGACCCATGGCTTTAGGAGCTTCGACACTAATAGCTAATTAGGGTCGAAGCCACCTTGCTGATTATTCTAAAACAGATTCAGTGTAGGCAGTAAAAACTTCAAAATAAACCTAAACACCCCGTGCATCTAAAAAATGTCACCACAAAGTGTTTCTGACACTTTTATTGCATGGTTGCAAATCTGCACTGAGTGGAATGACGAACAAATGAAAGAGGATACCTCTGGTTTCAAAACACCGCCCAACTTCGTCGACCGTCCTCGACACGATGACTGCTTCCATCGTAACCAATGAAACGCAGCGCGCTGAGGGGCAGATTTCACTTTTTTGTACTGTTGGCTCGATTTTAAGGGGGTGTCGCCACAGTTCCCGAATTTCGCGAAACTCGGCCCATTCCGCATAGCGCCCCTGATTTGAAAAGGTAAGCATAAACGAATAAGCTCGCGAAGCGCAACCATTAATGTATATTATTGACATCACCCTGGAAGTACAATCATCGATGAGAATGCAGATGACTGCATCGTTTACAGAGCAATAAACTGCGAAAGTGATCGGGGTGCAGTTCAAGACGACTTGGACAAGATAAAAGCATGGTGTAAAAAATGGCAAATGCAACCTAATTTGGAGAAGACAATGTGTATTACGTTTTCTAGAAATAAGGATGAAGCTTTGCCTTCGTATACTATAAGCAAGAAGGTCTGAAAAATAGTCTCTGAGTACAGGTATTTGGGCGTATTTTTCACGCCAACTTTGTGTTGGAACCGTCACGTTGATTATGCGACAGCTAAGGCTTGTAGATCGCTGTGGTTTCTGCGGCGAAACACGCGTGAGTTTCCCCAGTCCACATGGGAATTACTGTACAAATCATGCGTGCGGTCGATACTTCATTACGCGAGGAGCGTATGGGACCCGCCCACTTCCCTCGATAAAGATAAATTGGAAAAATTGCAAAACATGGGCGCCCGTTATGTCCTGGGAAACAATATTAAGAGCCACAACTTCAGCATGACGCGCTGCAAGCAAGCTTTAGGACGGGAACAGTTGGTCACACGCCGGGCTAAGCAGCGTCTGAAGCATTTCCATGATGTATACTTATCTCTAACTTGTATATTTTGTGACAGTTACATTTTTCCACCTCATTACGTGTCTGGACGAGTCGATCACATTTACTACGTGCCAGAGTACCAATGTAAGACAGCATCGTTCAGTAATTCTTTTTCCCCTAAAACGGTTTCCCGGTAGAATCGATTACCTTCAGTGATCGTTGCCGCTATTGGTAATGATTCGTGTCTTCCTTGTTAGAATCAAGTGAATTGTTCAGTTATTGACGGGTGTTTTGTTGTGCGGTATACATATTGTATTTGTTTTTGTGTATGTTACCCGCTGGTATTTTTCGTACATTTTTGTCAATCTCCATTATGTTGTGCATTCAGTGTACTTTCTACTAACTGGATAGGCTGTACTGTACTTGCCGCAAATTGAGCTTGTGTTCTGTCCTGTTGTTAATGTTGTATTCCCCCCATGTAATGGCTTATGGCACTGTGGGTATCAATTAAACAAATAGCAAAACGTTTCCTGATTCTTTTCTTGAAAAACAGTTCCAAGCCACACAAACACAGATGGAGCCAGAAGTAGGAATTTCAGGCAAGTCCGTGTACTACCCGTCATTCCCACGTTTGCTCAAGCACCGTGCGTTGCAGCTCCCGTAGACACTAGCGCATGAGTTCCCTCTAGTGTGTAGTTTGGAAAATCTATGGGTGCTGTCTTACTTATTTAAAGTTTCGGTGGGCATGCAGTGGGTACATTGCACAGCTGCACCGCAAGCGTACACACCAAGTGTCATGTCCCGAGCCTAAGAAGCTTGCCGAGAAAGCTCCTAAATTTTTTATATATTAACGTGGTTTGAACTTCGGCACATTTCGTGGCAGCCCAGTATTCGGCTGCATAAGTCGGTGGTTTGAGGGGCTATATACTCACTTATACCCACTCACTACACTTTCTCAGCCTTCGCAATCACTCATGCTCCTACTCACGTCTGCTCACACTCAAAGGCCGTCCCTTAAGTTCATACTCACGACTACGCACACTCATAAGCACTCACTTCATGCCCACACCTGCTTACACTGACAGGCACTCGAGTACACACTCACGCCAACTCACACTCATGGGCCCTCACACATGTTCATACTCACGAATACTCATACTGATGAGTACTCACTCATTTCATACTCACGACTACTCACATCAACAAGCAATCACTCACGTTTACACTCACGTCTACTTACAATCACTCGATTTCATACTCACGTTTACTGACACTCATTGGTCTTCACTGGCATTCATATTCACGACTAGTAGCACTAATAGTTACTCACTCACGTTCACACTCACACCTACTTAAAATCACAGGCACTGACGCCTACTCACGCGCATCAGCACTCACGTTCATACTCACTGCGGAGCTGAACCACGAAATTGAAGTAACTAGAAGAATAAGAATAGGGTGGAGCGCAATCAGCAAGCATTCTCAAATCAAGAATGATAGATGGCCAATATTCCTCACGAGGGAGGTATGTAACACCTGCATCTTACCTGTACTCATTTACTGAGTCGAAACGTGAAGGATTACAAAGAGGTTTTAATTTAGTTTGAGCACGTCACAGCAAACATTAAGGGTCAACAAGAGAGTAGAGTGTATCGGGGAAGAAACGAGTGTTAAGGTCCTCATACTCGAAATCAAAAATTGGTCATGGCAGGGCACGCAGCGCGAAGACAATATAACTGCTCATCAAGGATTACAGACACTCACACTCAAGAGCATTACCTAACGTTCATACTAACGCCTACTATACTTATTGAGTGCTCACTCACGTTCTCACTCACAATTACTCCCTCATAACCACTCACTCACGTTCGCACTCAGGTCATGTTACACTCATTCACTCGCACCAACTCACACTCATTGGTACTCACTCGCTTCAGTTCACTAGTGAGTTGAACTGGTGGCATCGAAAAACTTATCTCTTGAATTTCAAAAATAGAATGTTTCTGAAATAGCGTGAATGCGATAGTGAGATATCCTAAATTTACACAAAGGAAGGCTAGTGGCGAAGTTCCTTTAATCTGATGTCGCATAAGTACGAAATATTGGTGTATGGGAATATGGTCGCTCCAGCGAGAGGTCGCTTTCATGCCATTTTTCGCATCAGAGGTGACACAGAACTAACGAAACGTTACAACACGCACAATAGCACACGAGCCTTTCACTGATGTATGCGGCGATGGCTCTACCGCCCATATTGCCACATGGTCTGCTTGGGTGAGATCCATGAGTGAAAGAGGACGAAGACGATCTATCTAAGCTGCTGCTTCGCTAGTCAACACAATGAGCCCATTACATCAAGTTTGTCGTGAGAAACGTGACAAGACTGGTGAAGGTGCTGGGTACAACGTCTCACGAACCACCTGATGCCCAAAATCCCGCCCAGCAGCCTGAACACAAGCCCTGCACCCGTGAACACTCCTGTTCACAGAGTAATCCGCCGCCAACGAGGCCTACCGCCTGAGACACCAACTACTGACCCAGTGACTATGACTTCGACACAAGATCCCGTGCAAGCTCCGACACCTTCCATGCCAATTTACTGCACCGTCGAGAACCCGCTCATGTCTGGCCTCTTTCACGGAGAGCAGCATGTAGATTTTGATGACTGGGTGAGTGAGTTTGAACGTGTCGCCGCGATCAAGTTTTGGAATGATGCTGTAAAGCTCCGGAACATGTACACTTGCCTAAAGGATGATGCCAAGACGTGGTTTTTGAACAGGGATGATGTTCTAACATATTTGAGCAAGTTCAAGCATCGCCTTCTGGAGGCCCACAGGAGTTCCGATTGCCGCAAACGGGGGAAGCGTGCACTACAATCACGCATCTAGATGCCAAACGAGACCGTCTCGATGTACGTCGAGGACATCACACGATTTTCAAGCGAGTGGATCCTGCTATGGCCTAAGAAAAAAAGCTGCGTGGTGTGAAGGAACAACTTTTTGCTGGTTCGGTGCGTAGGTGTCCTAAGAGTGTTGCTGAGTTCCTTACTGAAGCGGCCAAACTGGAGCAAGTACTGCGTGAACGGTCTGCCCTGTCTGACCGTCAAGTGAATGCTGCCTCGACTTCCGAAAATTTCGCCACACCTGGGAGCAAGAGTCACTAATGAATTCGCGAGGTCATCCGCTCTGTCGTCCGCGAAGAAATGAAAAAGATGTACGAGACGAGACAAATCGATGTCGAATCTATCACCAGTGTCATTCGTGACAAGTTCGAGCAAGGTCCTGCACGCCCATCGTTTTCCGCCGATGTCAGTTGATTCGGAAACAGCTCCTGTGTCTACTGACAGATGCCGTCGTACGTACGTGGAAGCCTTGAGATCAGCCACGCCTCTTTCTTGTCAAGGAGTCCTGACGCAGACAATGCCACACGTCCTGATCCAGCCAGTGCCGCATGTCCCGATACAGACAGTGCCGCACGTCCCGTTACAGACAATGTCATACGTCCCGATCCAGACAATAATGCCATCAGTCGAGATTGAGTCAGCGCACGCTGGTTTGGACATTGATGGTCGCCGTGCACCGACCCGCAAGTCTGATCTCTGGCGTACGCCAGACAGACGACCCCACTGCTATCATTGCGGTGAGGCTAGCCACATTAACCGCGAATGTTCATACCGGCAACTTGAACTGCGCGGATTTTCCGTCGATTCCCCTCGTCCCCAAATTGGTCCAATACCAAGGGATATCAAAAAGTTTCTCGAGCAGCAGCATGCCCCCTCGAGGCACCTTTCGAGATGAAGGCACGGGAATGCTCCCCGAGCCCTTGTCGGGAAAACTGAAGGCAGTGGTTTTCGGGGGTAAGGTACCTAGGACTCAAGGTGTGGAAGACCTCCCATCAACGCTTGCACGCAACGCCGAAGGCATTTCATCAAAGAGTGATCGCAGTACCGGAGAAACGCCGGCATCCACATCTGAACAGAGTGACCGCGTGTCACTCGACTTCATCATCATCATCATCATCATCATCATCATCACCAGCCTGACTACGTCCACTGCAGGACAAAGGCCTCTCCCATGTTCCGCCAGTTAACCCGGTCCTGTGCTTGCTGCTGCCAATTTATACCCGCAAACTTCTTAATCTCATCTGCCCACCTAACCTTCTGTCTCCCCCTAACCCGCTTCCCTTCTCTGGAAATCCAGTCAGTTACCCTTAATGACCAGCGGTTATCCTGTCTACGCGCTACATGCCCTGCCCATGTACATTTCTTCTTCTTGATTTCAGCTATGATATCCTTAACCCCCGTTTGTTCCCTAATCCACTCTGCCCTCTTCTTGTCTCTTAAGGTTACACCTGCCATTTTTTTCCATTGCTCGCTGCGTCGTCCTTAATTTAGGCTGAACCCTCTTTGTAAGTCTCCAGTTTTCTGCTCCGTAGCTAAGCACCGGCAAGATACAGCTGTTATATACCTTCCTCTTGAGGGATAGTGGCAATCTACCTGTCATAACTTGAGAGTGCTTGCCGAATGTACTCCACCCCATTCTTATTCTTCTAGTTACTTCAATCTCGTGGTTCAGGCTCTGCGGTTATTACCTGCCCTAAGTAGACATAGTCTTTTACAACTTCAAGTGCACTATTACCTATCTCGAAGCGCTGCTCCTTGCCGAGGTTGTTGTACATTACTTTCGTTTTCTGCAGATTAATTTTAAGACCCACCTTTCTGCTCTCCTTGTCTAACTCCGTAATCATGAGTTGCAATTCGTCCCCCGAGTTACTCAGCAATGCAATGTCATCGGCGAAGCGCAGGTTACTAAGGTGTTCTCCATGGACTCTTATCCCTAACTGTTCCCATTCTAGGCTTCTGAAAACCTCCTGTAAGCACGCGGTAAATAGCATTGAGGAAATTGTGTCCCCCTGCCTTACACCCTTCTTGATTGGTATTCTGTTGCTTTCTTTATAAAGCACTATGGTAGCAGTTGATCCCCTGTAGATTTCTTCCAGAATGTTTATATATACTTCATCTACGCCCTGATTCCGCAGTGTTTGCATGACGGCTGATATTTCTACTGAATCAAACGCCTTCTCGTAATCTATGAAGGCAATGTATAGGGGTTGGTTATACTCTGAGCATTTCTCTATTACCTGATTGATAGTATGAATGTGGTCAATTGTTGAGTAGCCTGTTCGAAATCCTGCTTGTTCCTTTGGTTGATTGAATTCTAATGTTTTCTTTACTCTGTTAGCAATTACCTTTGTAAATAGATTGTATACTACAGAGAGCAAGCTGATCGGCCTGTAATTCTTCAAGTCCTTGTCATCTCTTTTCTTATGTATTAAGATGATGTTAGCGTTCTTTCAAGACTCTGGTACTCTTCCCGTCAGGAGACACCTCATAAACAGGGTGGCTAGCATTTCTAACACAATCTGTCCTCCATCTTTCAGCAGATCTGATGTTACCTGATCCTCACCAGCAGCTTTGCCCCTTTGCATGCTCTCCAAAGCTTTTCTGACTTCTTCTATTCATTACTGGTGGGGTGTAATCTGGGCTACTGCTAGTTCTTATAGTATTAGTGTCGTGGTTGTCTCGGCTACTGTACAGATCTCTGTAAAACTCCTCCGCTATTTTAACTATCCTATCCATATTAGTAGTTATTTTGCCTTCTTTGTCCCTTAGTGCATACATCCGACTTTTGCCTATCCCAAGTTTCCTCTTCAATGCTTTGACACTTCCTCCATTTTTCAGAGCGTGTTCAATTTTCTCCATGTTATACCTTCTTACATCGCATACCTTACGTCTAATAATCAACTTCGAAAGCTCTGCCAGTTCTATTTTGCCTGTTGTACTTGACACTTTCATAATTTGACGCTTCTTAATTAAATTCTTCGTTTCCTGGGAAAGCTTGCCAGTGTCCTGCCTAACTACCCTGCCTCCAACTTCCACTGCACACTCCGTAATGATACTCGTCAGATTATCATTCATTGTATCTACGCTAAGGTTGATTTCCTCACTAAGAGCCGAGTACCTGTTCTGCAGCGACACTCTGAATTCCTGTACTTTCCCTCTCAGTGCTAGCTCATTGATTGGCTTCTTGCGTATCAGTTTCTGTCGTTCCTTCTTCAAGTCTAGGCGAATTCGAGACCGTACCATTCTATGGTCAATGCATCGTACCTTGCCAATCACTTCCACATCCTGCACGATTCCAGGGTGTGCACTTATCATAAAGTCTATTTCGTTCTTATTTTCGCCATTAGGGCTCCTCCATGTCCACTTGCGGTTTTCTCGTTTTCGGTAGAAGGTATTCAAAATCCGTAAATTATTGCGTTCTGCGAATTCTACTAGTAGCTCTCCTCTGGCGTTTCTAGTACCGATGCCATAATCTCCTACTGCCTGGTCTCCAGCCTGCTTCTTCCCTACCTTTGCATTAAAGTCGCCCATCACTATAGTATAGTGTGTTTTTACCTTACTCATTGCCGATTCCACGTCTTCATAGAAGCTTTCAACTGAAGCGTCATCATGGCTGGATGTCACTCGACTTACCTGGGCTTATTGACGGTTTTCAGGTTAATGCCTTGGTAGACAATGGTGCAGACTATTCGATTATCAGCGGGAGGCTAGCTAAAGATCTCAGGAAAGTGGTTACGCCGTGAAATGGAACGCGAATTGGAACAGCTGGAAAACACGTTGTAACACTGCTGGGTCGCTGTACGGCAAGAGTGAAAATTTTTGCGTCAAAGTTTGTACTGAGATGCCTCGTTCTTCGCGACTGTTTACGTCAGCTGATTATCGGCGTAGAATTCCATCGGGAATACAGTTCCATCATAAATATCCATGAGCGCATCGTGCCCTTCTCGACTCAACGACTCAAGGCGCAACAAATCGAGACGCTGATAACTGCCGTAGAGCTGCGCTGCGTGTTAATGACGACAATGTGACGCTATCGCATCGAGCGACTGTTCCCATCGAAGTTATTGTGAAGACCTGCGCGATGGTGACGGGGTGGCTGAAAGCAACCTATCACTTCTGCTTCTCCAAAGTGTATGCGCCGCCCGAAATGTTGTGCGTGGTCGTGACGGACCGTCACAGATACTAGTTACGAACTTCAACTACGAGCACCCGCATCTTTTCCGTGGAACCACCGTAGCCTATGGAGACCCTGTTGCCGACGTCACGGAGTGCTTCGCGTCCGAGGAAACGCATGAGGATGAGGAATTTCTTGACCACATCGACATTAATTCGACGCTGTCAGACGAGAGAAAGGCTGAAATTCATGCAGAGTTTCAATCTTGCTTCGCCTATTCTTCCAAAGTCCGTCAAACACACCTCACGAAGCATCGAATTATCACCGATGATGACACCCGCCCCATTCGGCAGCAGCCTTATCGCGTTTCTACCAAAGAACGCGAGGCTATTCAGACACAAGTAAAAGAGATGCTCGATGACGGGATTATTCAACCATCCAGCAGCCTTTTGGTCCTCGCCACTCGTTCTAGTGAAGAAAAAAGACGAAACGCTGCGATTCTGTATTGACTACAGGAAGCTTATTAGCGTTACGAAAAAAGACGTCTACCCGCTTTTACTGTTCGATGACTCTCTCGGCAGGTTACGACGCGCGAAGTATTTTTCGTCCATCGATCTAAAGTGTGACTATTGGCAAATTGAAGTGGATGAACGAGACTGAGAAAAAACCGCGTTTGTGACTCCAGACGGACTTTACGAATTCCGAGTTCTTCCCTACGGCCTCTATTCTACCCCAGCCACTTTTCAGAGGATGGTGAACGCTGTTCTCTCTGGCTTGAAGTGGCAAAGCTGCCTTGTCTACCTTGATGATGTGGTTCTTTTCCGAAAGCTTTGAAGAACATCTGAAACGTCTGAGAAAGGTTCTGGAAGCCATTGTTCGCACAGCTGAACCCACGCTGAAACGCCAAAATTGCCACTTCGGCTATGAAGAGCAGAAATTTCTGGGACATGTCATTAGTGCGGATGAAGTGCGACCTGATCCAAACAAAACTTTAATGTCGCCACCTTCCCTGTTCCATCAGAAAAAGAGCAGTACGCCGTTTCCTCGGCTTGTGCGCGTATTATCGCTGATTTCTCGCCAACTTCTCGAAGATAGCTGAACCTCTTACGCGACTTACCCGAGATAAGGTACCCTTTACTCGGAGCGCAGAACAAGATACGACGTTCACAGAGCAATGACATACAATGAAAACAGCTCCTGTCCTTGCCCATTTCGATGAGGACGCAGCTACAGAAATTCATACAGATGCCGGCAGCGTAGGACTTGGAGCTGTCCATGAAAAGCGACACAGCTGCGCAGAGCATGTAATAGCTTACGGCAGTCGTACTTTTTTTCGTGCCTGAGACCAACTGTACTAAACCATAAAAAGAATGTCCTTGCAGGTCGTGTGGGTGACGACCAAATTTCGGCCTTACCTCTACAGTCGTCCCTTCAAAGTGGTGACTGACCTCAACTCGCTCTGCTGGCTGGCCAATCTCAGAGATCCATCCAGCCGTCTCGCTCGGTGCAGTTAGCGTTAGCATGGGTTTGACATTATGATTGTGTTCAGGTACGGGCGCACGCACGAAGATGTTGACGCGCTTTATCGAGCACCTGTAGGACACGCTGTCAGGGGCTCCGAGGATGAAGTTCGCTTTCTCGGAGCAGTTATGGACTCCGAATTCATGTCAAAACGGCGGGAAGACGAAGAATTACGCCCAGATATTGATTCCCTGGAAGGCCGGAACACTCAGGTCCCCAAAACATGAGCGTTTCAGCGCTTCCGGCGTCCATCCGTCACGAAAAGAGGGATACGCAGTGTTGTCTGTGTAATGCACTGGCACGAAATTCAGCATGTCACATTTGGTGCCGGTTGCCGTAGGGCCGCGCCGCCGGACGCTGGTCACGCCGGTCGCGCCTGGCGTCAGTCTATAGAGTGCTCGCGTTTTGCTAACGTAGCGTCAGTGTGCCCAGCGTGCGTGGGCGTCAACGCTACATTGGAGTATATTGGGCCCTTCATGATGCGCTTGCGGCCGTTTTGCTAGCTCAACGTATACCAAACATGGTGTTACGTGACGTCAATGGATGACGAAATATATAACTGGTGCAAACATAATAATCCTGACACGCGTGTCATGTAAGAACACCACAACACACCACGCTCATAGCGTGCTCGCGGCCGTCTCGCTAGCTTATATATGCTAAATTTGTTATCACGTGACATGAATAGATGACAAAGGTAAACGACACATCCGAACATGATAATCATGACACGGAAGTCATGTATGTCATCATTTACCTCCACCTCGTAACGTTGTGCTGATTTTAAAGTGAAATATCAACATTTCTCGTTCGTGCTTCGTATATCATCGATTCCTACTGTACGTGGGTTCTGCCTATTTTTTGTTATGAAGTGGGGTGAGCAGTGTCCCTGTGGCTGTGGTACCTACCAATGGGGGCACAATTACGATGAAGAACCCGAAGGCGATTCAAGTAGAAGCTTCGAAAAGCCACTTCGCATTTTCCGGAGATCACCGAGGTCCGCCAGTATGGTCGTGGAGGCATCCTGTGCTGTTCCGCAGATCAGGAATGCATTCGTGAGCTCTTGCATTGTTCCGTATTAGTAGCGCATCCTGTATGCCAGTTTATTTCAGCACACCTCGCATGCTCGAAAGGATTAGTCCCTGGCGTAGCCACAAGCCTGACATCTGCAGAAGTGGTCGATTTGTTTTCGGTGGCGCATGTAATTTCAATGTACAGGTGCACCTATACAATCTACAACAGAAAATTCCCAACAGAATCAGTGATATAGGGACCTTTTTAGGAACAGTCCAACCATTCGGAATCAGGGCATGGCCACTGATCTACAAGGTAGAGCCACTAGCCCCCGAACCCTTGCAGTGTATGAAATGTTGGCGACATGGACATAGCGTCAGAAGGTGCCGATCAGGTTCTTAGATGCCATCGGTGGGGAGAAAACCATGACAGCCGCAAGTGCAGCTCTGAGAAAGAGCGGTGCTGCTAGTATAATAAGGCGCACCCTGCAGACTCTGCAGACTGTGCAGCAAATGAAAGGGAGCTTGCTATATTGGATATTGTAGAACGCAAGTGGTGCTCTCAGAGAGAAGCAGTTGATTGATTGATATGTGGGGTTTAACGTCCCAAAACCACTATATGATTATGAGAGACGCCGTAGTGGAGGGCTCCGGAAATTTAGACCACCTGGGGTTCTTTAACGTGCACCCAAATCTGAGCACACGGGCCTACAACATTTCCGCCTCCATCGGAAATGCAGCCGCCGCAGCTGGGATTCGAACCCGCGCCCTGAGAAGCAGTTCGCAGAAATCCAGGAGAGGTCCAAAGGATATGTAGGTGTTGCAGCACGTAATACCACTGTCATGGATGCATATCTCGGACACATCTATCACAGAAGCCATAGAGAAGGCTACGGAAAATGCAATAGATCGCCTCGCAAACAACAGTTTTGAAAACTTGGCCCAATTGGCTTCATATCAACTTTCCCAAATTCTTGGTTTAGCACATACGAACAAGTGGCTTCCTCAGGCATCAGTGGTATCGCAGCGTACGGAGATAAACAGTGCAAGAGCCCGTCAGCGATCGGTTTTTTCTGAGGCAAGGACTTCCAAAACAGCGAAAGAAGATGATCTAACGGATGATTCAGAAGCGTGTGCAAATATGCATAAGGACTCTCATAAGGCTCTGAAATAAACCCGATCTCCCCCCATCAAAAAGCTCTTCGCATACTTCGAAATAAAAAAAGTATCTGTCCAACTAAAGAATCCTTCAGGAACATGTCTAGGAAAGACATTTTGCGGACGGACATCTTGGTCCAAGTAGTTTCTGCTTTGGTTTTGTCATCAAAATAGGTTCACTAACCATATTTCAGTGAAATTTCAGGTAAAGTTGTTTCTGCAGCCATAGACCTATCATACCTTTCTTCACAACTTTCCCCGGATATTATATCACTGCTAGAAACTTGGCTTTCAATCGACCAGAAGTTTTACATAAACAAGTATCGGCCATTTAAATTCTACGGAGCTAGCAGAGGTGGTGGACTTGCTGTCTTGATAGCAAAAAAGTTTAGTCCCTAAGTTAAGATCTCTTATCTGTGAATGGCTTCAGATTGTGAAATTTTGATAGTAGACATAGTTTTACTCGAAGATTCTCCCTTCTCCTTTTTAAATGCATATTTTCCAGCCAGGGTGCAAGACACACAAAGTCTGGACGACATGTTCTCTGCCTGCAGAAAGGATATAATAATTACTGGAGACTTCAATTCACATCATGAGGCTTGGGGTTTCAGAACAGATTTAAGCGCAAAACGCTTGTGGGAATGGGCTATTGACAACAATTTATCTTGTTTAAATTTGCACGCTGTTATTTTTGTAGCAGCGTGCGAATTTGTACAGCAAACTATGTACAGCGAATTATGGCTATATTATGAAACGATATGATTATCTTTCTAGGGCTAAACACAAGAAAGTGGTCTTCAGATCTTTAGGATCGGAAAAGTTGCTAACACCCGCTGAAAATATTCACTCTTCCGTTCTTTCCCCCCTGAACTCTCTGATTTAGTAGAATATATTATGAAAGGGCTTCCAGGTAGATTTATGTCAACTATACCACTGCATATTGTGAACCCAATGGCGGGCGAGTATTCTTAGGAGGTTACTTTAGATCAGCTAGCAGCGATAATAAGGCACTTATCTCCTTCAGCACCTGGACCATACGCGGTAACCAATGAAATGATAAAAGTAATACTTCGAGATTTCTCCAACTGAAGTTTTTAATCTGGTGAATTTTTCTTTGATAAAAGGCTTGAATACTTGCGGAATGCAAGCTGTCTAAAGTGAATATACTTCTTAAATACCAGGAAACAGAATTTGCCTTAGACAATGTAAGGTCAATATCACTCACGTGTGATCTGGTTGAGCTAATTGAAAGAGTTTTGAATGCCCGGGTAATAAAATTTAATAATAATATTGCAATCTTAAACCCCAGTCAAATCGGTTTTAGATCTGGTTGCTCAATGTGGTGTGCGCATGTTGATTTAGAGAGCCGAATACAACTGGCTAGTCGTCGGCACCGATACTGTGATTAGTTACTTTATACTTGACTAAAGCGTACGGCAGGGTTGAGGATTTAATTTTATTAAAACAGATGGAATATCACCACTGTCCCAACTACAACACTGCGTGGGTTTTCGGAGTGTTTAGGACAGAGAGATTATTACTGCTTTAACGCTGGGTACTCATCGAATAGATAGAAGCAGACACGTGACGTACCACAAGGGGCTGTCCTGGCGCCAGTTTTATTTAACTTCATCTTAAACTCCATTCAATCAACTAAGGATAGTCAGTTATATGTGTATGCGGACGATATTGCCTTCTTTGCAAGTAATACCGATCTCTAATCCCTATAACAGAGTCCACAAAATTATCTCAATATGATAGAAGCATGGCTCAAAAACATTCATTTGACGCTGAACGTAAAGAAAAATGCTCTTGCATTTTCTTTTCTGTAGCCTATCAACATCTCGTTAATATATAGTAATGAGCTCATTCCGGAGGCAAATTTCCTTAAATATTTGGACATCCTATATAATGATACATTAAATTATAGAAGCCACAATGATGATGTGTACTCCAAGGTAACACGTGCGATGGGGCGGCTATGGAAGCTCGCAAACTGTAAAGTGGACTTAAGAAGAGATGCGCTAGTATTGATATATAAACTTTATGTGCGGCATATCTTGGAATTCGGGTGTGCATTGTTTTGTGGCAGTAGAGCTTGTAAAATGAGACATCTAGTACTGCGGGAAAGAGAGGCGTTGCTCTTGTAGTCTGGGTCTACCAAAGATTGTGGCGAACAACGTGTTGTATATGGAAGCTCGCCTACTTTCTCTGCTAAATAGGTTTAACGTTCTTACCGTGCAAGCATTCTTAAAGACTGTACAGTTCACACCAAAGACACTCATTTTACCTTTTCATTCAAGAACGAGCGTCATACTTCGAAACACATGAATTGCGACTACAGACCCCCAAATTATATTTGCACAAGCGATACTACAGCAACTGAATGTAAAAATTAAACATATTGGTCCAATAAACAACTTAAAGGCAATGCTTAGCGTACAATTTGATAAAATACTTCATGATGACGCAAAAAATTGGCACATAGATACTCAATTGACCAGTTAGCAGTTTATCTAGCTCACTTGGAGATAAGCAATATAACTGCGACTGATACATCTGTGTCAAAAGAAAAGGCTGGGGTTGGTACCTTCTCTCCTTCTGACTGGTCCTTTTCGATTGGACTCGTCAAAGTTATAACCCAGTATCATGGCAGAATTGTTGGCTAGTGTTCTTGCCCTGCTCAAATTGCCCTCAAGCGAATTATCAGCACTGATCAATACAGATTCGTTATCAGTATGTAATGCACTTTCTGTGGCAGCAAATGCACAGCTGATGAATATGTTTCGTCATTTACTACCAAAAAACGTAAAAAACTACATTTTCTATGGTTACCAGGCCACCGCGGATTATATTTGAATGAAATGGCGGACTCTTTAGCAGCAGTATCCCTGAGTAGGCCCACCATTCCAGTTTTTCCAGATACGACCTACGTGACAGCGCTAATGTTCCAAAATTCTTGTTTGAAATCGGGAATATGTAATTTGAATAAATTTATATATTTCGAGCATTTAAGGTATTGCTCAAATAAACTGTGGTGTGTATCTCGCCAGTTAGTAGTCACTTATACCAGAGTGCGCTGTACAGTTCCACAACTAAATTATTACCTTAACAAAGCTCGACTCAATGCGTCACCACTGTGCATTTTTTCCCAATGAAATTGAAACAATTGAACATTTCTTTTTATTCTGTCGTCGTTACTCTTCTCAGAGAAAAAGTTTTTTAGAAGCCCATTACAGAAGTTAGGAATGCAAGTAAATGTAGAAGTACTAGTATCACTTGGCGGCCCTTCATTTGGTTACTGCCACTGTGTTTGACTACATCAATGCATCTAAAAGATTACCGTGCTAGTGAACCCTAACCTTTTCATTTCTTTAATTTATAATTCATAGCTATGTCTGTGAGGAACAAGAGTTGCTTTGACCGCTTGCTCAGCAAGTATTTTTGTTTATTGGCAGTTTATTTTATTTAAACTAATCTTTCAGATTGGCTTTAATTTCATTTTAGGTTTATTTAGGTATCCTGCCGTCCGGTTCTTGGCCCATTCCTCTCTGTGGGTGAGCGCCGTCCATCTGAGGTCATCAGCATCAACATTAGAACGGGTGTTGCCTCTTATCTGAATTTGTCACAGTAATTACTATACACCACGCTTACCGTGTCACGCCTTTATATGATGATCGACCGGGTGTACGGAGAATTCACTCGTATCACATTTAACATCTAGAACAAGCTCCTACGTCCTCATTCGCTTCGTTGGTATGGTTTTTACAAAAAAAAGATTGCCCGCAGCTTCCCTCGGGGAAACACTGAGGAGGATGCGGAGCATATAATTGGTTAACGGGGTGTTAAAGTGCGACTTACTTGGGTCGATGGCTAAATTGGTTAACGTGGTTGTGAAATGGGGTGTTAAATTGCGACTTACTTGGGTCGATGGCTAAATTGGTTAACGTGGTTGTAGGAGGGGGTGTTAAATGAGTGAACACGTGCACACGTATGCGAAAGGGCGGCGCTGGTCGAAGGGACGTCGATCATTGTGTTTGTGGATTCGTTGGAATTCATTCCACCGCGACCTTGGACGTCGACGCGCCGTACAAACCAACTGACGAGCGGCAACTGAGCGAGCGAGCGCCGACCTTGAGTATATATACAGCGCGACAGCGCATGCACTGTCAGCTGTTGAATGTTCTCGAAGCGCGACGGCGCATGCGCGTCCACTGGAGAATCAGGAGAATTGTAGAATGTTCTCGAAGGGGAGAAGCGCGCGCGGCACAGATGGTGGGTGACGGTGCATGCGCGCGTCAGCTGTCGAATGTTCGAGAAGGGGAAGAAGCGCAACGGCGCCTGCGCGCGCGTCAGCTGTCGATGTGCTCGAAGCGCGACGGCGCATGCGCGCGCGTCAGCTGCCGATGTTCTCGAAGCGTGACAGCGCATGCGCGCTACATTATACAGCTAGCGAATGTTCGTGAAGAGGAGAAGCGCACGCGGTGTGTAGAGGAGGAAGGCTGCACAGATGGTGGAGGAGTGAAGCGCGCGCGGTGTGTAGAGGAGGAAGGGATGCACAGATGGTGGCAGAAGGAGGAAGAAGCTTGCGGACGGCGCCGCACTACAAGCCTCGAGTATTAGATGCTCCGCATCTAAAAGTCACAGCTTTGTCGCAAAGGCGGAGCAACGAACGCGATAGCAACAATTTGGAAGGTCACCCGCAGAATGAAAAGCAGATCGAAACGTTCCCCACGTTTCTCACGCACAAATGACGCATAAAACGTGCTCACAAGTACAGATGCACGCGAATAAACGTCTCAGTTCACTGTGTCGGAAAAGCGCGCGCTTTTCACAAACTGAGACTGCGATGATTGCAGTGACCTTTGTGCACCGGGTAACTACAACAGGATCGTTCCAGGTAAAGCCCGAGGACAGCCAAGACGCACGATCCCCCCCCCCCCAGCGCGAGTCAATAGTGAGCGAGGGAGCATTGCTCCCTTCCTCTAAGCGGGGCAAAGTACGCGAGGGAGATTAGAGCGTGCACCACAGTGCGATGTGGTGACGCGCGCTCATTGTGCCATCTTGCTAGTAATACTGAAAACAATTATTTCCTCCGAGATGCCCGTGAGCTGCGGTAGGTGGTAGATACAAATAGCTTGCCGTTTCAAGGTTGATGCACGTGCTCTTCAGCGGCTAACAACTGAGAGGACCCTAGTTCGATTTCGTGTGCCAGAGTTCTTTCCTGGTTTTTTTTTTCTTTTATTTTCATATATATAGATACGTATACATATACGGTCAGTGACGCCGACTTCGACGCCGACGCTCGCGGCAAAATCCAGCCGAGGGTGTCTATATAGTTGCTATCACAATAAAACAAGGTTATGTGTCATGTTTCTTTGAGGACGATAGTCTTTCTTGGAATAACTCAACGCAGATATTTTGGTCTGTCTGTCTGTCTGTCTGTCTGTCTGTTAACTGGTAGCAGCGTTCATATTTGCGTACATTGTTAATAAAAAAGAAAATATTATGCATATTTGAAGCAAGGCATCAATACGTAAATACTACGTAGTGTGATCCTTTGCTTAGTACAGGCGTAGATACGGGTTTTTTATGGCCGCAGTGTTTATTGCGCTGCGCTCATGATTTGAATTACGCTGCGTTGAGAAATTTGAGGTTAAAAATGTTCATATAGACAACAGTTTTATAAAATGAGCATTTGTAGGCACTAATTGTAACTTAGGCACAAACGTTAAGACAGCCATTTACAGGCACTATAAAACGTTGTGAACATCGTTTTTATTCTGCAATTCATGCTCATATATTATTGTGGCATATTATGATGTTGAAATATGAAATGTCACGTTTTGTAATGAATGTATATAGAGAGATGTTGGTGCCTATGCGTAGCGCCAGCTACTCCTCTTCTCTTGCACAAAAGTCGACATCGCACATTTTGTAGCAAACACAAGGCCACACATAAGTGCTTAGCGCAACATTTACAAAATGAGTTCACGTTTTTCAACACTGAGTGTCCACACCACACAGAAATGACTTCACACTACATATAATTGTGTCCGCACCACACTGAGTTCATAAAAATAAAAGTAATCACGCCAATTTAGGTGTTCAAACAAAACGTCAAAGTTCAATAAAATGTCCAGGGTGATCTTGTCACTTAAATATTGAACTGTTTTCAGAAAGATTTTCCCAAAAATATCCTAGTGAAACACAGAAAATACAGTTTTGAAACATATCGTGGTTAACAATGAAGTACATTTGTTTTTTTTTTGTTCAATATTTTTGAGCTATTTCTGATTCCTCCAAAAAGTGAACGACTGCACGCGCTGCAGTGGCTTGTAGCTTTCTTTCTTGCCATGGACCCAAGATTTTTGCCCTTGATGGAGGTCGCTTATCCGAAGAATTGAGTTTTTGAAGCTTTGCGAAGAGGCGGTGTTTGTACTCAATGAAGTGAAAAGCCACGTGAAGGTCAATCTGGCTCTTCATCATTTCTGAAAGTTTTTACGTCTGCCGGTCATCCTTCAATAAATAACTGCAGATATAGAAGCACACAAGGTCATCCAATACGCGAATACGTTTTTTTATACTGAAACAAACACAATAAATGTACTCTTCATGGCGCACGATATCCAGCAGGCAATAAGACGTCTCTCTTGTTTTATTATCATTTTATTATAACCAATTATGGGTGCACAATCCGACGCTTGAATGCTTTCACATGCCCATGATAACAAATAATTTGGTTCTGCAATGCCGACATTGTCCTTTCTGCAGGCTAGTACTTTCAAGTTGAATGAAGGCCAGTTTAACGCCCACGTCATTGTTCAGCTCTCCAAAGGCCAGGCTTCTATGGAATGAATGTTCCCGGCTTTTAGCAACGTCAAGTACACTTATTCCATCATGCATATTATTCTACATGCTGCAGCGTTGATACGCATATGTAGTGACGTTAGTAAGATATTTCACATGAATTTTTAATTAAGCAGAGCTAGATAACTTATCCCGGTATCATCTTAAAACAATTGCACGTCGAGCAACATCTGTCATTTTCAACGTGCAGACCTCCTCAGGGACACTCTATTATTTCGAAAAAGCCAAACGAAGAGATTAACATTCCTAGTGTCTATCTCGCTACGTGCTTCACAAAATCTTAGAAAAGGAGAGAAAATTAAACCTAATACCTGTACTTTATTTAGGTGCTCCTTAAAAGAAACCCAGGGTGCTCCGAATCGCCGGAGCCCCCGTTATGGCATCCCTCATATGGATATCATGGCATCAAGATGTCAAACACAAATAATTCTATTATTCCCTTCTTCAGATTGTTTAGCCCGGAGGTGGTTAGCAGCTCTGTCTTGGAAGTCGTGAGCTTTAGCCGATAGCATAGCCTTGTTGACCAGCTGTAGCTGGTGCTCTAGATTTGGTTTTGTCAGCTCTGCCGCACGCTGGCCCGCTCTTGGTGATAACTGGATAGGTGTTGTTTGCGTATTTTTCTATGCTTATTGGACTCAAGTGCATAACCCTGGATAACTGCCTGTTCTCGGAAAAATATGCCAGTTGGCATGACCAGGTCTGTAAACACCTAGTGACTTTTCTGAACAGAACTGGCTTGGCCTCAAGATTCTAGACATATTTCTATGTAGCTGCTCGTTGTTGTTTATGACTGTAGTTCGCTTTAACATTAAAGTGTTTTATGCCAGGCACCATCAAGATTTCAATGACGTATTTCCGTCACGGAACTGGCGTCCAAAAATACGCACGATCAGAAGAAAAAAGTTGCGAATTTGGGAGTCGAACCTATGACCTCTGAATGCGCTGCAACGGATGCCAGGGACGCTATTCACTGCAACATGGTCCCATGCATTGAACGCTTTACAAAATACGCTTTTATATAGCTGCGACACCGCAACATCACCATGGCGAAGTGAGGGAAGAAGATAAAGAAGACCTATTGCTGTTCTGGCAGATAACGGTTTTGTAGATAACGAATACCAAATTTTACTAAAAGGATGCGAGAGATTGGCTTGCTTGACTTTTTATTGCATGGGCGACTGAGTTCTTGCTGGACAGGGAGTTTTACTGTTTACAGGGCGGGATATCAACAGCGAAATTCCGACAGACACGTGGTCTCCTTCTCGGAGTGGTTTTGTACCCTCTACTATTTAATATCTTGCTTCATTCCTCGTCATCAACAGTGAACGTGGATGATATAGCATTTTTTGTTTGTGTGAATCACATTAAATCACAATATACCCCTTCACAAAGAGTCATTGATCTTAAAAGCTTCGCTAGACAGTGTTTTTTACTTTTATGTACACAAGTGTGCAGTTCTAGCATTCTTCCCGCCATAAAATACAAATATATCACTCTCATTCCACCAAGCAGAATTTCCCCAAATGCAAAGAGTCCAGTACCTCGGAATCAGCTGTGTTGAAAAGCTCAACCTGCGTATGCATATATTGAACATACAGTGACGAAAGCGTGACGCGCAATAGGCTCACTCAGAAGGATTAGCAATAGTCGTGTGGGCGTGCACACAGACGCCTTATTATTGGTTTACCGGATGTCCATACGCTCTATACTGGAGTTTGGGTGTGCCTTATTTTCTGTCGTACCAGTTTATACGCCCTATACTGGAGTTTGGGTGTTCCTTATTTTCTGGCGTACCAGCATGAAAGTTACGTCCGTTAGTTCTAATTGAGCACCAAGCACTTCGCTGGTGTCTGGGGTCACCCAAATTTGTAGCAAACTCTGTTGTGTTCAAGGAATCACGAATCCCTTCTGTGCCTGTTAGATTCAAATTATTCACAGCTCGAACATTCTTAAGAGTCTATTAATCACCGATAATACGAGACCAATATATATTCATCAGTGATCTAGCTATGTATTTTAAAGTAACATTGCCTGGTTCTCCTCAGGTATTATTTACCCAGCAGCTATGGGACTCATTGCTGATTAGGCTTAATGATATAGTCACTATGAGTGGCAGGTTGCAACAATTAGGCTCATGATATAAATATATATTCCCTAACAATGCGAAAGCGAGATTACTACCTAGTAATCCTCTGAATGGCATTTTTCAGGAGCACTTGAGTCAAGTTTCTTCTACGGTTGCGATAGGGAATGATGCTTCGCAGTGTGGAGAAGGTCGGAGTGGGAATTTTTCCCACACTACTAGACTGGTCATATTCAGTAAGGCTTCCTCATTACACTCAAATATTTTTGGACGAGTTTTTAGGTGTTATATTATTCCTACTTATAATTCGTTTAAAAACAACTTCTGTAGCTATAGTTACACATTCATTGTCATTGCGTTCGGCCCTAACTCAAATAATTCAAATTGTTTAAGGTTATTGCGATTACATTTTCCTCATCATCTGTGAAACCTACGATTAATTAAAGTGCCGGGAACAAAGGAATTGTACTGGATTAGGTTGCGGATTCTCTAGCGAAAGCTTGTCTGGCAGGTTCAGTTCTCTCTCTCCTTCTAGTTACTGTGTTTGTTGCTGCGGCAAGATTCAGAAAGTATGCATTGTCTGTGCTTAATCCAAATCTTGATTCATCACCAGACTTCTTGCACCTACTGTAGTTCCCTTGGAGCAGGAAATAGTGTGTAGGAAGACGGGCTGGAGTTTTCATACCAGATTGCGCTGTAGAATTCGAAATCTTTAATTTTACATGCGCAGAGCGCGTTTGGCGATTTCCCCTTTTTGCTACCACTGCAATGAACTTGAAACTATCGTCCACTTCTTGTTGAGCTGGCGACCTTTTTTTTACACAGAAAAAGAAGCATCAAAATTATAGTGCAGCAATATAGTCTACCAGTTACGCTGGCCGTTCTGTTATTATATGGGCCTCTGCGCTGGGATACTCGGACAGGGATATTTTCAAAGCTGTCGAAAAGTTTATATGGTTGATATAAAAAGTTTATATAGGTTGATATGTTACTTTCGAATCACCAGAACGTTACGAGGTGCAGGTAAATTATGCGGTACAAGACTTGGGTGTCTTGATTATCATGTTTGGATGTCTCATTTACCTTTATCATCCATTCACGTCACGTGCTGCCAAATTCAGTATATGTGGAGCTAGCGAAACGACCGCGAGCACGCTATTAGGGTGGTTAGTTGTCATGTTCTTACATGACACGCGTGTCATGATTATTATTTTTGCACCAGTCATATGCATTCCTCATCCAATGAAATCACATAAACCTAACTTTGGTATATGCAACGCTTGCCCGAAAAGGTGAGTGTTTCAAGCGCTTTGCTAAGACGCGACGGTGGTGGCACCTACCCGTCGCCTTGCGTTCTATGCCTTATCACCTCCGAGACGGGCGCGCAGGGCACGCGCGCCCTGTTTTCAAGGATAACTGCCAAGTAGCGCTCATGTCTCACGTGTGACGTGACTTGGTGCGCTTGTTCGCCTCCACTGCACGCTCGAGGCACTCTAACGCAGCCCCTCCAGAATACCATTCACCTACTTTCTTGTGCAGAACATCAAATAAACGTTTTTTTCAATCTCTCCAGACGCACGACCATCGTCTTTCGACGACATTCGCAGATTCACATGCCGATACGGTGCCATTTTTTTTATTAGGAGCCTTCATGTGCATGCGTCTCTGTGTTTTAGGGTGGTGTGAGCCTTTGTCCCCCCACTTGCCGCTGCCCGCTAAAACACAATGTTGCAAGCCTCGGTTTTCATAGAAACTAGCGCCATTTTGGTTTTCACGGCCAGGCGTTTTTGCTCCGCCGCACTGCACCGCAGCTGCATGTTGGCGCGGGTGTGCAAGTTGTGATATGAGCGGCGTTTGACTACACCGTTGACGTAGCTTCCCTAACGACGCCATCCTCGCATTAGGCGCACCTATAAGAACTTTGAAGTGTAAATGCCAGATTGCTGTGTGCTGTAATGCGAAAACCGTCTGGTGACTTTCCCGCTTTCCGACATTCTCTAACCTACGGAAACGCTGGTTTACACAAGTGACATGAGATTGTTTAAAGCCGACTACTTCTCCCCTTGTTTGTAAAATGAGTACCCGTTGTACTGCGAGTGGGTTGAGTATATCACCACATATTTCGTGAAGTGGCTGCCTCATTCATGCGACGAAAAGCAGTTTGACCAAAGTAAACACGACAACTGGCACAGCTGTCGTGTTTGAATCGGGCTTAGTTCGGTTGCGCCGGGCTATGCGAGCGAAAACTAGTTAACTTTAGTATCCTTGTTTTTCCTCGTAGTCGAAGCACAATTCACCAATTGAATTATATGACTAGTCAAATTTGCGGTCCTGAATGCATTCACTATCTGCGTTTCATCGGTTTCCGAAGTCGTCGCCACATTCGTAGCGGCAAAAACCAGGATCGTAAACCACCAACAGACGCTCACGGTCACGTCTTGTTTTGCTGGCGAATGTTCGCGTTCCGGCAATTTCACTCCGGTCGCTGAGAAAGGGCATATGGAGAGGTAGACAGAGGACCTGACGAACGCGTTACCTGTTGACTCTTGGAGTCTTGCGCAATTGCAACACAACTAAATCTTGTGCGACTTGCCATAGGTTATTCGTTCTTCCCTTTCATGACATGCGGAACCACGTCGCAATTCGCTCAAAAATCGCAAAAATGATTTCGCTTTAATATAGAGTGCGACCTATTTACTGTTCGTGTCCGTCTGTCTGTCTGTCTGCCTGTCTGTCTGTCTGTCTGTCTGTCTGTTCAGAATGGTGCAGTGTATGTGCATTGAGGAAGTCGGTTGTTGGCCCATAACTCAAATATGTCCTATATGCTGCATCGTCATTTTTCTTGTCCTTTTGTTTCATAACCAGCCACAAGGATGATTGAATATTTTGAACTTAGTTTTTATTTAGTGCTTGTAGAGTAAATGTGCATAGACTCCGTAAATGTGGTCGGCGCCGTGTGCGACAATTCACCTTAATACTTAATTTATTCTAGGCCCACTGCGAGGACACCAACTTTCCAGGAAATGAGGCAGGATGGTTTGGAGAAATTCAGGTCAGATGCTGTATGGATGCTGTATGAAATTAAACCAAGCTTGGAAAAACATGGCCTGTACCTTGTGTCTTCCTTTGGATTTTCATCTACCCTAATGTACAAGCTTGCAGGGGAGGAGGAGGGTTGCTTTATTAGGATTGAGTGTCCTGCTATTTTTTGGCAATGCTTACAGCTTGTAAGGTTTTTAAGCAGTCTGTTGTACAGATCAGTTCGCATTAACTAAACTGCTCAACAGGAAATTATACTACGGACAAAACTAATATTTAGGGTATGAGAAACAGGCTAGCTGAGTTATGCGAGAACATCTCGAGCTACCCGGGTGTTTGATCTGCTTTCCCGGTCCTTATGGGTACCATCATAAGGGGCTCGGTACCACATCGAAAATGCCACGTTTACGGCTCATGTTTTTGCAGGTTGCTCTCACATGGGCCTTCTGTTCTGGTCTGCTAGGTGCTTTCTGATCTGCAGCTGATTCGCTAACTTTCGACGAGCCATATCCGACATCACTCGTGCAAGGTGTAGACAAAACTGTCCACTTCGGCGAGAAGCCAATGTCAACTACAGTCACCTTGCCCCGCCGCGGCGGTCTAGTGGCTAAGGTACTCGGCTGCTGACCCGCAGGTCGCGGGTTCGAATCCCGGCTGCGGCGGCTGCATTTCCGATGGAGGCGGAAATGTTGTAGGCAAGTGTGCTCAGATTTGGGTGCACGTTAAAGAACCCCAGGTGGTCGAAATTTCCGGAGCCCTCCACTACGGCGTCTCTGATAATCATATGGTGGTTTTGGGACGTTAAACCCCCCATATCAATCAACTACAGTCACCTGGCCTATGTGTCTCGGTGGCATTGACTCTGGCTGATTCACTACTGCTTCACTTGAGCTGAAAGAGCCGCCTCAAAAGTGACCGTTGCCAAATCTGGGTGCCGCAGGCTACTTCGTCTTGAAACGAAAATCCAGAACAGCAACGATGAAAGTAAGTGCCGCAGGATATAAATGTCAGCCTGCCGCTTCCCACTTCGGACTCGACACCATATCGAGAATTCCACGTTTGCGGCCATTGTTTTTGCAGGTCATTTATCTCAATCATGCTACCAATATAAAAAGCAGCAATTGTTGTCTTCTCACGGTGTCGTGCCCACCTGAATGTAGTGAGCTATTTTGACGCCTGTCATTTTGTCTGTCTTTTGCATGTTGTACATTGTCCAACCTTTTGTTGTTGCTTGCGAGTGACGTTGAGGTAAATCCTGGGCCTATGTCGAAGGTGGAGGCTGACGCATTCACCCAAGCACCAGAAACTGCACGTGAAATCTAAGATGCATAAGCTTCTTTGGTTACTTAACATAATACATTCTTCGACAGAATGATGCAACTTAGGCTAAAGGTCGATGCGTTAGAAAAGACTCAGGCCACTGGACTTACGGCTTGGGACAGCACAGAACCAGCTTTTCGCGACATGTTTGAAAAGATGAAGTCAACTGAACATGAGATCAAATGCCTGAGTACAAAAATGGTGTCTCTTGAACAGCCACAGTCTAAGGCAGGTACCAGTTGAAAGGCTACACACGCAGACGCACTGCGATTATTTACGGATCAGCTCATATCAATATCTTGACGATGTGATTGAAGCGGAAAATAGGATGCATCGATCCAATCTACCGTTTTTTGGTTTGCAAGACAATGCTTATGAGAATTGGGCAGCTTCTGAACAGAAAATAAATTAGGTTTTGTTCTGAAAAAATACAGCTTGCACTCACTGGTACTCAGTTTGAAGGAGTTCATTGATTGGGTAAACATGATAAAGAAAAGTGTCGACCAATCATTGCCAAACTTGCCTTCTATAAAGATAAGGAACCAATCCTGTCGCGTGCCTCAAATCTGAAAGGCACAACGTTTTCAATATGCGAAGATTTTTCGTTAGCAACGCAATAGACTCGCAGAAGCCTACTAAAGTTTGTCAAAATTCAAAATAAGCTATTTAGGCTTGTAGTAGAGAAGCTGCACATCGAGAACACTACTTACTTCTAGGGCACTGTCACTAAGTCAGTTATTCGCTCATGCAGATAGCTAGAAGCGAACTTACAAACGTTTAGGCAGCAGGAGCTGCATAAGCCCTGCACTCCTTCATAATTAACACTACCATACACTAACATTAGAACCATTCTATCCAAACGTGACATTGTCTCATCTTATATGCATGATAGCCTTTCTGGTATTCTTGTCTTCATTGAAATATGACACTGAAATGTTTATGGTTGCTAACAAATACAACATCTATCGATGCGATCATCCAGACAGAAGGGGTGGTGGTGTTATCATAGCTGTCAAAAAATCTGTCAAAAAAATAACGACCACCATGCTTTATGCTGGTTGCCCTCGCTGAAGAATTCATCTGGGCGCCTCGTTCTCTGAATACTCCGTTTGCAAGAGTACATTTTTGACGTGTACAAGTCTGGCAAAAAGCATCAGGATGCCTACGCTATCTTTCGCTGCCCTCTGCCACTTTCATCTCCAACCACACATACTCAATGCCCCCTCATGTGATCAAGCGGCTTCTTTTTACCTCACGCTATCACCCCTGGCAGTTGCTCGGTCGCTATCTTTAAATAGCAGCGCTCAGTTTACTACGTGCCAACGGGACGACCCCTACTGTCACCGCATTATCGGATACTTGAATGGCTAGCCTTCCCCACTCAATTCTAGACTACATCTTCAGCTATGGCAGTTCAAGTTAGAGAACAATGTCCTGCAGCGCTATACTTACAGTGCACATGGGCATCGGTGGGTGCCAGTACTTCCCCGTTCACTGCGAAAAAAGTTTTCGAAGCATTGCACGATGATTTATTGGCTGGAAACATAGGATTTAAGAAAACCTACAACCGCGTTAGGAGCCGTTTCTTCTTGCCTGGTCTTTCTACATTTGTGGCGAACTATGTCGATTTTTGCGCACTTTTTCAACGCCTAAAGCGACAAACTTCAGCTTTAACTGCCAATTAAAACCTATTCCATGTCCCGATGCACCATTTGTCGTTGTTGGAATAGACCTCGTCGGACCACTTCCCGTAACGCCAGGAGGGCACCGCTGGGTCGACACAGCCGTCGACCACCTCACACCATACGTGGAGACTGCTTCTCTACGCACTGGCTCTGCCTCAGACGTTGCCGTCTTTCTTTTATAGTCATTGTGTTGCGTCATGATGCACCTCACGTCTTCTTGAGTGACCGAGGCAAGACCTTCTTGTCCACGACTCTTGACGAAACTCTAAAAACTTGTGGCACAGTTCGTAGGAAGACATCCGCTTACCTCCCGCAAACAAATGTCCTAACAGAGTGATTCCAACAGACTCATACACAACCATGTACATCGAACCGAACCAAGATAACTGAGACAAACGTTTGCACAAAACACCGCTGTTCGACGAACCACAAGATATTCACCTTTATTCCTCGTATATGGTCGTGCGCCGACATTCACCATCGTCGCCTCCTTCTTCATTGTAACGACAAAAACATCCACAACTTCACCAGAAAATTTCATCTTTAGGCTCGCTGACACGAAAACGTGCTCAACTCAACACGGAAGCCAGTCAACAAGACCACAAGCAAAGCTATGACAGCTTTCGTCGAGACGTCACCTTCCGTCCTGGAGATGAAGCACTACTTCTGACGCCTGTTCGTACACCCGGATTGTGTAAAAAGTATCAGTCATGCTCTCTCGGACCTTACGTGGTTGTAGAACGATCGTACATGTGCTATCAATTATATTGTCACTCCCATTGAAGGGCACATACTCGAGACAATGAAGAATCCTGAGGGTGCTGGACGCTGCCTTCCTATATATATATATATGTGTGTGTGTGTGTGTGTGTGTGTGTGTGTGTGTGTGGTGTGTGTGTGTGTGTGTGTGTGTGTGTGTGTGTGTGTGTGTGTGTGTGTGTCTGACACGTGAGGAGACAGAACTGATGCTGCTTGATCAAGGCGAGTATATGAAAATATACGTCAAGGGCCTAATGGGAAGGGCTTTTTTTTTTGAAGAACCAAGGCTGCAGCCACCTTGTTATATAGCCGTGCAACTGATTTTGTTTCATATATAACATGAAAAACTTTCCGTATGTTAACGAAGCCATTCTTAGTCTTACTTCGAAAACAAAGAAGATGAGTCATAACCACAAAATGAATGATCATAAGGGAGCGAAGCAATGCGATGGTTCATTGTTACTGTAAATCACCCATGACATTGACATCTGACTCATGCCTTTTTTTTCGTCTTCCAAGCTCTCCAAATTACAAAAATTGCCCAATAACAATTTAAATGCTCACTTTAGAAAAAAATCATTTATAAAAACCTTATAGCACTAATCGATAGAGCATAAAATTTTCAATCTGCTGCAAGACAGTGGCGCTGCCTGATTGCTTTTCCACTTGGCTTTAATATGCGCGAATTCGATAAATAATTATCATCTGTTGGCCACCAATGGGCGTCGTTTTTAAGGACCTCAATAGTAAATGCAAAGAATTATCGAAGTCTCTTCATGCACCAAGGATGTTTGAACGGGCCCACACTGACTACGACGAACAATGATCGATCGTAGAATGGCACCATAGAAAAAAAAAGATCTTGACATATCCATGAAGTGAGTGATGATGAGTGCACGAAGCAGTAACATCGTTAGCTGTTACCGTAAATCAACTGTGGCATTGACTACTCCCTCATGTAAGCGAAATATATAAAAAGCTTGTTGGTCATAAACGTTATGTTGTGTTCAGCTGTGAATTTCGCTTTGTCTTCATTATTACTGCTTTGTGGTACAGAATCTAGCCTGAAGCTCACAAAAACGAGATCTGTGCACGTTATCCTCGTGGCTGTTGGTTCGAATTGCATCACTCGTACGAATTGCATCATCGAGCATATAGAGACGTCATAAACTGCCGAAGCGACATGTTCGTGATGACCATTGCCATCATCTTCGCTGCCAGCACCGTCATCGTCGTGGCATATAGTGGGTGGGTAACTTGCATCTGTTGTGCCGTGGTGGCAGAAAGAGAATGTATGGTCAGCAACGCGTTTGTTCTTCATCATGATCAGCATCAGCCTCATCGTCCGCGGTGGCTACAGAGCGACAGAGGAAAAGCCTCGTCGATAAGCTGTTTCGCATCTAAAAAAGAAAAAAATGACAGAAAGAAGCATATCACTCCCGTACGAATTCAATTCGATAAGGGGAGCAACCTTCGATGCAGCGTGGGCCTTTTTTTCGGGTAATGATAAACATGACGTCTGTTAGAGGGTGAGATTGTCATGAAGAATTTATTGAAAAAGATTGATGGGAATATGTAGCAGGCATTAATTGTTGTTTGACACAAAGTACACGCCGTGAGTTATCGTAGTAGTATTCATCAGAGGGACAAACGGACGGACGTATGAACAGACCAACGGAGGGACAGACGCACGGATGGACAGATGCATGGACGGACGCATGGAGGGACGTACAGATGGACGAATGCATAAATGGCCGCACGGATGGGAGCAAGAAAGAATGAATGGATGAATGCACGGATCGACAGACAGACGCTTCGCCCCACTCATTATCATTCATTCTGTGGATATGCTGTGATTTGGGGGGGGTCGTTAGGGGGCACGCTTTAACAAGAGAAAATCAATTTCTTTAACGATGCATTCTTTTAATGAATAACATACGAATAATACTATCGCTTCTTGCTGAATAAACTTGAACAAAAGTGACGCGGCAAGATTACTTCGCAGCTGGTACCCTGGAATTTGGGTAAATAGTTCGATATTGGTTCGAAATTACAGAACATTCAAACACATAGGCACGTTCAGAAAGCAGCGTCCGCGCACAAAGGCTGTCAAAGAATAGCTGAGAACACCCATTCTTGCTTTCACGGGAGCCTTACGAAAGCGTGGGCAACGTCAGTGGTGAGAAGAACGTTTCCAACAAGAGCGAATGACTTCATCTATATCACGTTAATCTGCATCATTAGCGGGAAGACATATATCTTTAAAGCCGTCTTGATTTCGGCTACTACACACTCGTACTCGCAGAAAAAAAATGGCAGCATATCCACGGAGTGAATGATGGAGAGTGGGGCGAAGCATTCGTCCGTCCATGCGTCCGTCTGTGTGACCGTCCATGCGTCTGTTTGTGCGCCCGTCCCTGCGTTCTTTCATGCATCCGCCCCTGCGTCCGTTCATGCGTCCATCCATGCATCTGTTTGTGTGTTCGTTCGTTCATCTATTCAACACTCCAAGTCCCACCATCTCGCATCTTTTTATCATATATTCCCCATATAGAAGCACCGCCATCCAGCGGACATTCGAAAGACTAAACGAGAGGTGGCACACGCACATTTTCTTACGGCCTGCGCTTTGGGTCCACTTCCCACCTTTAACCACCTCGAGTTCATGGTATATTCTAGTTCACTGTATTCATGGCACTGCGACCCAACGCTCGCTAAACCTTTCGAAAACCAAGGAGCTTACGCCCAGCGAATATAACGTAGCAACCTTTCCCTGTCAGATAGGGCTCAATTTACATGCCAATGGCTGCTATTGAGAAATGAGAGACAGGAGAATTCGGCTTTTACTTTTTTACGGCTTGCGCTTCGTATCTACTTCTCATTTTTAACCACCTTGAGTTCATTCATGGTATATAGAAGTTCATTGTATTCATGGCACTGCGGCTCAGCGCTCGCTAAACCTTTCTAAATCTAAGGAGGTTACACCGAGCGAGTATAATGTAGCATCCCTTTCTTCTCCGATAGTGCTCAATGTACAAGCCAATGGCTGCTAATGGGGATCGCAGCGTGCGCGTTGACTAAAAGCTGAATGCTCATGTCTCTTATTCCCCATTAGCAGCCATTGGCATGTACATTGAGCACTATTTTTTATTGTTAAACAACGCACAGAAGAAATCTCTCACTGGCACCACCTTGGAGGTCAAGAGTTATACCTATTTCGGGTATGTGCCACTGGTGGTTACATACGAGGGACGCCCAAGCCACGCCATAAGGAACTTCGCCCCTAATAATCCCAGCTTCTTCAATAACATACTCTGGTCTGACGAAGCCCAATTTTTTCTCCAATGCCTAAGCCGACGTTCACAACGGCTATTAACTGGAGCGCTACGGATCCTTACTGGCTGTGGCAGTCACAACGCTAGGCGTAGTGGTCTTTCAGTGTTGGTTGTGGCATTCACAACTGCGAAACTATTTACCCGGTCTTTTCCACTTCAATGGTGCACTAACTGCAGAACGCTACCTCAGTGAAATACTAAATAACCTCTTGCAGCGAGTTCCCCTTCAACCTTCCCCTAGTGCGGCTCGGGAATATCTGGTTATAGCGAGACGACGCTTCTCCGCACAGCTGCGAGCAGACTGAAACGTGGCTTCGTCAAAAATTTTCGCAGAAATGAGTCGGCCGTCTTGGTGTACGTTTATTCGTATGCATTCCGTTCTGAGAGACAGGTACTAAACATGATTACCTAAATGGGTACCAAGTACGAGCAATGAACTTTTGAACCTACAGTCAATTGTGCCACTTTTGCCATATTGCCAATAAGTATCCAGAAGAAGAATTACACGTAACATGATGAAAGTATGAATAAAAACTCTCTACAATCATTCCTATTGTGCTTTTTATATCCTTACTTAATCACAATGTCGCCATCTCCCCCTCCGCTATGTTAATCGTTAGCGCGAAACGAAGACAAAAGACAAAAAAGAATGACGCTGTTGAGTCAAATGCTGCTTCCGATCTCGTATTGCATTCGCACGTGGCGGCCGCCTTTTCGTCATGTTTTGTCTTTTTTAATGGTAACATCCAACTTTGGCTTAACGTCCGCCGCAGTCACTGATAGCTTTTTCAAGCGACCTTCTAGCGTGAGAAATCTTTCATAATTCCTTTACCTTACATGTGATGGCCCTAGAAACAGCGTGCGTTAGGCGGCCGTGACGTGGTAAATTATTTCACGCCCATAAACCAGGGCTGTAAAACAATTAGGCAGCGCAGTTATCTTGCAGCCGCTTGAAAATTTCATTATTTCTAGATAAGCTATACAAGTTTTCTATAGAAACTTTTCTTAAATCCACTAATTAAAAACGACAGGCCTGCGCAGAACGCGTATTGTAGTCAGAGTGAGAGCAGGAAAGGTGGTGCTTCAGAGGTTTTTAAACACTCTTTCGGTATCTGCTCCAAATACACTTTCAGGGTACTCATTGCATCATTATTTAACCTAATTTCTGTGATGTAAAAAAGCATTATTTTTAGATGAGAAGCAGCTTCTTGACTAGCCTGTGTAACCTTGTTTCTCCAAACCGGGGTAGAGCCAAGTAGGCCACACCTTCCCTCGCAATGCCCGTGCATGACGTCACTCTCTCCCTAGCCTATTTTTCCTAGACAATGAAAAAAAATGCTGCAGCAGCGATCCAAGCAACACGACAGGCTAGTCAGTGGCATGTCCACTGTTGACATTTTCACCGCCGCTGGAACCAGCAATGACTCTCTACAGGAACTCATCCGTAATTTTGTACGTGAAGAGTTGCAAAAGGCTGGTGTAAAACATCATCTTACGCATAGCTCTATTGAAACTGTGATCAAGGTTGAGCTGCACCAGGCCCTCCAGGAAACCTTGCCTCCTGATACAGTTGCGCCAGCTCCTGCTGACTACCGCCGTGGGACAACCTACGCGTAAGCCGTGAAACGCCCTGCTGCACCACCGCCATTGTTTGTTCATCCGGTACCTGCTGTTTCACTCCGGTCAGCACAGCACATACCGTACTACGAAGGTACGTACACGCCACTGCCCTTGCCCTTTGTCAGTGGCACTCCTGTCGCCCATCGTTCGGTGCAGCTGGTACAGTACATCGACGATCGGCACACGTATCCTCGGAATTCTGATGTGTGGCACGCACCCGATCCCCGGCCTCCGTGCTTTCATTGCGGAGAAGCTGATCACTAGTACCCCGCCGTTGCCCATATCGCCGTCTTGGGCTTCGCGGCTTCTCTACGTACTCGCCGCTACCCCGTTACGGCCAGAGACAACGCGACTTCGAAAACTACCTCTCCCAGCAGCAAGCACCACCGTCTGCCAGGCGCCAGTCGCGCTTGCCATCACCGAGGCGATTTTCGTCAACGCCCCAGCGGTATTATACCACGCGACCTCCAGCCCCCAACCACAAACAAACTAGCCTAAGCGACCTCTGGGTCCAGGGTCGCTGAACGTTGAAGCGCTGAGAACCTCCTATTGACGCAGAACCGCACAGGAACTGGTCTGAAATCACCTGCTGCTGCAAACAATAGCCGGCTTTCACTCGATATAACAGTGACAATTGATGGTTGAGCAGTTAATGCTTTAGTGGACACCGGCGCCGACTATTTCATACTGAGCGAAAAACTGACAACGCAGCTGAAGAAATAATCACGCCGTGGCATAACTCGCACATTCGGACAGCTGGTGGCCACGTCGTTATTCCACTGGGTGCCTGCACAACTAGGGTACAGATCCAAGAATATGCATTCGTAGCAAGCTGCCTCGTTCTACGTGAATGCTCCCGTGACGTCATCCTGGGAGTTGACTTTCTACAGGAAAATGGAGCTATCAATGATCTGCAAGAGCGCCGCGTCACGTTCTCAGCCCAGCGAGAAATCAACGTGCACGATGACGGAAGGCGTGTCGACGTACTCGTATTTCTGAACAGAGCGTAACGCTTCTTCCACGATCAAGTGTTCTAGTCGACGTACCATGCTGTGGTTTGAACGATTGCGATGAGGTGGCCGAGACAGCTTTCGAACACTTCCTGCAGCAAGGCATCTGTGTAGCAAGAAGTGTAATACACCTTCGTGATGACCGATCTGAATTGCTCGTTACCAACTTTAGCAGCGAGCATCGACCCCTTTTCCGTGGCACTTTGATAGCGTTCGCCTACGAAGTATCAAACGTCACCAACTGTCTCGCGTCAGAACTAGTGGATACCGCCGATACGTCAATGAGTAATATTGACAGCAATCCTGATCTGTCCACTAATAGTTCAGGTCTTGCTTCGCAAGTTGCTCAAAGATCCGCCTGACTTGCATCACTCAACACAGGATCATCACGTACGAGGACGCACGCCCGATACACCAGGATCAATCCCTACCGCGTGTCGGCTTAAGAACGTGAAGCGATACGTACGCAAGTCCGCGAAATGCTTGACAATGGCGTTATCGAACTGCCCAACAGCCCGTGGTCATCTCCAGTCGTGCTTGTCAAAAAAGAAGGATGGGCCGCTATGGTGCTGCGTCGGCTACCGAAAGCATAACAACGTGACTAAAAAGGATGTGTACCCGCTGCCGCATATCGACAATTCACTGGATAGACTTCGTCGTGCCCAATATTTCACTTCTCTCGATCTCGAAAGCGGGTTCTGGCAAATTTAGGTAGATAAACGAGACCGCGAGAACACAGCCTTCGTGACTCCAGTCGGCCCATACCAATTTAAAGTGCTCCCTTTTGGCTTGTTTCCAGCGCCGGCAACATTCCAGCGAATGATTCTCACAGGGCTCGAGAGGCACACTTGTCTTGTCTACCTTCTGCTACGTTCGAGCAGCACCTTCACCATCTGCACAGCGTGCTGGAGGCTATCCGATCGGCGGACCTCACACTAAAGCCACAGAAGTGTCACTTTATGTATGAAGAAATGAAATTTTCGGACATGTAGTTAGTGCCGAAGGAGTCCGGCCTGATCAGGTCAAGCGTGCCGCTGCTGCCAAATTACCAGCTCCTGTCGATAAGAACGCCGCCCAGCGCTTCCATGGTTTGTGCGCCTACTATCGCCGGTTCATTCACGACTTTTTACAGATAGCAAAACCTCTGACTGGTCTCACAAGGAACCACACTCCGTTTGTCGGCAAAAACGAGCAACAAGCAGCTTTTGATGAACTGCTTCAGCGCATGCAGTCAGCACCCGTTCTCGCTCATTTCAACGATGATGCTGACATGGAGGTCCATAGTGACACTAGTAATACTGGGCTGGGTGCCGTGCTCGTTCAGCGTCAAGAGGGCATCGAAAGAGTGATAGCCTACGCCAGTCACTATCTGCTCCGTGCCGAGGCAAATTATTCCACTACGGAAAAAATGTGCCTCGCAGTCGTGTGGGCAATCAACAAGTTTCGCCCTTACCTTTATAGTCGTCCCTTCAAGAAAGTGACGGACCACCACACCCTCTGTTGGTTGGCAAGCCTACGCAATCATTCAGGACGGCTAGCATGGTGGAGCTTGCTGCTGCAGGAATTGGACGTCACCATTGTCCATAAGTCCGGCCATAAACATGAAGACGCTGACACAGTGTCACGCGCACCCCTTCATGCCGTCAGTCAGGAAGCAGAGGAAGACGAAGGCTTTCTGGGCGCCATTAGCTCATCAGACTAGAGCAAAAGGCGGCAAGATGACGCGGAGAGTCGTTCGATCATCGATCATTTAGAGGACCAGAACACAATCATACCACGTCCTTTATCCCGCTCGTTGACGTCGTTCTGCCTTCGAGACGGCGTGCTGTACAAGAAGAACGCTCGTTCGGACAACCATGCTTACCTTCTGGTGGTTCCTCGAGACATGCGAGACGACGTCCTCTTCACTTGCCATGACGAACCCACATCCGGTCATCTGGCCTGGTCACGGACGCTTGCCAGAGTGAGCGAGCGGTACTATCGGCCAGGACTTTCGGCAAGTGTCAAGAAGTACTTCAAGAGCTGTCGGGAATGTTAGCACCTAAAGCAACCGTCTGTTAAGCCAGCTGGTTTGCTTCAGCCCATTGAAGAACCTTGCACGCAGTTCGACCAAGTCGGCCTGGACATTCTTGGGCCATTTCCCCTGTCTGCGGACAGCAACAAATGGGTGATCGTCGTGACCCACTATTTGACACGCTACGCTGAGACGTGGGCGATCCCACGAGCCACGGCTTCTGAGGTAGCACATTTTTTCATGTGCCACATCGTGTTACGACACGGTGCTCCTTCCAGTGTAATAACGGACAGAGGGACGACATTCATGGCGCAGCTGATGGACGAATTTTGGAACTGAGCGACACCAGACACCGAAAGACAACTGTGTACCACCCGCAAACTAACGGTCTTACCGAGCGACTGAATAAGACCCTCGCAGACATGATCTCATTGCACATAGACGTACAGCACAAAACATGGGACCGGGTCTTACCTTACGTGACCTTCGCGTATAATACCGCCTTGCAAGAGACCACGCCATTCACACCATTTCGGCTTCTCTACGGCCGCGATGTGCAGACCATCCTGGACTTTATGCTACCGTGTCAAGACGAAGACGAGTTGGCAACTGACAATGAAGAATTCGCAGAGCGTGCTGATGAAGCCCGGCTGCTCGTGCGACTGCACATCGGCCAGCAACAGCAGGCAGATGCACGACGCAATAACACCGGCCACAGAGCAGTGTTTTACAACCCTAGAGACCAAGTTTGGGTGTGGGCGCCCGTCCGCCACCGTGGCCTTTGTGAAAAGTTACTGAGCTAGTACTTCGGCCCATATAAAATGTTACACAGCGCCAGGGACGTGAACTACGAAGTAACACGGCACGCACGGAGCAGGACACGACCGAAGCTGGACGTCGTTTATGTGTTGCGTATCCAACGATTTATTGCGCGCTGTTCGTAACTTTCTCTTTACCGTACACAGTTGTTTGTTTTATTTATTTATTTTTGTGAACTAGATTTTGTGTTATTTATTTATTTTTGTGAAGTATACCCTTCGTTCATTGACTTTTCTTATATTGGCACGCTCTTCAATTTCTACTTTTGCACTATCCGATTTTCCCATTTTTTGTTTTTTCACGTGCAGATGTTGTAAAATTTCGGTGGTGCTATGTTCTTTTCTTTCTTTCATTTGGGACCTTTTTTTTCATAAGAGGAGGCAATGCCACCCACACGTAGTGGGTTGACTGCAAGAGTGGCTCTCAATCTGGAGGAAAAAGAAGATGGTGCGCTTCTCTGCTTGAGAGCAAGCAACGACTGACGCATCATCCTAGAGCTAGCTACCCATTGGTTTAATAAGCCCCCAGTACTTGTGACTCATCGTGACAATATTGACATGCGTTTAGATTGTTAGAGAAAATACAAATACTGCATTAAGTGGGTTTCTTTGGCAATGTCCCAAGCCACAGAAATTGAGAACAATATCTGCAGGTAAATTTAAGGCTACCTTGGAAAATGCAACAACTAGAAGTCTCTTCCTAATTAATGAATAGTTCCGACATAACATGAAGTAATGCTCAATTGTTTGTGCTTCTTCACAAAATGGACATGGGGGAAAATATCGCCAGACCAGCTCTCTATGCCATTTTTCACACTTCTTGGGGGAAGCTGGGAACCCGCTACACACATGTAGAGAATACTGTGCATTTTTTTCATGCTGTGGCTCACAATGATGAAGTATTCTGCCTGAAGCTTTTGTAATGGGGCTGGTGCAATCAACGACCTCCTCGTTACGCAATTCTCATTGTGTGACACTTGGTTCTTTTTTCGCTGCTCTAAAACGCTTTATTACTTATATTAACGCGATTATCTTCCAGACATCAAGCCAAGGCAAGCTTACAACGTAATTTCACGCACCGGCGTAACTCAGTGGTAGAATACTGCGCTGATGCAAAGGGGACTCTCATTGGGTTTTATTCTTGTTGTGTCGCTTCACTTTTTTCATTAGCTAGCTTTCTTGTTTTGCGTAATAGTAGTTAGAAACACTGGCAGTGGCGGAAGCGGCGGACAACCATGGCGCACGCGACCCTTGATGAGATACCGCAGCAGGTTTCACAGTAAAACTAAGAAGCCATTTTTGTTACTTTACAAGCATGGTGGAACAAAAGGGTGGAGATATTCTGACGTGCTTTACGAGGCTCATAACAATGCTACGCTAGGTGTACACTCGTATCAATTTTTATATCTTCGTGCTTTTTAGCTGCAACACCCTGTATGCTGCCTGCGACGGAAAATATGGTTTGTTGAAAGTTCACGCTCCTCCGTGTCTTCTGTGTTCTTGACTAGTTGGCATGCCGCTTCTTTTTCTTGCAAATTCTTTTAGTCGTGAGCGAATTGTATTCGTGTAATAGCAAGCTGAAATGACGTATTACAGATCACGGTAATTTCTCGCAAGAATGAATAGTTTGTTCATACATACGTACTTCCCAGTTCTCGGTCTGTATGGACCATCGCATAGCGACTCCCATGTAGTGTTTCTCAGGAGAGAAGTAACATTTCCCAGACACACATCTTTAGCT
Organism: Rhipicephalus annulatus; assembly: GCA_013436015.1. NCBI lineage: Eukaryota > Metazoa > Arthropoda > Arachnida > Ixodida > Ixodidae > Rhipicephalus > Rhipicephalus annulatus. The sequence continues at coordinate 284,683 of WOVY01005309.1, forward strand.
TGAGTGTTTATTTGACTACTAATTTTCTAAAAACATTTTCAGCGACGACGTCTGGTGCAAACTGCGATTGACTGCAAAATACTTCTGGAGATCCGTCGACAGTAGCAGTGTTCACGGGGACACTTTCCCCAGCCGCAGTGCTGAAAGACATGTAAGAGCACGCATCAACAAACATTCACCGTCCCTCAATTCCTTATATATATATATATATATATATATATATATATATATATATATATATATATATATATATATATATATATATATATATATATATATATATATATATATATATATATTGAGTCTAGGATATCAGGCTGCCTGTGGCGAAGACTACCACAGAAGTTTTAATGGTGTCAATTCAGCCGACCGTATCAGGTGACACTGCAGTGCTTTGGATTGTACTTGCATGACATCCAATAGCAGGCATACTATAGCATATTGTGTCACATTATTCTGCTTCACGCTGCTCCATCTACAGTGATAACAGACAGACGGATAGCGTTCACTGTGCAGCTTATACACAGCCATCGAATGACAACTGCTTACGATCCGCAAAGCAACGGGCTCACTTAGTAACTAATTGAAACTGTCACAAATATGATCTCCATGTACATGTACGTCTAATACAAAACATGGGATCGCATTTTGCCTCATGTCAAGTTCGCTAATACCGCCGCCGTTCAAGAAACAACACAATTTACACCGTTTCACCTTCTCTACGGCCGTGAAGTTCAGTCGATGCTGGATGCTTTGCTTCCTTGTGAAGACTGCAATCAATTATGAACTGACGCCGAATAATTTGTAGAGTGTGCTAAGAAAACTCGCAGCTCACTCGGCTACACAATGGTCAGCAGCAACAGGTCGATGCACGACGTTACAACATGCGTCACAGAACGTATCTTGTAGTCTGGGAGACCAAGTTTGAATTTGAACCCCTGTTCGTCACCGTGGCCTCTCCGAAACGTTGCTAAACCGACACTTCGGTCCGTATAAAGTGTTGCGCCGCGTGAATGATGTAAACTACGAAGTGGTTCCAGGCACTGCGTAGTCAACACGGATCTAACAAAGATGACTGAGCTCTGACATAGTTTATGCGGTGCCGTTGAGGCCTGATTTGGCACGTTCCTATTTCCTCGTACTGTCTTTATTTACTTTTCTTGCATTATTTTATTTGTGGTACTGCCATTTATTTATCTATGGGGAACTGTTGGCATGTAACATTTGGCTATTCGTGTTATTTTTATTGTTAGGCTGCTTCGTTTTTTTTGCCATCAGTTCGCAGCATAGAGGCGATGCTCTTTTTTTGTGGAGGAGAAACATTGCTACCTCATGCTAGTAGTGGGTCATATGCCAAAACAAATGCTCAAACCACTAAAGACAGAAGCACGAGTAAGAACCCTGCTCTGGAGAGCAAGCCCGTCTCATTGCCGAGCGATTCATGGCCGATACCCCGTGGTGGGATGAGCCATTCCTCATCGGTCCAACCAACCAACAAGACAATCCAACCAACGCGCTTGGTAAGAGCCCTGTTGCTGAGACCTCACTGAAGGAATTTTGCCTCAAGTAGATTCTAATCACTAACTCTTGCATGCATTTGAGATCCTTCTCTCGTATTTATAAGTGAGATTCTGCTGGAACCCTCGGAACGCAGGAAGTTTTGTATTCAAATAACACCTACAAACAACCGTTATTTCAATCTCAGTTTTCTTTTTTTAGTACCAGGGGCTATGTTTCGGAGCCTCTCTCGGGACTACTAATAATACCATCTTAGTAAAGAAAGAAAAATAAAAAGAAAAGCTGACTACAGTATCGACGAAGATTTGTTGTCATAGACGCACGTACCACGCAAACTAACGCAGTTTGGGAAAGCCTAGAAGCTTTCCTTCAGGTTCAGTAACGTTCACTGCAACAACAAACACACATTTTTCACCCTCACAAGACGGTTTAGACAAAAATCCCAGGGACAGATTACACAGCTGACTGAACTAAGTATACTACACCACACGCCCCTGTCATTTATTCCGAATAATAGCTGCAGCTTCATACATAATCGTGACTTGTTTTGTGGCTTCACCTCTTGTCATCGAGTAACGCAGTTTTCTTAACCAAAAGATGGCTTAATGGATCTGAGATTGTGAGTAGTTTCAATTATTTCTTAATTTCAGTATATTTCACAAAGGACAGATCTGAAAGGTCTCGTGTTAGCGGCGCGCTCATAGCCTCTTACTTAGGGTGCCTCGATACATGCGTCACCACTCAGAGTGCTGCCATCTTTTGTACTGCTCCCTACGCCATCGTACTGCCTACATAGTCTTCGAAAAAGGTGTAGAGCTCACGAGCACAAACTGCTGCTGTGTTGGCGTGGCTTTCTTCTGCACGATATGCCTGGATATTGCGTTCCTCAGTGCTAAAACTCTTCGCATTATGCTAATGGGCCCCATGCCACCGAAGCAACACCGGTAGGTTGTGGGAGTGATAATGGCGGCTGCCACAACAGATGTCGCAGATGTATTCACTCTGAATGGAGGAGCGGGAAACGAGGTACTCTACCCTTAGTAATAATTATTACATTGTAGCATAGTAAACGTGTCGTCTAACTTCAATACGTTATGGTTACACTGTAATGTGAGACGTGTGCTTTCATATATGCACTTTCATCACTTTTTGCTAACCATAAAGAAAGTACATCCTAACTGGCCTGATTTGCGCTTGACTTTGATTGATAGTGCTAGTGAAGCAGCCCCGCTGTCCAGAAATAACATTCATAGTGATTCCCTCAGGACATGTTCTTCTGATTGTTTGCCCAATCAATGATTTTGACATGCCTTATATTCAGTTTATCCCCACTTCTCTTTGTCGTCTTTTTCATCTCGCAGAAGTGTTATCATTGGACCTTGACGTCCCCGAAACCCGCTCCGCACACTGGTCTTCCCCCTGCCACTGCACCTGCAGCAACGCCTGCCCGTGTTGTTCATGGCCCTGCTCGTGTGCTCACTGCGACTGAGGCCGCTCCTGCAAGGGTATTTGCCGCTGCACACGTCATGCTGCCATCTACCTTGTCGCTGTATTCAAGAACTGTTCTTTTTCTACCAGCAAACGTCTCTTCACCGCACCTCCCGCCTTGTTAGTGCGCTAGCTCTATCTGCGCTGCCTGGAGTCAAAGAAGTGCGAGTAAACACAAAATAAAGCTGACACAGTTTGTGACTATGGGGCAGTAGATAGCCTCCCGGTATGTATTGTCGCGGACCGAAATTTCATAGGTTCAACTCCTGTTCACGGAACTTTTTATTTCTCTTCTTACTGCTTATTTGACTGAAATATATCACAGAAGTTTTGGTGGACACCGGCATGAACACTTCGTGTTAAAAGAAAATTGTTGAAGGAGCCTCGTCTACAACAGGACGGACGAATCAACTTTTAACCATTTCGCAATAGCAGGAATATCGATGATATATCACCCTTCTGCTTACCTCCCATAAATCAGTGGTGTGGTGCAAGGCATCGACGGCAACAACACCAACGAAGCTTTCCTGGTTGCCATGACGTCCGAGGTGCCGGTAATGGCAGTGAGGTGACAAGGTGCCTCACTGATCTTGCAGTACGCTTTCCCCGTCAACCCTTCTGCATTTCCGCGTCCCTCCTACTCGGGTCCACCTTTTTGCATAGTGTTTGATATGAGGCCATCCCACCCTCGCCCACTTTAGCGTCTGTAGTGCAGACGTTATGCACATGTCCCTACCGCTTGCCGAGGGCCAAAGCGGTATCTGTGGTGTGGCAGTAACCATGGAAAAGACGGTAGCTGTACTAGTAAAGTAAGATGCCTGCACTTCGGCTGGGTACACTCAGCTGACTGTACTGACTTCCAGCTTTGGAGAGCGGCACCTGGCCACCACCACCAATGCCCCCACCTACCTGCCTTATCGCGAGGCTGAAGCGGCCTAGCGGGCAAGGCCTAGTAGAAAGAGTGATCCTAAAATAAACCAGACTGCGGGCAAGGGCTACACTGAGGGATGTTTGATTTATTGAAAGTGGCAGTCAGCTCAACACATTAGCATCTGTCAGGCGCACAGCAGAGAGAGCCGCCTGTTCCTACCGAGTGACTGGGCTCTGCCAAGCCTTACCCACCTACAGAGGCAACCTCCTAGCTTCGTGCGCAGCAAGAGAACACAAACCTGAGGCTCCTGTTAAGAGCCGTTCTACATCTACTGACTCTTGGTAACCGACTGTGCTCATCTGCCGTCTGGCAGGTGGCGTGCACCTTCCTGGCAGCCACCATGACCGACTGCCATCTGCTATATACGGCGAGCCATTGCCACCACCAGCACCGCCACCCCTGTGTGCTTCAGTTCAACGCTCCCTCATTGTGGCGGCGGCATGCATACTTCTCGCAACATCTCGTGCAGAGCGGGTATAATTTGCTGGCTTCAAAATAAGTGTACTTAGGAACGGCCGGATCGCGACTTCCCGGATACATTGGCTTCTAAAGTGCCACGTCACGTTTTCTTGACTCGTGGCAACACGTGCCATGCATGGTCATCCCAAGAGTCAACCACGTTGTGCATTGCACGTGTAACGTGATCTACCACATGCGCACATTATGCGGCCGATGTCAATGTGGGTGTTCTTGAGCGTTGTGCTGTGACTATGCGGCTCCGTGTTGTGGACACGATAGTGACCTCTTTGTACGTGCGACCTGGACAGCGGTGTGACGCCACCTTGTTGCTACCGCGGACTGCTCAACTCTCAAGCGACTACCTCTTATTTGCTGATACGAACGCTAATAACACCATATAGAGGCATCGCATTTGCTTTCCTTGTTGTCCTAATCTGGTGGACGTTACTCATCGAAAGTTTTGAACACAGGATTTTTTACCTTCGTCTGCAGAACAGGCCGATGGTCATGCTCCACCATCAACGTATCTTTGGTCAGTGAAGCACACCGCTACAATTGGGCAACACAGCCTGGCTCTTGTACTTCGGACCACCCTCCGATCGTTCTCACAATATAGCACTCTGAAACGCGGTTCCGAAAACACAGCGCGGTTTATTAATGCATCTCCGCCGTTTTTCCAACTACTTCTTATTTTCTCCTCAGCAGACTACCCACTACTAGCTTATGTCCTAAGTGTGTCGTGCGAAAAGAAGAAGAAAAGTATGCCACAGATAGCCCCCCCCCCCTGCAGACCAGTGGCCATGGGCTCTTGCAAAAAAATGATCAGACGGAGCTTGTCCGAATGGCGTGCCGGCTTGATCCTTTCAATGCTCACTGTTTCTTCATGCGCACTACGCAGGATTGCAAAATGATCTTCAGAACGCTTGATGACTGGGAATGGACCGTCATAGCGAGGCTGAGGAGCACGGCGAGACGCATCGACACGACCAAAAACGTGTGAAGATGTCTGTAGGTTTGCCGGCAGAAAAACGTCGTTCTTAGTGTGAGCTCAAGTTGGTGATGGGCGCAAGTTTTGCTTGAAGATCCGCAGACGCTGGACGAAAGAAGATAGATCCGAAACACTCTGCGTAGTAACAGGGCTGACGAGGTCGCCAGGCAAATGGAGTGTGCAGCCATAAACCATCTCGGCTACAGAGCAGGCAAGTTCTGGCCGAAGTGTTGAACGCAGGCCGAGAAGCGCGATAGGGGTGTGTGATACCCAATCTTCGGCATGAGGCTGCGAGGCGAGTGCTGCTTGTAGATGACGGTGGAGTCTCTCCACTAAGCCATTTGATGCTGGAAGATACACAGTTGTGCGAATACGCGCACAACCCAGTAGAGATGTGACAGAGGGGGAAATCGCTGACTCAAACTGGCTGCCTCAATCAGTAGTCACCGTTGATGGTACACTGAAACGGCTAATCCAGGTAGCAAGAAAGGTACGAGCAACTGTTCATGCCATGATGTCAGGCATAGGAGCTGCTTCAGACCACCTAGTGTACCTGTCAATCATCATCATCATCATCATCATCAGCCTGACTACGTCCACTGCAGGACAAAGGCCTCTCCCATGTTCCGCCAGTTAACCCGGTCCTGTGCTTGCTGCTACCAATTTATACCCGCAAACTTCTTAATCTCATCTGCCCACCTAACCTTCTGTCTCCCCCTGACCCGCTTCCCTTCTCTGGGAATCCAGTCAGTTACCCTTAATGACCAGCGGTTATCCTGTCTACGCGCTACATGCCCTGCCCATGTCCATTTCTTCTTTTTGATTTCAGCTATGATATCCCTAACCCCCGTTTGTTCCCTAATCCACTCTGCTCTCTTCTTGTCTCTTAAGGTTACACCTACCATTTTTCTTTCCATTGCTCGCTGCGTCGTCCTCAATTTAAGCTGAACCCTCTTTGTAAGTCTCCAGGTTTCTGTTCCGTAGCTAAGTACCGGCAAGATACAGCTGTTATATACCTTCCTCTTGAGGGATAGTGGCAATCTACCTGTCATAATTTGAGAGTGCTTGCCGAATGTGCTCCACCCCATTCTTATTCTTCTAGTTACTTCGATCTCATGGTTCGGCTCTGCGGTTATTACCTGCCCTAAGTAGACATAGTCTTTTACAACTTCAAGTGCACTGTTACCTATCTCGAAGCGCTGCTCCTTGCCGAGGTTGTTGTACAGTTACTTTCGTTTTCTGCAGATTAATTTTAAGACCCACTTTTCTGCTCTCCTTGTCTAACTCCATAATCATGAGTTGCAATTCGTCCCCCGAGTTACTCAGCAATGCAATGTCATCGGCGAAGCGCAGGTTACTAAGGTATTCTCCATTGACTCTTATCCCTAACTGTTCCCAATTCTAGGCTTCTGAAAACCTCCTGTAAGCACTGCGGTAAATAGCATTGGGGAAATTGTGTCCCCCTGCCTTACACCCTTCTTGATTGGTATTCTGTTGCTTTCTTTATGAAGCACTATGGTAGCAGTTGATCCCCTGTAGATTTCTTCCAGAATATTTATACATACTTCATCTACGCCCTGATTCCGCAGTGTATGCATGACGGCTGATATTTCTACTGAATCAAAATGCCTTCTCGTAATCTATGAAGGCTATGTGTACCTGTCAATACACGTCAGCAAATACGTATTTCCCCGACACGGAGGTAATGGCCTGACAATGTTCAAATGAATGGTGTCAAAACATGCATCAAGGAGAAGGAATTTTCCCCATGGAGGCATGGTGTGCCGTTCCACCTTGATACGCTGACATGCTTTGCAAGTGCGAATCTAGTCACAAATGTTAGCGCGTATGCGCGGCCAGACACAGAGTTCAGTGACCAGATGTTGCGTAGCTCTTACGCCTGGATGGCAGATGGAGTGGAGGGTGTCAAAAACAGCACGACGAAGCTGTGAAGGAACATAGATACGAGTGCAGTTGTGTGAAACATCGCACCAGAGCGTAACGTCATCGTCGGAAAAGTTGACTTGTTCCTGTCGGAGGGAGGTAGAGGATCGGAGTCATGGAGCTCATCGTCTAATGCCTGTGGCTCCGCGAGCGAGGACAATGAAAGGTCGGTGGTGCCTGTCGTGGCATTGATGGTAATACGACTTAGAGCGTCCGCTGCACTTTTAAAGCTGCCTTTCACATAAGGTATGTCAGTGGTGAATTTGGCAATTAAAGCTAGGTGTCGAAGTTCTCTAGGAGTGTGCGTGGCACTGCAGGAACGTGAAGCCGAAATAAGGGGATTGTGGTTGGTAAGACTGGTAAATAGACTGGTAAGACCTGAAATGCTTCACCGCAAGGTAGGCAGCGAGGAGCTCCCGTCCAAAAGTACTATATCGGCGCAGTGTCGTGTAACTTGCGGGTAAAGAAGGAAATTGGAGCCCATGCACCATTTATCCATTGATTAAGAGCAGCCCCAACTGCTTCCCATGAAGCGTCTACCATGAGGCTAGTGGGAGCAGTTGGTGAAGGGTGGTGCAGGAGGGTGGCCTGGGCGAGCTCGGTCTCAACGGCGGCAAAAGCTTGAGCCACGACCGTGTCCCAGGGAAGTGCGGATGACTCGGCTTGCGAAGTCGAGAGTAGTGCTTCCAGAGGCTGCAGCAGTGTAGAGCATGTAGGGAACAAGCGGCGATGAAAATTGACGAGTCCGAGAAAATGTCGTAGACTGCGTATGGACGTGGGAGGCGGGTACTCGAGGATAGCTTGAACCTTGTCAGGTAAAGGAGTGATGCCATCTTTAGTGATCTGAGGTCCACGGAATGCTATCTCCGAGACTCCTAACTGACACTTTTCTACATTGATGACAAGGTCGCAATCACACAGTCGAGTGAAAAGCTGACGTAGATGTGCCTTGTGCGGTTCAACGTCCTTGCTGACAACGAGATGATCATCGATATAGGCGAAACAAAACGGCAAACCTCTTGTGATTTCGTCTATAAAACGCTGAAATGTCTGAGCTGCGTTTCTCAAACTGAAAGGCATTCGTAAATACTCATAGAGCCCCAATGAGGTAATTATTGCAGTTTTGGGAACGTCAGAAGGCTCAACGGGGATCTGGTGATAGGCTTTCACAAGATCAATCTTCGAGTATACAGTTGTGCCGGTTAAAAAGGCAGTACAGTCCTGAATATTGGGTAACGGGTATTGATCTGGATCGGTGACTGCATTGAGAGTTCCGATAATCACCACAGGGCCGCCAGTCATTGTTCTTCTTGGGAATCATGTGTGGCGCCGACGATCACGAGCTTGATGACGGGCGAATGATTCGCAACTGTAACATATGCTCAAACTCGTTGCGAGCGATTCGAAGTTTATCAGGGCCAAGTCGGCGAGGGCGGCAGTGAACCGGTGGGCCTGTGGTAACGATGCAGTGGGTCACAGTGTGCTTGGGGATCTTATCCATGGGAGACTGCGTTGTAATTTCCGGAAACTCGTTGAGCAGAGCTGTATATGATGACGTGGGCGGTTTCGCGACAGTGGGGTTTAGGGCCGTAGCGCGTGACAAAAACCATTGACCGATAAGCCGGTGAAGCTATCCATCAGGCGACAGCGGTTCATATCCACGAGCAGATGAAAATGCCTTAAGAAATTGGCGCCTAAGATTGCGTAGCGTACGTCTGCTATCTAAAATAACCACTGCAGTTTCCTCTTGAGACCGAGATCAATGGTCAGAGACTTCTGTGCGTGAGTTGCGATGACCGAAGAATTGATCGCTTATAAAGGAGTTGACTTCTCCCATAGACGCTGGTCAGTTTTCGACGTTAGAATTTTGCTGACTTCTGCTCCAGTGTACAGGTGGATCACTGACCTATGGTTCTGTCGGTGATGTGGAAGAGGCGGCTTGATGCTTGGCCTTGATCGAACGCCGCTGTTATTGACGATCGGCCGGAGAGTCTCCCATGCGCCACGAGCAAGGTGGCACACATCTGCGAGCCGCGGCACGAAAACACCATAGATAATAGCATGTGTTCTGCGGCGAAAACCAGTGCTCTAGCTGGTGGAGGGGCCGTTGCGGAGCAGCCGTCGTGAGAGATGGTCGATGTGGACGAGGCTGGTCATTTAGGCTGCAAATTCTCAGCAATTGCAGACGCAAGTTGGCTACTTCAGCTGCGAGATCTTTTACCGTTTCTCGAAGGGAATCTGCTTCGGAAATCGGAGAGGTGTGGGCAGCGTTTATGACTGCCGGAGCAACGACCATCATGTCATCGGCCATTTCTGCCAGCTCCGGCAGCCGCTTATCCTGAGCTGGGTAGGTGGAAAGCGCTGTAAAAACAACTCACGTAGTATGGATGTTTCCGAGTCGTCTGGCTAGTCCTCAAGCAGGTGCTGCAGGTGACGTAGAAAATGTGTGGGACGGCGGTCCCCGAGCTCTTCGTTCCACAGAAGTTGCTTAATACGCCGATGATTTGGCGGAACAAGTCGGTGAAGAAAAGCCTGTTTGACTGTCGTATATGGAGTGTCACCAGGCGGGCTCACGAGGATGTCACGTATTTCGGCCATTGAATGTGGCGGCAACGCTTCAACGAGGAGCTCATGCTTGCGAACTTCTGACGAGATGCGATGAAGGCGGAACTCATTCTCGACTTGAATGAACCATAAGGAGGGATCGGTAAGCCACAGCTGTGGTAGTTGCATGGTAGCAGTACCTCCAACAACACCCGAAGGGGGTACATGGCCGGGTGCAGTGGCAGCGGTACCAGGGCTGAGGCTGTCGAGATGCTAACGCTGCTCCATAGAAGGTCACGTTCGTAGTCTGGGTCACCAATAAATATAGCACTCTGAAACGCGGTTCCGAAAACACAGCGCAGTTTATTAATGCATCTCCGCCATTGTTCCAACTACTTCTTCTTTTCTCCTCAGCAGACTACCCACTACTAGCTTATGTCCCAAGTGTGTCGTGCCAAAAAAAGAAGAAAAGTATGCCACAACACCTTTAAAAGTAAAGATGCTAAGCTGTGAAGCACAGTCGATGGGTGCGCGTGAGCTTTCCGAAGGCAGCATCAAGACGTCTCAGAGGATCAGGACTTCCTGAATTTAGTAGCAGAGGCAGCACAGGCGGTGACCATCCAGTCTAGTGTGCTAGAGCACCATCCTGTGCCAGGTATTCATCACCTCAACATATGGGCTGTGAAGCGCAGGGCTTATAAAAGGCACCAAAGGACGAAGACCATGCACATCGCCCACTCTTTAACCATCACGTCGGATCCTGTATGACGGTGACGTGCCAATGGTCACAGGCGGCAAACCTGGCCACTCTCTTAGCTCGGCAACAAGTGGTGCAAAAGTACAATCCCTCCTACAATCTCTCGTCACCGCACCAACGGTATGGCAATCCATCCTTATAGTGACCATCCACTTGCGCATTAGTGAACAACAAATGACAGAGCAGCTGACCGATCGCTTCATGAAACTTCCACTAGCCGACCTGGTCACACTAACCGCCATGCCTGCTCCCAGGCCACCACAACGTCATCACCCCGCCTTGACGACCAGCCAGATTGCAGCTCTTCGTAAAGAGCCCATTTTTCAACACGAAGTAAAAGTTTTTCTAGCTAGAATCAAGCGCTGAAGGCTCCGGGTGTTGATGACATTGCATATAGGTGGTGCGGAACGTAGATGTTGCTGCACACTGACACCTGTTGAAAACTGCAATTGCCTCTATTAGAGCGGCACTTTGCCTGAGGCCTGCCTGACCAATGTGGTAACCACTGTGGCTGACCACTGTCAGGAAAATTAGCCATCCTTGTGCAGCCATCGCATCCTCCAGGCCCGTCTCTCTCACCTCTACTGCGGGCAATCTTATAGAAGTCATAGCACGGCCACACCTAAACTGGCTTGCGGGGGCAAAGAAGTTTTCAACAGTACAGCAGACGGGTTTTCCGTGCCAACGCTTTAAAGTATACTCGATTACCAACGTCATCTCCACCTTTGAGGAGGTCAGTAGCAACATCGAAGTGGCACTCCTCCTCTTGCTGGATGTCCAAGGGGCTTTTGCCAGCCTGCCTCACATAGCCATGGAGAATGCTTTGCACACACTCGGCATCGTGGTCTGCCTTCTTAACTTGATCAGTGTATCGTATCGCGCGTCACTCGTGCGCTACGCACGATAAGCTCAAGGGGCTTCGCCCGATCTTGATGCTATCGCGTGTTGATCAAAGGGGCGTTGCCCAGAGTGTATTATAATGTGACTGACTGAATAAACGGTTCAGAACTAGCTGCCTGACGCACGCATCTGCTGTCACGCTGATCCCTAGGCCCATACATGGTGTCAGAAGTGGGATCAGCGTGACAGCAGGTGCGTGCGTCAGGTGGACACTGTTTTGCAAACCAGTTCCGAAGCGGCAGTGAAAGACTTTTGCCATCTTTTTCCTGGCACAGGTTGTCTCCAACGCCACTACCGCATGGTCCCATACATGGTGTCAGAAGCATCTAGGCCGTACCCCCAGCCGCCCATCCAAGGAATGCCAGCATGGAATTAGTGAAGACTCCAGAGCCGCTGCGGTTGGAAGGTGATATAGGCAAGTGATAGGCACTTTTCAAGCAACGCTTCGAGCTCTTTTTGACAGCGACAAAGCCTACGAAAGCACGACGTGCTTCGACGAAAACTGCGCTGCTGTTGAGCATCGCTGGAGAAGAAGCCATAGAGGTGTACAACACCTTCAGTTTCACTGAAGACCAGGACAAGAATGACTACGACGTGGTAATCAAAAAGTTCGACGACTATTGTGCGTCTCAAGTCAATGAGGTACATCAGCGTTATCTGTTCCGTACCCAAAAGCAAGAACCAGGTGAGCCTTTTGAACATTTTTTACGAGACTTGATGACGAAGGCAGGAGCGTGCAATTTTGGAGAGCAAGGAGATTCAATGATAAGAGACCATAATGTTTTTGGCACAAACGAAGCTAAAACTCGAGAGAAGTTTTTGTCCGACAACAAGTTAACGTTACAAAAGGCCGAAGAAGTATGCAAGGCAGCTGAGATAACGGCAGCAAACCAAGAAATCTGGACGCGAGAGCAGAAACCAGTAGATACCGTGCACAAGACAAGTGGCAGTTCACAGGCTAAGCAGCAGAAGAGCGGTAAATGCCGAAAGTGTGGTCTGGTGCACGCACCACGCAAATGCCCAGCGTACGGACAGACATGCCGCGCGTGTCATAAGAAAAATCACTTTGCCGTATGATGTTTTGCTGTTTCTTAATTGATTCCTGTTTATTGTGAGTTGCGTTCTGTAATCACTTGTTATTGAAGTTAGCGCGTTATTCTTGCTTTTAAATTGTTTCTGTGAGATTACAAGGGTATATTCTTACTTTATTTGTTTCAATTACATTTTGCTGTAGCTCTGTCTCCCTGCTATGAACATCTCAATAATTTTCAATTCTACACTTGTACAAGAGGTCCCCTTGCAGTCTCCGACTATGGGACCTCTTTCTGTATATCATGCACATGTATTCTTCTTTATTTAGCACAATAAAACCTTCTGTTCTGTTTTGCAAAACAAGGCCGCAAGTAGGTGAACTACAAGGAAGCGATGATGATTTTGAAATTCTCATGATTGGTAGTAAGAGCAGTCGATCAGACTGGATAGTCACGGCAAAAGAGGAAGGAAAGCTTATTGCTTTCAAAGTGGACACTGGCCTCAGGCTAATTTGCTCCCAGCTGCGTTGTACGCAAGCATGAACCCCAAGCCACTGTTAAAGCCGAGCAGTGCCGTCTTACGCTCCTACGGTGGAAACGAGATCAAACCTATAGGTATCGTGAGGCAAGAAGTGACATTGCATGACCGTACTTCCGTTCAGGACTTCTTCATTGTCCGCAAGGAACTCAAGCGATTCTCGGTCTGCAGGCATGCGAGACGCTCGGAGAAATCATGCGACAGGTGGAAACCGTTTTGCAAACCAGTTCCGAAGCAGTAGTGAAAGGCTTTTGCCATCTTTTTTCTGGCACAGGTTGTCTCCAACGCCACTACCGCATGGTCCCATACAATCAGTGCCTTTCTTGCTCAACGAACTCTCTTGCTTAGGGTTTCACGCGCGCTCGGCGATCCATGGCCAGTGATGGCTGGCGTTCTGCAAGGTTCTGCTCTGAGCCCCATTTCGTTCAATCTGGTGATAGTGGGGGTGCTTTCCGTGCTACCTGTTTACAAGCTGTAGCCACAATTTTCTTTGAATGCAGACAATGTGGCATTGTGAGTTTAGGAGCCTAAATGAATCCTACGGCCATTAAGTGCTCTCTGCATCGCTTTATTGGTGCTGTGACCTCCTTTTTCAAGACAATCGGACTGACACTATGACCCATGAAGACGCAGGCGCTGCTAGTTCACTCCAGAGCCTCTGCGCACAAGGCCATTTAAGGCTAGTGCTGGGCCACCAGCCGATATTGTGGAGCAAGGCAGTGACGTACCTAGAGCTAAGGATTCACTAACTCACCTGGATACCAGCTGTCAAACCCACCGCCCCCAGAGCCACCAGAGTCGATACTGCTGTAAGAAACATGTTCAGTCAGGGCCAACAATACACCTCGCGGCTGGCCAATCGGCTGTACGAGGGAGCTCCAACAGCGGAGCAAACGTAAGCACCACCCCTGGTGCATATGGAGCCACACCGCAAGGAGCTGCTGGAGCACCTACACCAGATAGTAATTCGGTGCTCCATGGAATCCCGGCGCCAGTTACACAAGGCTGCCACACTGGCGGAGGCCCATAACTGGCCGCTGTCACTCCTTATGCTGCGACAGGCGCCGCGCCATGTGAATAGCCTTGAGAGAGCCCCCGGGGGGCACTGCCCTCCATAGGAGACTGTGAAGCCGACCGACTTCATGGAAGGCCCATATCTACGCTTTCAATGAAGAACTGCTGCCCGAGGCTTCCTGTTCTATCCAGCACTCTCCACCACACCAACAGCCTCTGAACATACATTTAGGGCTTTAAAACATCAGCAAAAGGTGGACACTGGCGTGTGAGCTCCACCAAGCAGCCGTGGCGAAAATCCATTAAAGGCTGTGGGAGTACCTCTTGGTGTTCAAGGACGGCCCCATGCGGGACAGCGCCCGCTAGACCACGGCTGCCTGTGTCATATCATTGACTGAGACAGCCATCTGGTGCTATCTTCGCTTCCAGCCAGCTACAATGCAGCTGAATTGGTCAGCTGTCACTTGGAAGCTTATTTCCTCATCGCGATGTCACTCCCCGTGGCAATTTCACGTGACTCCCGGCCAGCCCTACGAGCGCTGCTTCAACCAGACCAAAGAGGCATCACGAGAGTGCGGCTGCACGCCAAACTGGCATTTGAAGCACGTGAAACTGATCGTCATTGGAGATAGTGGTGTGCACCTTTCCCTCCACTTCCTCCCTTCGCAGGTTGGGAGAGCCAGCGACGATGGGGCATCGGCTAAGGCAGCGCATTACTGTGGCACACCAGTCGCCAAGGCGGTAGCGTCGAATTACTCCCGGCAATGACTGCGGCTGCTCCTATCGATGGATAAGTCTGACACACGGTGGGCAAGAGGCAAGTCTTCGCCATTCTTATTGGAGACCGTCCTGGACAGAAATTATGTTGAGGCTTCAAGAAAAACAAATTTAATTCCCCAGCCTTCACCGCCGAAGAGATGCGAACAGCGATTGATGGTTCGCCAGCGTGCCGGCAGCACCTGGCCTTGGCACGCTTGTATTTAGCAAGTCGCTGTTCATCGCCTGGATGCCGAAGGCAAGGCGACGACGAAATGGTGGATCATATTATTTGTTCCTGACCTGTCCTGGCCGCAGAACGATGCGTTATTCTGAACCATTGTCATCAGGTCGGTTTGCCTGTGGCAGCGGGGGAAGACATCCTTCTTCTCGAGCATTCGAAGACGTAAGCTCTCCAAGCATTCTTTTAGATTTGTGCTTCTGTGGACTTCGCTGCTTTATAGAGAAACGTTATCGCTTCGTGCAGCTGACTGCGCTGACTGAGCTCTCTTCTGCCAGAGCTGTCACGTTGTTTTTCTCACTTCTATTATTTTCCCCCTCCCCAGCCCTAAAGGCACTAGCGTTGCTACCATGACGGTAGTCAGAAAAGAGCGTGTTTTTGTCTCTCCTGCCTTCATTAACTTCTTTCTTTCACTGAAGTGGTATGTGCATATGATCAACGAAGTAAATTATTCATGCGCAAGTGGAATAAATAGTATGAAGACATGTGCATTCAAACGTACCAAATTACAATGTGAAACATGTAACAAGTTTCATATATTTACTGATACTTCAGCAATCCCCAGATACAAGTTCAGTTCCAGAGGTCTGGTGGATGTAGAATCTCATGCTTATCTTCAACAAAGGTAATTGATCATTCAAAATAAATTTCCTTTCCATATCCATCATCAGGGTCTGCGTCAAACTATTCAAGCATGTTCTGGATTTTCGAGTCCGCTGGCTACCAGGCTGTAGTGTCGGACAAGAGATGGCATGTCCGAAACAATTTATCTTTAATAGAACACATGAAGACGATAGTGATGTCTACGTGCCCTCGAGCCAGTGGCAGCTCGTGAGAAGCAATGACTATGATGATGAATGGGCTCTGCAGGAGTCATGAGGAAGAAATTAAAACATCTTCCCACGCTCAGCAGTTGACGTCATTCATCTTCCAGATGAATGGCGAGTTTCACATGAGTAGAACATCTGAACAGGCCGGCTGACATCTACTATGACGGGCCGACGAAGAATACATGAGCATACCTTTTTGTTCCGAAATTCGTCTGCCCTAGTTGAAGAAAAGCCGTAGATGTATTAAACCTGGGTCATGGCGTGAATAGGCGCTGATTCCTGAAGCCAAGCTAGGCTGTCGTTAAAGGATTTCTACTTTAAGGTGTATTCAGTTTCTTGAAGTTCTTTAGTCGAAAGTTCGCTCAATGACGTCGGCTTCCCTTTTCCGCTTATTCTTTCATCTGATCCAGCACGCTGTT
Organism: Rhipicephalus annulatus; assembly: GCA_013436015.1. Classification (NCBI taxonomy): domain Eukaryota; kingdom Metazoa; phylum Arthropoda; class Arachnida; order Ixodida; family Ixodidae; genus Rhipicephalus; species Rhipicephalus annulatus. Next base: position 301,041 of record WOVY01005309.1, read on the forward strand.
GATCGTGAAACTTTGATGCATAAAGTCAACTGTTTTTGCACAGCTATTCCTTCCTCTGGTGCTTCCGCCTTATATTATGGATAAATATCGTGGGGTAACATTCTGGCAGTTTTCGTTTGTCCTGACCCAAGGCTCTTTCCTGGCAACGTTGAAGAATCACTGTTTCATTTTGTTTCATGCCACTCGTTTCTCTCTGATGGTCTTCCTCAACCAAAAGTTCGAATGTCGGAAAGTTCATCGAATCGTCAATGCCTGAGCGGAAGCGCAGACTGAAGGCTGTATTGACGCGTTGACTTTGACCATCCCGTTCCTCACAAAGGCCTTCTTTGGTCAACCTTCGATGTCTCTTGTACGTGTGGAAACTGTCAGCTGACCCTTTACTGAGGTACACAAGGTTGACTTTTTGCGCCCTTCGCCAAATGACTGTGGCTGTTGAACTTTCCCTTTCTTTTTAGGGCGTTTCATGGATGAAGCAATACTATCTTCAGGTCGATTTCATCTGCGGGAGGATAAATATATAGCATCTTTTTTGTGATTTCTGTCGAAACTCTCTGAATTCAGTTGGCTGCTGAAAATAGATTCCACATCAGCTCTGACATGCACACTTCCTGGATTCCCGATTTGAGTGTACATTCAATATAGCTCGCTTTTCAATGCAAGACACAACATTGGCCATCTCAAACTCAAGGTACTTCAATCACACTTAGGTTCGCAAGAGACAACAAATATAGAGCTGTACCTTATTTAAAAGTTTGATACAATCCAGCCAGTAGGCATAAACATGTCTAAAGGGGTTCTTGAATACATTTGGTATAGTAGATACACAAAAAAACAATACGAGATGAGCCAACCATCTTCAAGCTTAAAACCTACAATTGTTTACTTCTGACAACCGTGGTTGAGCGATGATACATGTAAATCCTCATGACCCCACTGCTTTATTATTTTATTTTTATTAACAAAACGTCTGTTCCCTCATCAATCCTACAATTCATACAGCACCCCTCGTCCACTTTTCCACAACCACAATTTCAACGTTGCCTTCTTCCTCTTTTTGTTAGGATGGAGAAAGGCGTACGAAGCGTAAACACACTAGTGCTGGAGAAATCACTTCTGTTTTGTGCTTGAGGAAGACAAATCCATTTGTCGAAATGTCTGCTTGCTTTAACGCCTGTTTACTGATTTTTTAAGGAAAGCTTCCATTTCTCACTTGCAGCCGTTTTTTTCGTTCAAGTGTTATTTCTCGTAACTACAAGTGTTATTTCTCGTGACATGTAGACTTTCATTGTTACATTTAGTGTTTTACACATAGCCGTTGTTGGTTGCAGCAACACCACTACTGCGCTGCTGAGCACGTCGTTCAAAGTCCAATTTTCAAGGAGGAAAGAAGTAGTTAAGAAGGACAGTTTCACAACATGACAGGAATAAAGAAGGCTAATAGGTTAGATATGCCCACGTCAAACTTCACTTTCACAATTTTCCTATTCGGGTGGAAAAGTTCCAGCTTGGTAGCATTTGGGAGCAATTTCGCTTTTTCACTTTTTTGACACTGTGACCGGAAATATAATGTTTACAATGAAAACTATAAGGAAGTTTCAGCAGAATACTCACAAATTTACGACAATTTATTGATCTCGCTGCTGCAGGTTCCCCATGGGCACCGTGGGATGGCCAACTGGAAATGTACAAAGAAGTTTTACAGTGGAAGCTGTTTTGAGGTCACAATAAGGGTCGCGGGTGCCGCAGTTGTCTGCCGCTGCCACTACTGGTGGTAGTACGCACTATTAAAGCAAATACAAAAAAAGAAGTAATAAAGACCATCTAGAACACAATTAACTTCGAACGCAAGTCTCCTGCGTGCCAGCACTGTTTTCTACCGCAGAGCCACCCCGGTGCTTGAAACTTCATTTCAAACTGGCCTTCGGCAGCCTTGATATTAGGAAACGAATTGCGTAAATATTGTTATGTGAACGGACACGGGAACTAGGCGTTTGAAGATATACTTACACAGCGTCAAAGCGCAATCCAAGATGGCGAACAAGAGCTGTGATGATGAGAGCTGTGCCCTACACCAAAATCACGTCGTCTTTCTGGGCACGTATCTAACCGCTTTAGTGGGACATTATCTCATAACATGACCCCGGGTGCTGAAGCACCGTCTCGGTGCTTCTATGATGTTACCGAGTTGTAAAGCTTAAGACGAGATACACGAACAATGTCTGTAGACAGTGAAGGGGAGGAGGAGGAGAACTCGAGCGGGGCTTTCTCGTAGGTCACATCTGTCACCTGGCGTAATACGCGGTAGGGTCCCGAGTAGCGAGAAAGCAGTTTTCAGAAAGTCCAACACGCTAGTCGAAGTCCACAATATCACAAGAGAACCCGTAATAAAGGAAAATTGGCGATGATGGGAGCTGTAACGCTGCCGCTGCTGATCTTGCGATGCTTTAGTGGGACATTATCTCATAATATGACCCCGGGTGCTGAAGCACCATCTCGGTGCTTTCTATGATGTTACCGAGTTGTAAAGCAGAAGACGAGATACACAAACAATGTCTGTAGACAGTGAAGGGGAGGAGGAGGAAGACTCGAGCGGGCCTATCTCGTAGGTCACATCTGTCACCTGGCGTAATACGCGGTAGGGTCCCGAGTAGCGAGAAAGCAGTTTTTCAGAAAGTCCAACACGCTAGTCGAAGTCCACAATATCACAAGAGAACCCGGAGTAAAGGAAAATTGGCGATGATGGGAGCTGTAACGCTGCCGCTGCTGATCTTGCGATGCTAAAAGGCGCTGCCGGGCAACTTCTCGCGCTTTTCGAGCTCTGGTGATAACATCGCGGGCGTATTCGGTCGTCGAGTCGACGTCTGTCGGAAAGGTGGTGTCAAATGGTAAAGTTGTATTAAGGCCAAACACGAGAGAGAAAGGTGAAAAACCAGCTGAATCGTGGCGTGAGGAATTATAGGCAAACGTAACGAAGGGCAATACAAAACCAGTTCTGGTGGTCGGACGATGCGTACATAGCGAGCATATCATTTAAAGTCTGGTTGAATCGTTCAGCCAGTCAGTTAGTTTGTGGCTGTTAGGCTGCTGTATATTTATGTTTTGTCTCTCAATCTCACGCTAGCTGAACTCAAAAAGATAGATATCCTTCTACGAACAGCTGTGAAAGCGGCTCTTGACTTTCCTCCACACGCATCTACACAACGCCTCCTTCTACTAGGACTCCACAACACCGTAACCGAACTCATCGAGGCCCAGCTCAACAGTCAGCTCCAACGGCTCACGCAGACCCGTCAGGGCTGCTCCATCCTGTCTCGTCTTGGCTGCCCGATTGCCAAAAAAAACACACAAGTGCCGCGACATAAACTTTCTTTTACTGTCCGCGCACTCATCAAACTGCCTCCGATTCCACGCAATATGAATCCCTCCCGCCACGCCGGTCGTCGACGTGCCCTAGTTCATGTTATGACACGCGTCTTTGGTGATGGAACCACGGACTTATAAGTCATTTATACTGATGCGGCATGCTACCCATAGAAATCAGCAATGTTTTTAGCCGTGATAGACGACACAGATGCTCTTGTGACTTCTGCCACACTTCGCACTACACACAGTGGTCTGGCAGAGGAGGGAGCTCTCGCTTTGGCAATTTTTCACGCTACGACACTGCCACATTGCTTCCCTGTCACTATTGTAACAGATGCACAAGCTGCTTGCCATGCAGGGACTTGAGGCTGCACATACACATAATATACTCTCTTCTGTCTCATTATCCGCATTACGTCTTGTGCGTAACCTCTGGACTACTGGACACGCCTCTCTCTATGGTAATGAACGTGTTCCTGTGGTTGCCTGAGAGCTGACTGGCCGGGCTCCATTAAAAGAGCTGTCCAATGCAGACGATGCATCGACAGAACCACTAAACTACAACGCTATGCTGGAGTACTACCAACAGTGCCGTTATACGTATCCTCCCCCTCATCCATTCCTTAACACAGCCGAAGCTGTCGCTTGGCGGCAACTACAGACCAATTCATTTCCTTGCCTTTATATGCTAAATCGCTTTCATATGACTCTTCACCCCTCCTACTGCCTCTTCTGTGGATCCGTACCGACAGTGTACCACTCAACGGGAGAATGCTCTGCCCCACAGGGCGTTTCTCCCATTCTCCACACCACCCCTTCCTCTTGGGAGTCTGCACTGCTTAGCTTACGCCGGCAGGAAGAGCAGTAGCTGGTCCGGCGGGCTCGCAGTGTCGCGCAAGGCAATTGAGCCCTGGACTGAGGGCCCCACCCAAGGAAGGCTCAGTGTATATTTGTAATAATAAAAGTTGATTCTCCCTCTCTCTTTCTCGCAGATCTAAAGCAGGTCGTTGACAACTCGGTAAAGGAAATACCGCCCACGATCTGTGAAGAGTGGGCGTGGGGCGCCTTGATGAAGAATGACGTCGTGCAGGAGAAAATCGGCAACGTCTGTGGCACAGCTGGTGGGTAGAGCCCGTGCCATGCTGCACCTGGTTGTGTGATCCGTCGCAACAGCTTTCCGCCTATTCCAAGAAGTGGAATAGGCCCGAGACAGCCTGAGGTGACCGGCAGTGAGAGCGTCGTGGAGCTCACCGATCACGCTCGCACGTAAGTGGGAAGGTACCACAAGGAGCAGTTCATGCCCATAAGGGCGGACGTTGTAACAGTACAATGTGCCATCCTTAAGCAGGAACAATCGAGTAGATGAATCGAGTGCCACTCAATAAAGCTTCTTGATAATGTTATGTAAGACAGGATTTCGGCGCTGTTCCTCACGGATGTTGCTTAAAGAGGAGACAGACAGGACTTATGGCGCTTAATGTAACGCCTCTGGTGGTTTCACTGGATTCCGAGATAAGCAGTCAGCGTCACAGTGTAACCGGTAAGATTTGTAGAACACCGAGTAGTTATGCACTTGGAATTGTAATGCCCATCGACCAAGGTGCCCGGTGGGGTCCTTCAAGGATGCGAGCCAGCAAAGTACGTGGTGATCCGTTGTGACGGTGAAAAGTCAACCATGTAAATAGGGTCGAAATTTCGCTACTGCCCAAAGGAGAGCAAGGCATTCCCTTTCGGTGATTGAGTAGTTCCTTTACGCCAGTGAGAGGAGACGGCTGGCGTAGGCGATAACGCGGGCGCAGCCGCTTTGATTCTGGACCAAAACAGCACCAATTTAGTGGGTGGACACTGGCATCGGTACGGACTTTTGTAGGGGCAGAATGGTCAAAATGGGCCAGAACAGGTGGTTCTGTTAGCATTGTAATAAGTGTAGAGAACACCGTGGCCTGCTCAGCACCTCATGTGAATTCGACACCTTTTCTGAGTAAGTTTGCGAGAGGACGGGCTATTTCAGCAAAGTTGTTCACAAAACGTCGAAAGTACGGCACAGACCGAGAAAGCTGGGGACTTTCTTAGTTCAGGTCAGAACGGGGAAGATCCACATGGCTCGCACTTTATCGGGATCCGACCGTACACCGGAGGAGTTGACGAGGTGGCCCAACATAGTTATTTGCTGGCGCTCGAAGTGGCACTTTGATGAGCTTAGCTGGAGACCGGCATTACGAAAAGAAAGCCAGTATTGAGGATAGGTGGTTGAGGTGGGTCTTGGGCGTAACAAAAGCGGTCTTTTCGCGGTCCATGTCATCGACAGGTATTTGCCAGTACCCTCATCTTAGATTAATAGGAGAAAAATACTAATCGCCGTGAAGATAATCCAGGACGCCGTCTATGCGTGGTAGCTGGTAGACGTCTTTTTCAGTGATCTTATTCAGATGTCGGTAGTCAACACAGAATCGCCAACCGTTGTCCTTCATTTTGACAAGAACTACAAGAAAAGCCCAAGGAATACATGATGTCTCAATTATGTCTCTCGCGAGCATTTTGCCGGCTTCTGCTTGAATTATGTAACGCTCGGTTTGAGATACGTGGTATGGCCGTCGATGGACAGGGGAGGCATTGCCGGTATCAATGCGGTGCGTTACAGCAGTGGTTTGGCCTAGCGGACGATCACAAGAGTCAAATACGTCCAAGTGGGACTCAAGGACGTGAAGGAGTGCGTCAGGTTGATGCAGCCAAAAATCTAACGCGATAATTTTTTAACGTCAGCAGACGAGCTTGCTTGCGAAGATCGAGCATGCACGTAGCTACAGTGTCTAGCATCGTTCGAAGACAGAGCTAAAATGATGCATTCGTCAAAGGGAGTCAGCATGGCGAGGGCAATTTTACGAGGGAGCACTTGTGGACACAGAGCAAAGTTGAGCACAGGAATGAAGGCACAGTTTGCATGTAACTGAATAAAACTGTGTGGTAAGGTAACACTGTGAGTCAAAAGAATGGATGTCATGGGCGCGAGCACATAGTCGCCATCAGATACAGATGGTGAGGGCATTATGGCGATGCAGGTCACAGTTAGCGGTGACAAACGGACATGCTCAGCAGAGCACATGCGAGCTTGGGGTGGACTGGGCGGATCAATCGGACACGGTAAGTCAAGTTGCACAGTACTAGCTGAACAGTGGATGAGGGTGGAATGAGTGGACAAAAAATCAAGACCAAGGATCACATCATTAGTGCAGTAAGACAGAACACTGAAGAAAATTGAAGTTGGACGGCTGGCGATGCAGTAGCGCGTGCAGTACAGGCCCCCAATAATAGAAGCTGAACCACCATCAGCAACACGAACACGGCATCAACACGAACACTGCATGAGCGGGCTGGAGTAAGGACTTTCTTTAAGCGGTCACGAATGTGCAGGCTCATCACAGAAATATGGGTGCCAGTGTCTACCAAGGCTTTAACAGATAACTGTTCACTTCAACGTCGATCAGGTTACTATTGGCCGGGAGCGTCAACAGAGGAATCGCAGAGCAAGTCGTATTAGTAGCGTCACCTCCAGGAGCTGCAACCGTTAGTTTTACGAAGAAAACAACAGGGCAGAGGATTGTGATGGGGAACGTGGTGGCGGCGAAGACCTGGAAAACTTACGTCGAGGTGAAGGTGAGCGACTGTACTGGGCAGTGGTCGTAATGGTCGTGTCGTGATTAGCTGAGCCATCACGCTGTGGTAGTTCCTGGCCATAGAGATGGACTGGTGAGTGGAGGTTGGGGAAGCTTGAGTTTGCCCGAAACGGTGAGGTCCACGTGCTTCGGCGAGGACAGGAATTGTGCTCCACTCGTTCACATCGAAAGCAAATCCGCCTGTCGTCAGGCGTCCTCCACGCATTTGGATTATGTTTACGTAGAGCAGGGCGGCGATGATGCTGTGGGTGGCTAGAGGTAGATGAACTGACAGCGTTGGGACGGTGTACAGAACAGACTATGTGAATACTCGCGTTGGCTAGTTCTTGGCAAAAAACAGTGTGTATTAGCGGTATGGTCGGCTGACGATCACTTGGTGGTAGTGCCCTCAAGGGTGCGAGTGATACGTCCTCGATTTCACGGCGTAAGATTCTCGTGATGTCACCGGAGTGTGAATTGGGCTGGGTCGCTATACGGAGTGTTGGGAAGGCGCCTTGAGTGGTGGGCAATGCGACGGCTTTTAGCCTCTTGAAAGCGTTGGCACTCCAAGATAACATCTTGCGCGGTGGAACAGCCTTTGCACACAAGGAGGTTAAATACATCGGCTGCGATTCCCTTGAGCACGTGTGCTACCTTCTCGGCGTCCGCCATGTTTCGGTCAACTTTGCGGCAAAGGGTCAGCGCATCTTGTATATACGCCAGGTAAAACTCCGTGGACGTCTGCACACATCTGCCAAGTTCTTACCTAGGGGCCTGCTTGCAGCCTGCAAGATTGACCAAACTCGCGTGACTAGGTCTTGCATTCGTCCCAGCTCGTGATCGCGTCCACATTCTTACTAAACCATGCCTTGACCGTTCCTTACAAATAAATGATGATGTTTGCCAGCATCGATGTTGGGTCCCACCTGTGATTTTCGCTGACGAGCTTGTAGAGTTTAAGCCACTCATCCACGTCCTCACTCTCCGTTCCCGAAATGTTGCCGGGATCGTGGGGTGGAGCGACCACGAGAAAAACAGGGGAGGTCGGCGCCGCTGATGCATTGGGCGTGGCAGTTGACGAAGCGTCGCTGCCGGTGGACATGTTGGTAGCTGCGAGTAGGCGTCCGCTGCGTAACTCTGTTATGTGTTGTAACGCAGCACCTTCCACCAAAATGTTACGTGAAGGCACACTTGAAACTATGCGTTTGAAGATATATTTACACAGCGTTAACGCGCAAGCCAAGATGGAGAACAGAAACTGTGCCCTACACTAAAATCGCGTCGTCTTGTTCGGAGCCTATCTAACCGCTTTAGCGGGACATTGTCTCATAACGATATGAATAATAGAGCGTTTTATAACAGCAAAAGAAGAACCAGGCTTCACACAATGCCATTTGCACAAAAAGTGGGTCTTCGTATGATCTTACCCCCTTACATAGGCTTCATGCACAACTCTTCTTCGTCTTCAGCTACAACAAAAATTTGCATAAAATTCCTTGGAAGGGTGTAGCTTGTACCACGCTTCTCTGAATAATCACGAAAGATCACACTGAATGCATACAGATATATTTTGATTTATTGCGTAAAATGTACCTTGCAAGTGGGCTATTTGCAGTTATCCAAAAATTCTTTAGAAAATGCTCTTAAAGGCCGCCCTTCCAGTTTTCTGTGTGACTCGTTCTGCGCAGGTCTGGTGGTCTTTTTAACTAGTGTTAACAAATAGTGTTCTTTGTAGTGTGTTTTTATTATGCATTATACGTCAACAGAAATAAATCATTCTGGTGTCGTATTTGCAGTTTGTATCACAGTATTGCAATTTGTATCGCAGTTCATGAGTGTTGTTAGTGAGTGACCATACTGTTATTCAGTTTCCTCTATGTCTGTTCATACGAGTGCTCTATTACTATGATAATCTTCTTTTGTTGTTTATTTCTTCAACTATCAATGAACTTTATTTGTTAAAAGCTTGTGTTCCCAAACTGCTGCCATGTATGTGGGCCTTCAGGCATTCTCAAATGTTTTTAACCGCTTTTTGCCTTAGGGGTCCAGGACCTGTTGAAAAAATATATGTTGGGATTGTTGAAAAGAAATAAATGAAATAAAAAGGCGCCACATGCATCTCAGTCAAGCTCTGTTCCTGATAGAACCTTCCGTACAGGTTAACAGCTCCACAGTGCCAAAAAAATATTCTTGCCTATTTCAAGCATGGTTCTCTCCAAAGAGCTATTCTCAGCCGTTAATCTCCACACAACACGAAAACATTTATCCTTAGCACGCGGCTGCAAAAAGTGAAATTATATACGACGTAGGCTAAAGATATAACAACGTTCTAGTTATTATCCTGTAGTCAGCGTACCAGGCGAGCAGCATTTTTTGATAAAACAAATTGAAAGGCGCAAGGAGGTGGCTGAGATCGTAATTACAAAGCAACAACTCAGTGCACTAAGTGCACTAGTGCACTTAGTTGCACTTACTGGTTTATTGAGCCTGTTAGTCGGGTTTTACAATGAACTAAGAAAGAGGTTCCTGGTTTATATATGAAAAAAGAAGTTCGGTGCAAGGGTAATGTTGTGAACTCTTCTAGCAGCAATATATGATGCGATAGGCTCATCTTTAGTTGTCACGCTTTCATTTACGCATGAAATATGAGGGAACAACAGAATGCGCTAGCGTTTTTTGTTTTTATAGGAGTTAATCTCATCTGTTTCTCCAAAATCGGGTGAGTTTCGTCTTCTTGCCCGAAGGCCGTCGATTCATTGGGTGCCGCCCTATTGGTTTCACGTGAAACTTCTGAGGTAGGCTTTGCGGATACCGTCACCTGACAGAAATTACATGTCCAATGCAAAAACCACCCGCTGTTCTGATCCCGTGCCCGCACACTGCCCTTGACTCTAGTTCATCGGGGCCCCAAATGTTCGATAGCTCCCTAACATCGACCCGCTTGAGTGACCTGCCAGGGATATTTCCTCGAGCATAACAAACGCTTCGCCCGTCTCTCGTCGTAGGAAGGAGCATGAAGTGGCACCGATAGTGAACAGGGGGACAGGGCTGCGCCACCCGAGCAGGAACCAAGAACTTTGATCATAAGGGCACGGTCATGGGATCAGGCATGCGTCATCACGACAAACATCACTGAACAGTTATAAGTGTGGCGATTCACCGCTTAAGATATATTCACACTACCGACAAAATCGGGATTCGAGACTGCGGAATTGCCAACATTGTCACCGTACGTCAGCCGTTTTCCCGTCCCTGCTTTGATACTCGCTGAGCGAATCACGAAACTACGGAGGCCCCAATCGCTGTTTGGATTGTGGAGGAGAAATCTAGAAATCTTCTCTTGCAGCGTGAATTTTCCGCTGTCGTGGAAAGGATGGTTCTGGAGGGATCATAAACACTCTACGTGCCGCGCAACTGATCCGTCCGCGATCACGTCCGTCGTGTGAATACAACCTTACTGGGAATGGTGATGACATACAGCACAAAAAAGATTCTCTTCATAGAGTGACCGTATTTCCTTAAACCCGCGTTTCATACTGTTCGCGTTCAAAAGAGTTAGCTGCTAGCCAAATTAGTCTTGTGATTCTTAAAAAAAAAGACGAGAAAAGTGAGCCCGTAACTGTCTGCACCATAGTGCGACACCTCAACAGTAGCTGACAAGTGATGGGGGTAAGGAGGTAATAAAATGATTGATTGATTGATTGATTGATTGATATGTGGGGTTTAACGTCCCAAAACCACTATATGATTATGAGAGACGCCGTAGTGGAGGGCTTCGGAAATTTAGACCACCTGGGGTTCTTTAACGTGCACCCAAATCTGAGCACACGGGCCTACAACATTTCCGCCTCCATCGGAAATGCAGCCGCCGCAGCCGGGATTCGAACCCGCGCCCTGCGGGTCAGCAGCCGAGTACCTTAGCCACTAGACCACCGCGGCGGGGCAGGTAATAAAATGATAGCATTGAGAGGTATATAAAAAGGTATTTATATATATCTTGCTGGTACTTAACTACGGAGCAGAAACCTGGAGACTTACAAAGAAGATTCAGCTTAAATTGAGGACGACGCATCGAGCAACGGAAAGAAAATGGTAGGTGTAACATTAAAAGACAAGAGGAGAGCAGAGTGGATTACGGAACAAACTGGGGTTAAGGATATCATAGCTGAAATCAAGAAGAAGAAATGGACATAGGCCGGGCATGTAGCGCGTAGACAGGATAACCACTGGTCGTTAAGGGTAACTAACTGGATTCCCAGAGAAGGCAAGCTGGTTAGGGGGGGACAGAAGGTTAGGGGGGGCAGATGAGATTAAGAAGTTTGCGGGTATAAATTGGCAGCAGCAAGCACAGGACCAAGTTAACTGGCGGAACATGGGAGAGGCCTTTGTCCTGCAGTGGACGTAGTCAGGAAGAAGAAGAAGAAGAAGAAGAATATGATGATGATGATGATGATGATGATGAGAGGATGGAGAGAGCGAGGCGCAGGGCCAGTGAACGACGGAACTAAAGAGTAGATAGGAAAGATGGACACGGTCGCAGGAGTCCGAGGACGGGTCACCACTCGGCGAGAGCTTTTGTTGGCGTAAGGATATGGCGTAGGGGTAGCCTAGCCGGCCAGAGCTGCGCTGTCATTGGAGATTGTGGGGGCTCAATCGGTCGGCATGAAATCCAGCGAGTGAGTACTTTGTATGAGCGTAAGAATACACTGGTGGGATGACACTTTCCTGCACGCCAGCCAGCGCTCACGTGGCACTGTGTTTCCCTCTTTCTTACTTCGAACGTCAACTTTTCCCTCCCACCGATGGAATCGCCCCTTGAAGTTGCGGTCGCACTGGTAGAAAGCGGGCCGTAGTGGCGTGCATCGCCTATACGAGCCTCCTCTCGGTACCCAGCGACGCGCTGTCTACCCGGCCAGCACCAGAGTCGCATAGCAAAACAGGAGTGTGAATTCTTCAAGCACGCAGCATCATCACGACAGGCAGAGAGGGGTGGCACAGGTAAGTGAAAGTATGGGCGCTTGCTATGATTCCAGTGGTGTGAGGAGGAAGAGAAGGAGCAGCCCTGATTCGTGGTTTACTTGCGCGGCAAGCCACGGCAGCGACAAGAAAAGTTCAGAGGGTGATTTGGTTGACAAGTGGGAAACGTTTCCGCATTGTCATTTTTCTCGTTTTTTATCTCGTGTCTGAGCACACCAAAAAGAAATTGTGACAAATTCAGGAATACAGTAATCTTTTGTCGCAGAATAATTTGACCGAAATTATTCGGGGGCTCTCCATAACAGTGCCTAGGTGCATTTCAGACGCTAATAGCTACGAACATTCGAACCATATTTGAAGCCCTACATGGCGGAAATTTAGCATTGCTATGAGAAAGTACAATGTTGTCACGCTCTAGCGGCCCGAGACAAGAACAGAAGAATAGCGAGACATACACGAATGTGTATCGTGATCGGAGGGCTAAGACCCCTCATCTTTCTCTTCTTCGCCCTTTTGGACTTGCCGCGGCTTGCGGCTAAGAACTCCAAGTGGCTATATTCCTCCTCTCAATGAAGCATTGACTTGATGCTCACACGCAAAGGTACACTAAAGGGGTCCATTCAGAAAAAATCAAAAGAAAAAAGACGATGCTTATAGCTTGCAGTGAGTATGCGCGTGAAAAAAATGTCGTGTGTGTTCAGCAGTAAGAAAAAAATAGCACAGTTCAGAGTGTTCTCAAGAACTAACCGACTAGCTCAAAGACATCAAAAAGGTTGCTGCACAGGCACCATGAAGTGAGTGTATAAGGTATGACATGGTCGGTCTCTGTGCGTGATGAGCGGGGCTGGGAAATTGCCGAGCCTCCATCTAGAATAACTTTATAGTTGACCGCGTCCAACCACCGTAATACTTTTAGGCTCCTTAGTACTTGCTAAGAAGTTTGTTGCTGAGACCTCGTCGTCTAATAAGAGTCCAAACCTAAGCTTGGTCGCCAGGTTCATTGGTAGACGGTGGATATTGTATCTTAGTGCATCTGCACATTGCGGCGTTATGTGCACGCAAGCAAGTTGACTAAATTCCTCAGCACGCTGACTGTAATCCTCGACGCCAGAAGCCAACTGCTCGTGCTGATAGATTTCTATAGGAATCATGGCATCTAGCATGGTTTGAACGTCTCGACCGTCAATTAGGCGGAAGGGTGCGAATCTTGTCGCTTCCTGCGCTGCTGTGCTTTGCGCAGACGTTACGTACAGCAGGATTACGACTAGGTTCTATGCTGCCCCTCGACATGTATACAGATCATAGCCGCCAGCGTTTTGGTCATCCTTTTTGCCAAGCCGTTCGTCTAGGGGTGGTGTTTTACGGTGGCTTGTGTAACTGAGCTTGAAGATGTCCTTCAACAGTTTTCCCGATAACGCTGTCATTTGGTCAGTGAAGAGTGACGGGGCGCCATCACGAAGCACAATGGCATGCATAAAAATTGGGCAACTCAGGATGCTGTCCCACACACTGATTTAAATTGGCCAATAACCCTTTTGAAGTGGATTAAGGAGAAGCGATTTGCTCGCCTCAGCATGTATAGAGTATCATCCATCCAAGGCAACGGGTACACGTCTTTCTTTTTGACGTTACTTCAGCTTAGTATAACTGACTCAGAAGTGAAGTGCACCATCCTTCATTTTTACAAAGAAAACTGGCGGTGACCATGAGCTGCTTGAGGGTTGTAATATTCCGTCTTGAAGCATTTCTTTCACCTGCGTTTTAATCGTGCATCGTTCAGTTAGTTCAAAGTGGTACGGCTGTTGCCGTATAGGATGCACATCGTGTTAGGTGATGATACGGTGTTTTGCAATAGATTTATGACTAATTTTTTAAAACGTGCAATGCAGCTGTAGAATTTTAGCTTTATGTTATGCTGCCATCGCTTGTTTTCGTCAGCTATTGTTGGACTTATGTCAACGCTGCAGGGAGGTGCTTTGGCATTGTCGAATGCCTGGGAAGCAAAACACTCCCTCACATCGATTACTGCGTCGGCGTAGATGATGGCAGAACCCGGTAGAAGGTGTCTGCGCTTGTAGCATAAGTGTGTAACAAGAATCTCACTCTTGGAGGTCTGCTAGGCTTCGTGCTCTGCAGACTCCTTGGAAAAGTTTGGGAATCGATTGCTTTCCACGACCATCACACCGTATGCTAATCCGATACACGCCACTTGATCCACAACACTTAGGCGCTGGTATCATGAAGGCATCGTCCATTACGCGCAGACATATTCGATCATGGCTGGTATCATGCGCTCGTGTTGATCTCTTTTTTGAAAACGTGATGAGGCGTTGTCGAATGTCTATGATAGCACCAAGAAGAAATTCCATGCCTCTGATCAGGCCACGAGGACACTGACGAAGAATGCTCCAGCTCACAATAAAAGCGCAACAACGAATTTGTCTTCATGCCGTGGAAACGCCGAGTAAAATGTGACGGTGTGCCCACCGGCAGTGCGAATTGACGCAAGGTATCTTCAGGGAGATGACCAGTGTTTCACTTATAGGGAAATCCAGTCCCGTATCTAATAAAGCACCGATTTTATGACCGCGGAACAGCACTGAAATGTCTAAGGAAATCTTTGCGGAACCAGCTGGTGACGTAGTCGTCGGAAGATTGTCGATTCGTGCAAGCGTCGATTGTCGGTGAAGGCCATTAGCTTTTTCAATCTGAATGGTCTCGCACCCAAAGATCGCTGGGGTTAGTTTTTTCTGGGCATGAGCTAGGTGAGCGATCCTGCGCCATGCTGGAAAAGGTACGGCGACTAGGAGAAAATTACCACGGTGTTGGGGAGCGTGATTGGTGCAGGCATAATGAGGTTTCAGCACTGCTGAGCAATATAATCTTCGATTTCAAGAACTGACTGACCCATCCTGGGTGGCGGTGAGCTTACCGCAAATCTGCAAAATCGAATTCGTTGGTAATCTCACGGTCGGTATACGTGCAGATTATTGCGACAGTGGAAGCAGAGGTGACGTTGATCTGGCACACACCAGACGTATAATTTCCGAGAGGACTGACGATGGACGCTATAATATAGGCCCATTTGGACCGTCTGCAGCATGGCTGTGGCTGTGGTGGCAAGCGGAATTCTAAATTTGACAGGTTACCGCAAAACTTGAACATACGACATGTGGGGGAATGCACTGGGTGATAGATGATCTCTCTTAAAAGGCGGTTCTCTTAGGGCATGGTGAGCTTCATTTCGGACAGCGCTCGAAAACGAGTAGATCATGGAGGGTGGGGGCAGGGAAAGCTTTTAAAGTTTGTTTGTTTTTGTTCATCAATACTGTCCACCCCACGTGAGAGGTTTCTATCCCTACTTAGGGTTATTCACGTGACTGAGCGTATCAGCTCTCGGAAGAAATTCCTGTGGCCACTGAAAGCTCTTGAGTTGTCCGTAGTTGAGGCACCGTTGACATGCCGTTCATATGATTTGGCCCGTTGCTGAAGAGTGATATCAATGTTGGTGGCTTCAGTGAGAAATTCTCATATGGTCTTCGGGGACTGCACACAAGCCCACCGAACAGCTTCTCTATGTCCTCGACATGCACTGCATTGCCTTAATTTGCCATTTCTATGCGAGACTGGATATCGCAGTTCAGCTAGCTCTAGATGGCCTAGGGCAAGTATACGCCTCAATAGCCCGTGTCGGGAACCTTCCTATGATGTCAATATACGTGCCTGGCTCTCGTACCAAACACGTGCACTGTCTAAGAAACTGAAATAGATGTACCGCAGTTTCCTAGCGTCGTCCCTATGGTTGCGCGTGGCAACAAACTCGTAGTGAACGAACCAATATTCGACAGCTCTCGCGCAGCGCCATCAAAGGAATTCGGCGTTTGTGATGTCAGCAAAGAGCAATAAAGCGGCACTGTGCCGTCCGTACCGGTCGAGTTGGTGTCAGTAGAGCTTGTTGGAGCAGGCTGCCTTGGGACAGTTCTAACTCAGGGGCTTGTCTCCGGATTCTTCCGCTGGCAAGGTGCATAGTGGTTACCATCAGTACGTTGATTTAGCTCTGTCTATGCATAGGGATACGGTTCACATAATACCCACCCGCTTCACCAGTTTACCACGCAATATAGGGACCGTAGAGAAAGAACAAGAAACGTGGGACAGTCCAAATGTGTCAACTTCCTTGAATCTGTGGTTCACGCCCACGCTGGGGTATTAGTAGAGAAGCATACTGTTTAATGACATAATTATTTAACTAAGAGTTGGGAATGATCTACTTAAGAGAAAGAAAAAAAATTAAACAGCTCGAACTTGTATCTTGATCGAACAACAAAGACTCGTCTTATTTGTCGTGTTCGCTATTTCAGGCTGGCCATGGCTTGCCGGCGCAGAACACTGAGTGGCTATATGTATTAAGTTCTACAATAAGTCAAAGCTTGAAAAAAAGAAGATGAGAAAATATTTCACTTAACCAGCGAAACAGAGCATGCAAACTAGCAATATTATTGCATACCTCCTCATGGTATTGGTATCAAAGAAGTCAGGCTGTGAATCTGAAAATTACCCGACTGATTCTTCCGCCATTTATAGTACTCTTTACGTTGCCTTCAAAAAGAAAGAAAAACTTAGAAGCCGTTCGTTTTGTTATATAGCTTCCAGCTTAGCTGCCGATTTCATGAACGCGTGACATTTGCAACGCTCTTTCATTATGTAAGTGTGAATACATATACGGCAGATGCCAGGGAATTTATCAACGCTATTTCAGGAGAAAATATACTGCTAAACGACGTTGCCAAAGTTTCAAAGGCGGAGAAATTCTAGAAAATGTGTACTTAGAGCAAGGGGCACAAATTGCGGCCACTTTACACTACGGAGTCCCTATTTATTATTTTCATCGTTTTGGCACATATAGCGCCAACATATAATAAAATATCCAAAAAAGATAGCTAGAGCGCAAGAAGCAATGTTCATTGAACTTAGAGAATGTGTTGCTCAAGTTTTATTCAACATAAACATAAGGGGTCACAAGGTTAAATACGAGTCAGAATGTTTACACCCATAATTTTTTAAAAGTAAAATGGGGACAGAGACACATATTTTCTCACTCTGATTGATCTCGCTTCAGGTCTCCGAGGATTTCGCGTCTTAGTTCTTGTTAGGTATTACCACGTGATAATAATGTTATCCAAGGCAGCAGTCAGTATGTTCGAGATAGTACTGTTCATTTGGGTCAAACTTGTAACCGTTAAACGGAAAGTAAGATTACAGCAGTACACACAGGCACTTGCAGCCACGAACGGAGCTTCGGCTGTCGATCAACTGACGAAACGGTGAGGCACGTCGGCCCTTATTCATGGGCAGTCGAATATTCGAGTGCTAACGCTAGAGGCCGCGTAAGTTCCAGAAGAATCTCTATGTGCTCGTTGTGCGCGTGATCGCATAGGTAGCTACTACGATTATCGTGATGGCTCGCAGACAGTAAGCTCGGTTGCGCAAACCAGCTTTTACACGTGTGTGTGGCATGTAGCACCTTCATTTTCATCAATCATTACAATTATCATTTGTTATTCACAGTGCTGCGCTTTTCGTACTGCTCGTGCACGGAGCTTGAGCCAGGCGCTGGATCAGAACGGGTCCTCGCGTCTGGCGGGTAGGACGCAGGACCCCATCGCCGCTCTGCATTGACCTTCTGGGGTAGGGGTTGCGGGACCCCACACTTCTCTCTGGTTCTCTTTACAGGGTGACAACTAACTTCAAAAGGGGGTGTGTAGGGAGCCTTCAGATGCATGCGTCTCCATGTTAATAGTGGTGACAACTTTGACCATGGTTGCCAACTGGCCAAAATGGCCGCCATACGTCATTGGCCGCCATGTTGGTTGAAAAATGAAGGGGGTGGTTTTTTTTCATTTTAGGTCTGAAAGCTGGAGGGTTCTTTTCTGAAGCTACCCGACATTTTTCATACAACAGAAAAAACGTGCTCGGGACTCTAGTGCTCAAGGTTTGCGGTGACGTCGAGATTTTGGTCGTCAGCGACGTGTGTCATAATGGCGCCGAGTATTGTCCACGGTTTCCTTACTTAGACTAACTTGAACGGCGACATATGTGTCGTCTCCAGCACTGACGCGTTCTTTGCGAACGTATCGTACGGAAGTATGGAGCTACACGCCTTGTGTTCCACGTCGGCGTACATGGCTGGCGTGCCGGGAAAAATATAGAAGCATTAAAGTGTGGATGGTGCGACACGTCTGCAGTTAACGTCAATGACAATTATCGTACATGTGATAAAAAGAGATAAATAGATCGCACCAGCAAGAATGCCTCGTCAAGAGTACTTATTAAGAAGGGATGTAAGCCAGATGCTATGGTAATTCTTGCCATCGCAGCAGCAGCCTATATTCAGAGGTCTTACGACGGACTGCCTGAAAATGTCACACGAAAACTATTTACATCTTTTAAACATTCAAAAGCCGATTAGTATTTAAAGAAACTGTCATATTCTTACGTGCCTTGGGAATCGGTGTTATGCGTTGCATGCGGATATAAGGTGATGATGTAGTAACCTTTTTCATTGAGCGAAAGGATAAAGATAGGAATGTACCGTAGGCTTCTTCCATATCGAGGAAAACAGAGAGGAAAGACTGCTTGACTATGAAAGCTTCACGGATTTCTGCCTTAAGTGTAGAGTCGGTCAGTGGTCGACCAACCCTTTCAAAAGACACACTGGTGTGGATCAAGCAATCTGTTTCAGAAAATGTATGACCTGGTGGTTTATGATTTTTTTTCGAAAATCCTCCAGAGGCAACTTTTCAGCTGTCTGCAATGAGCAGCACAGGACGGATCCATACATGTTTCAAAACAGGGATTACTATAGCTTCTTTTTATGAATTATGTGTTTTCTTAGAAAAGCCTTTGGCATTGTACAGGGAAAGGGGAGTTTTTTTTTCTTTCGAAAGGCACGTTTGTCAACATTTTATATTCTATACGGTTGAAGCCTGAGGAGGATTTCTCGCAACAGTTTAGCGGAGCCTGCTACTGAGGTGAACTGAAAGATTAATTGTACGCTTCATACTTTGCAGTTTCTATTTCTATATATTTTGTAACTTTCAGTGTAGAGCGACAAGCTGGACACGTGTTCAAACTGAGAACTGAGGAAGCTAGCTTCCTCTTCTAAGGTGTATCTTTGTGTGTTCTTCAAAGAAGTGGTTGTGCTTCGAGCCCACTTATTCTATTGAACGTGTTCCAAGACTTTCCCCTCGTTTGTAAAAGAGTTCATTTCTAGCTAAAGCTTCTGTCGGTGTGTCCTCGTTCCTTCAGGATTGTACATTTTCGAAATTTGTGAGAACCTTCGCTGTCGGAGAATCCCGGAGCAACCTACACTTTTTGATTTTTTTGTTGCGTGCATTCATGCAAGCTTCATTGCATCAGAAAACACGCCGTTTGAAACCTGCGCTACTCGTTTGCGGACTACATTTAAACGCGAGACTGACTAGAAGCAATTTGAAATTGCCACTGCATCTTCTATCGTTAGAGAAGCCATCTCAGCCCATACGACGTGGGTAAAAGTACAGAATTTTTCCTATCATCTGAGCCGAGCTTATACCGAGGGTCTTGTGGAAATTGTTTGTTTGGAAATATAGCTGTCAAAATAATTGGCAATGGTCGCTTTTATAGGGTTCTTCAGTACACTTCCTTCCATGACATGCGGGAGAGCATACTAGGGATAAAAAGTGGCCAGAAAATTGAGTGAAGTCTTTTGCTACAAAGAATGCTTGCCGGCTCAACACCGGCACGGCTGTTTGCGGCCCCTTTGAGGATCAAACTTTCTTTTTGCTGCCATTTTTCTGTGTACGATCGGGTACGTATTGTTTGTTGTTCTGAATTGTCGACTGGTTAAGGCATCTTACTCCGGAGCCACTTTTCAAAGGCGGCAGCAATATTCATCGCGAAGCTCAGGCCAGCTCCTCTTCGCCAACAAAGACCGTGCTCGAATACTCCCAGTTCAAACGTAAATTTACTCCTATGAATTGATATTCCATGGAAACAATATTTCTAAATCACTTCACTTGCTCTAAACAATTGCATGCCACGTGCACATACGTTAGAATGCAATTTACATTCTGTGGTACCTTTGAAATATTTTTAAAACCAAAGCCCACTACAAATGTGAAAGCAAAACAAATACAAAGGGGAAAAAAGAATGAATGTCCAATTACACCCAAAAAATGTAGTTCCATGCTAGTCCTAGCTCTGAAAGTACATGTTAGATCCCTCCGTCATAGGAATCGTTAAAATCCGAAAGTGAAAAGTGTCCTTACAGAAGTGTTTTCATGTTTGCCGTGCATTACCATAATGCGGACTGGATGCCTCCGTTCAATTCAGTTACATCATGGGAAATTGCAACTTGCCATAATTATATTTCATTCAATTCTGCGCAATGGAAAGACTTCACTCATTCCCACCCCAGAAACAGCCAGGCGCCTAAATTTCATTCCTTTTATTTCTTAAAGAAGAAAATACATTTTGATAGTTTTGTTTAGTTAAGAATTAACGCCCCTTAAACCTGATGTATTAAGATGCATGTGAAACTGCAAAATTACGCAAAACATGCTACCAAGGCAGAGGAATAGTAAATAAGTGACAAATAGTGTGCAGTAAAATCACTTTACTAATTCCCATTTACATGCAAGATAATGCAGATAGTTTGAAATTCGCCGGTTGCGTATTGTACCTCTTGTGTTTGGTGCCCCTCAAAAACTTTTCAGTCTTTGCAACATTAGTATGCCTTGGACAGAGTGGCTGATGATGTGGCTAAAGAAACAGATCTACATCTGTTAGATGTCTTGATCGCGCTGTATACATAGCTTTCTGCATTGTTAAAAGTACTGCTCAAGCTAGTCCGTTGGACGCCTTAAGGATCACTTGAGATAACACAAGTTAAAATTATTTAATGATCATTTTACATAACACAAGCCAAAGTGATTGAAAGCCCTGCGGCATGGTGTCTTAGCACGCCTTCTGTGAGTCTTTACAAAGTGAAACTTACATCATGCCGATTTCAGATAGTTTGCCGTCACGCCTGCTTGGCGCACACAATCAACTCACATATTTCAATACATCGGTCTTTCTTTGTTACTTTAAATAAACATTTATAAATGGAGTTATCTTGCTGCATACTTAGTCATTGTCTAACCGTACTCTATTTTCGTCTCATTACGCAGCAACAATCCCAGAGCTGCTATTCTAGACTTCACTTTCAGATTAGTCTGAGCTGCCAACTTTTATAGACATAGCAGCTAATACCTACAATTTCATAAGGATTTATCCAGAAGTAAAAAAATAACAGCCTGATCTTTCACAGCAAGCTGTTCATTGCTGCAGTTTATTGAACGGTAAGTTACGTAGGCTGGGTATCTGCATAAAAAATCACAGCATATCTACGAAGTGAATGATGATGAGTGGGGCGAAGCGTCCATCAGCCCATCCATGCGTCCGTCCGTGCGTCCATCTAAGGGTTCGTCCGTCAGTCTGTGCGTCCGTCCATGAGTCCGTTCATCTATCTGTCCGTCCGTTCGTGCGTCCATATAGTGAACACTCAAAGTACCACCATCTCGCATCCCCTGTAGCACATATTAACTCCGCGCGTCTATCTATCCGTTCGTCCGTATGCTAGTCTGTCGGTCCGTTCGTACGTGTGTCTATCAATGCGTCCATCAAGTTAACGCTCCAAGTACCACCATCTCCCATCGCGCATCCCCTGTGACACATACTCGCTCTAGAACGGGTATGTGCCACCGGTGGCTACATATACCAACGGATGATGGACAGACCGACACCCTAAAGAGCTTCGCCCATAAAAACAACCTATCAACTTCTTTAAGAAGAGATGCATTACAGTAAAATATTAGTACATACAAAACATGATAGCCAAATGCAGATACATGTTGATAAACCAAAATTTCAACTTCATTTTGAAGCTCACAATACTAGAAATTCAAGTAAAAGCGAAGTTATTAAATTAGTAGATAAATTTAATAATTATCTTTATGCCAAGATTTGTCGGATTTGAGTACTGAAAAAAGGATTTAAAAAGTAGCTTGCCAATAGGTAATTTGCATAATAGCTCAATCAGCATTTTTATTCAAATATTAAATAACTCAATGTATGGTTTTTGTACACAATCGATCGTAACTTTCTAACGTTATGGTATTTTATTATGAATGTGAAGATTTCTAGTGTAAAAACATCAAACCGTACAAGACACATTCAACGCTGTTACTTGTCCTGTCGCCTTTGCTGATCTTGCATCGTTTTATATCTTGGTGATCTTTTGCCAGCCGGCCCAGATTTCAATTCTTCAAAAAATCGATCTTGTTGCACTAAAGTCAACTCATAAGCATGCCACGCCCTGTTCACAAAAAGTGTCTACACAATATAATGAGCCCTCGATTCCCTGCGCTTCTTTCGTGCATTCATAGCTATGGTCTTGTCCAGGCAGCCTTGATGGCTTTAAGTTGCATACGAGGGTTCATTGATCAGCTGACATATAATAGAGTACATATAACGTCTCATGCAAAGTATGAGACATTAACAGATGTTGTAGCCACGTTTGTGTATCGTAAGATCCGCTGCCCAGGAGTTTCTGATTCATGCATTGGCAGCAGGAAGGGTCTCTTTCATTTAGTTCAATTTCTTTCAGTTTGCAATAATCACCACGCTATCATGAAAACTAAAATGACTGTACCTATGCATTCCTTGGCTTCATTGAATGTTGCTTCGTAGGTTGTGTCTAACAACGAAAAGCAGGCCTTAAATCATTCGTCTTGTTTCGTCACTCCAGTTTAATAGTTCTCGGCAAGCCATGATACCAGTAAGCGCACCTTTCTGAATTCTGCCATCAGAAAACTTGTTGTTGTTGAAATATCAGAAATTACTATCTCTAAATAAACAATGCTTACTGTAATGGAGCAGTGTACACACTTTCACAGAATGATACATTTTGGCAGTGAATAATGCAAAGACCCACTTTCTGGCTTCTATCTTCCCTAGCGGAACATGAAGGAAAGCAATAATTTCGGTAACGCAATATCAAGTAATGTTATTTTTAACTCCATAAAATGCTAAACCATTTATGATAAGAAGCTTCTGCAAAAGTGTACCTTCACTATTTCAAAAAATTATGAGAGTACATGTTTGGTTTTTGAAAGATATCTAATGCCAAGACTAATACCGTTTTATCCGGCAAAGCAGCAACAAGCAGAGCATGCGAAAGCTGTTCCTTAGTTTTGCCTATCTTGTGTTTGCATACAACGTGTGAAATTCTGAAAGCGATTATCGGTGCAACTCTTGGAAACTGACTGAAAGTTGTCTAGAATGAAAATTTTATTGAAGCAATGTTTTCGATGTTTTCTCCAATGACTGTCACTAATTTATTTTGGGAGTGCTTGCAAAGGGTTGAATTGAGAGAGAGATGCGCGTCGGCGGTAACACGGCAAACCCATTTTAATATTACACAAAACGTCAAACAATCTGAAACTCAGAATTGGCTCCCAAAAAGGGACATGCATACAAAAAATAACTGGCTATACAAGCGAAATCAGAACTAATATAAATTCGAGTCAAATTCTATTCCTAACCCTTATCTGTCTCTATTCAAGATAGTGCCTCGGGGGCTACAATCATTCGCTCCCACAATAATACAGTTGAACCTCAATACAGTCGAATCTCAATATTTTGAACACGCTTAATTCGAACTTCCAATTAATTCAAACTCACGATGAGGTCTCGTCAAAGCTATGTGTATTCCAAATGGCGAAAACGCCCAGTAATTCAAACGCCCAAGCACTTCCGACGGTTAATCCGAACATACCGCACTCCGAAAATGCTCTCGGCACCCCGGCCACTTCCGCCGCAGCACCTGCGACACCTCAATACTGCCCGCGAAGAAATTAAAAAGGAAAGAAAAGACTGCGGTGGAATGTTTGCTCTCTCTCGAATGCCGATATGCAATGCACCCGTGTCACGCTTCTCCCTTTTCTGTCCCTACCACGTAAATACCCTCC
Organism: Rhipicephalus annulatus; assembly: GCA_013436015.1. Classification (NCBI taxonomy): domain Eukaryota; kingdom Metazoa; phylum Arthropoda; class Arachnida; order Ixodida; family Ixodidae; genus Rhipicephalus; species Rhipicephalus annulatus. The sequence goes on from WOVY01005309.1 coordinate 325,087, forward strand.
TCCTTTCAACCCTGCGCGCAAAGAGAGAGAGGAAAAAAAAAAGAAAGCCGTCGCTGGGTTGAATGATTGTGTGGTTGATGGAAAGGAAAAAGGCACTATCTTCTGCAGCCCTTGCCCTTTGTGGGAGCACGGCTCTGCGCCTTGAGGGGGGGGGGGGGGGGGCTCTCCCATGTGCCGGTGCCACGCTTTCCTCTTTCCCTTCCCTGCCACGTAACCATTTTCCTTTCAACAATGCGAGCGAAGAGAGCAAAAAAAAAAGTGGCCATAGAGTGTTGGTTATCTCTGAAATACCGATCTGCTCCTCGCCGCATGAAGACGCTCCTCCTTTTTCGTCACATGCGGGACATGCTGCGGCTGCATAGCGGAGAGCAGGAGGCTCCGCTACGCAGCAGTCATCGTTGTCGTCGTCGTCTTTAGAAAGTGTCGGCGCTCGACATTTTCGCGCACAACTTCTCTTGCCAGGAGAATGCTGAAGCTGAAGTAGAAATGCCTTGCAAGCTGCTTGCGAAATTCACTTGCTGCAAGGCAAACGTGTGCAGACGCGCCTCACCGATTACTTTAATTAATAACGGATGTCCTGTGATTTGTGAATAAATATGTCTTCTTAAACTTCCCCCTTGTGTATTAGCTCAATGTACATGCGCCACTGCATGTAGAGCCCTCCGTTTATTTAGCTTTCATTAATTCGAAGAAATTTTTGGGCCCCGTCGCGTTCGAATTATCAAGATTCGACTGTATAACTAACATGGATGTAACAAATTATTGGCTATGTCAAACTACAGACAGAAAGTATAAAGAATTGCATGTACTTTGGCATTTTTTGTAGCGAACTCGAGTGCGCTATGGATATACTGAATTTCCCAGACCGGAATACAAGTTCTCCGGGAGCGCATGTTCGGGTTCTTCGCAGCACAGCGGCAGCTAGGCGGTCGTGCGTTTACATCCGATGCACCTTAATGGTGCATTCAGACGACGGACCGAATCCCGATGTGGCGGGGCGGACGGCGCGTCACGTGACCTCACATCAGCGATTCCCCTCGTCCGCGACTCGTCCGCGCGGCTCGCGGACGGATGAACCCAACCTGTTTCTCACATCGGGATTCTGGCGGGGGAGAGCCGGTACTTCAGCGGAATAGCTTGGGGTCGGTGGCAACCAGTACACTTTTCATCTGCTCGCGGCATGTCCTCTATGGCTCGCGGACAGCTGCATGACTGGTCGGCATTATCTACGCTTGAGCATGGTTTACTTAGTTTTCGGGGTGCTCTGTTCTCAGGTGATTAAATAAGCGGAAGTTATTTTTGGTGGTTCGGGAAATGTCGCCGCCGTCGTTTGACAAGCGCGACTCTTAGCCGTCATGATGGTGAAGTTTTCAAACTTCTGCAACCGGCGACGCGCCGCTTCTAAAAAAGGATGGGAGACGCGTTCAGAAGTTCTACAAGTGGGGAACAATGGTGTTGAAAGAACGTTCTGCCAGCAACTACCTTTTCTCCTGACAGAATAACACTCCTCGTTCATTTGTCACAACGCGACAGACATCACAGTCAAGCGTCGCTTCTTGCGGGCATCCATGTTGAATACTCTCAAACCGGTCTGCTTTCAGCAGGCGCAGGTGAGTGGCGAACCTGCTGTCGAGGGTAATCCGGCTGTTTTCTCCTAGGAAACCGTCCGTCGTGTGGATGCGTCTGCAGGCGGATCATCCGCGGATTAGCCGTCCACGTCCACGACAAATCCGGATTCGGTCCGTCGTCTGAATGCACCATTAGCGTCTAGGTGGTGTAGCGATGTAGACGGCAAATGATTTTTTTATGGCTTCCGAGATCGGCAAGGTTCACTCTCTATGGATACAAATACAGCCGTTTTTACTGTTGATTTTACAACTTCTACTAAAGTCTCATAAGCCTGACGCGCCAGTAGAATGGAGCGGCCTTGACGATTGACTGCGTGGACGAGTCAGTTTGCACGCTGCCATTCCGGGTTAGTGGTTGCTTTGTTGTTGAGTGTTTAAGGGGTGTTTTCTTCATTTGCAAGTTTTTGTGGTACTAGGCGGTGCTGCATACCGTCACCATGGCACAAAACGGGAAGAAACAGACTGCCTTGACGTATGCGACGAAACTAGAAATTATTCGGGGTGTCGAAAGAGGTTAAAGAAGTCGGTCGTTGCTTAAGCGCTCAAAATAACCCGCAGCACATTAAGCATGGTGCTGAAGCAGAAAAAGGAAATCTTTCAGCAAGAAGGCGGAAAACATGCCAACGCCCGGCGCATTCGACCCGCTGCCTTCGAACACATCGAAGAATGTTTACATAAATGGTTCGTCGATGGAAGGGCTAGGAATATTCTTGTGTCGGGGCCAATGCTGCAGCAAAAGGCAAGAGACTTCGCATTCTTCCTCAATGCCTAAGATTTTAGTGCCAATGCGGGGGGGGGGGGGGGGCTGAATTGATTCAAGAACCGGTACGACACCATCGTAAAAGCTGTCATAAGCGAAAGGGAGTCGGCGAACGCCGGAGCAATGGACAAGTGATTGAAAGAGTGGCCTCAAAGTCGTGCCAAATATCAACCAAAAGAAATTTTATGCCGGACAAAACGGGCCTCTTCTGGCAGATGGTGCCGCGCCATACTCTGGACATCCGCGGGCAGAAATGTCACAGTGGCAAGCAAAACAAAGCCCGGATCACCATCCTACTTGCCGCGAAGATGGATGTTTTGATAATACTTCGTTCATTTGTGATCGGCAAGTTCAAGACGCCTAGCTCTATGAGACACGGCCGCGTCCTACCAGTCACCTGGGCTTCCAAGTGAAAATAATGGAGGACACAAGAGTTTGGGACATGATTGAGGGAGTAGGATACGCAGCTTGAGGATGCGGGCAGAAAAGTGTGTCTTCTCGTCGACAACTGCTCGGCACACTTCGCAGATGTCAGTGAGCAAAATAGAGCTCAAGTGTCGGCCGTGCAACACCAGCTCCAAGTTTCAGCCTCTAGACCAGGGGATCATCCACGCCTTCAAAGCGATTTACAAGTGAAGGCTCATTAGTCTTCAAGTTATTGAAGACCTGAAAATTGAGTTGTTGGATGCCATACAGATGATGAAGGCCGCTTGGGAGAGTGTGAAGAAAGAGACGATTGCGTACTGCTTTCGGCACGCTGGCTTCATCGTTGGCACCGAGGCAGTTGAAGAGCCCACTGAAAATGTTGAAGGATCTGAAGAGATTGTCGGGCGTGATGAAATATGGAGTGATTTTCCTCGGTTGGTGGGTGATACGTTTGGACACGCTGACACTGGACTTTGCAGGCGACGACGCATCAGAGGCGGTTACTGAACTGACTGATGTGGAAATCGCTGTGAAGGTGACATGCAAGCAAGCCGGGATCGAAGCCGTAGAATTTGAAGCTGCCGTCTCCGAAAACATTTCGCCACCAACTTTTAGCGAAGCTTTGGCTGGTTTGGCTTTGGCGTGGTGCTATTGCAGCACGATGTAAGGCAACGGGCTCAAGTTTGTGGAATGCGTCAACATGGCAGAACAAGGAATTATATGGCACGCCATCAACCAAAAAAAACAAGCTTTGCCGCGCAAGTTCTTTTCGCCTCAATAATTGTATTTTTGTTCAAGTGTCTTGTCAATTCCTGTCATGCTGCCAACCTACTCACACACGTGAGTTTGGCGACATTGCAGTGCAGTTTTATATGGCGAATTCCGGCTATAGCGAACTATTTTGCAAATTTTCTGCAGTTCGCTATAACGAAATTCAACTGTAGACCATTCTTAATGTTCCGATGCTTTTCCGGAAGTACGACGAAGTGGTACCGTCATCGAAGCCGTCCTGAAAAACATAGCTGAATGAGCTGCTCAACTTCATTGCTGACTGGTTCCGGTTTTCGTCATATCCTCCGGCTCAGTTAGGCTACGCCTCTGCTTAGTTAGGCTACGCCTAATTCGTAACACTTTAACAGCAATACGTGCATGACTTATGCATGCTTACCATGATTTATAACATTATTGCGAGTTTTGAGTGATAAATAAAATAATAATTCTGCACATACCACAGCGCATGCCTAGAAAGTTTACTTTATCCAATATACTGTTAAGCTTGTCATTAATCAGAAAATTTCATTGGAGGTGGTGCTATAAACTATTCTTAATGTTCATACACGTAAAAGTGTTTAGCAAACCTTCAACACCAATTGGGCGAGGTGCATAAAAGATTTAATAAACCAAACCAAAATACAAGCATAGTGAAAACAAGCAGAGTAAAATCGACAGTGCTCGAACACGTGGCCTTATGACTGAATTAGTGCTCGCACAGTAAGGCATAAGGCCATTTGGCCATATTTAGCCATGAAATCGCCGCATCAAAGAGGGAAACTGTCATTATTTAAAGAGTGAGGCTTGACTCTTCGCCCTATGTGATCGACAATGGCGAGCAGAGGCACATTATCGGTGCAAGGTGCTCGAAGACTGCATACTTTGGGCCTTTTAACAGGCACCTTGTTCTCGTTAGACGCAATTTTAAAGCATTTGCAGTTAAGTCACGTCATGTTTTTTTTCAGAACAGTAGATATACTAATCTTATCAAAACAGGCGAAAAAAAAATTGGTAATTTTGAAAAAAACTCAGGTTTTTTGACCTCCACTTCCTCTTAAAGCCATTTGTGGCGTGGGGACGGTGGTACAAGCGGCATGCCGCTATTCGCAACTTCTCATGCCGCATCATGCGTGGCCATTTGCGCGCGTTGCTCACATAGTTCATCGTTGTTGTGTTAGACAAACAGGCTACTCGCCGCACTTGAGCATGATCCTGAGTGAAGCATGCTTGAAGAACGCACATACGCACGTATGCATTGGACTTCAAACAACCTGGCATGCGATGGCGAGTGCGCCGAGTAAATGATGCGCTGCACGCAACTAGCCAGGTGTGAGTGGTTGGAAGTGGCAGTATCAAGCTTCAGTGGAACGGTGTGAGTTCATTGCGAACATGGTTTAACTCGGTTGTAAACAAATGGACATCGCTTAACACGTGGAAAGGCCTAACCTGTCAGCGGAAGCATTGTTAGCACTTTTAATTAAAGTTTGCTTTATATGCACAAGTCTATATACAACAATCTACTAATGTAAAGACAACTTGTCGCGGCACTTTCGAGCTTGTTATGAACGGGTTCAACTGTGTTTGCACACTCAAATACTTTGAGTGTTTGCACACTCAAATATGCCATTAGTAGCTATTCTGAGGATTGTTGCCTGTGAATGAGCATTGCATATCATGTCATTGTAGTACATGCAACAGAGAATCCTCTGAGCTGGAACTTTTGGCCACACCATCCTCTAGCAAATTTGCAAGTCTTGCTTAGGCTCCCAAGTTGTTTGCCTCAATACATTCTCCTCACACTCCTGGCCTACAAATAAGATGCGTTGCTGCCTCTGCTAGGCATTCTGCGCAGTCCAGAGCTGGCACCAAATGAATCTATGCTAGGGAAACCACATCTGTATGCATTTATGCCTGATGTACGTAGGTGTCAGTGGTGGTTCAGGACATACCGTATTTACAAGACGATAATGTGCCTGCAAATAACAAGGATTAAGGGTCCTTGCCTTTAACCATGCAATGGCTAAACATTTCATTTTTTTCTGAAATCAACCACACAGAGTCCGTTCAGGTTTAAAATTTTTAGTAACCTAGTCGATAAAAACTTGCACTAATATTTTCAGAGAGAACATTAAGGGCAAAAAATTTGTTTTCATAAGTGTTGATAATTTAGTTACTCGCAAAGACTAAAAATGAAAAAGAAAGGAACTTGTAATTAAGAACCAAAAAGTACCATATTTATGTGCATAATTTGCACACCGCAAATATTTTGCCAGATTTTTGGAAAGGAAATATTTACTGGCATACTTTGCGCTCCCCGACCCGCCCGAGCCATCTCGCCAGCGTGCGCACCTTTGGACATTTCGATGCTTCGGCCGGGTGCGCGCCTCGCCGAGCAGACGAGCGAAGTGAAAGACGCTGCGATTGCAAAGTCCCTTCTTTCGAGGACTTACTCCGAACTAGGATCCCTGGAATACCGCACCTGAACACAAACCTGTTGATGGGTCGCTGGAAGTTCTCGAGTGTTTGCCTCCCTATATCTTCCAATCTCTATCACCACGATAATGGCGAGAATGCACGCTCACAGCACGGACGACTTTCTGCATCGAAGGTGTTCTCTGGGCCTGTCATACCAACTGTTGCCCTCATTCTCTGCGTTCATGCTGCAACGCACGCTAGGTCGATTTCGGAAGTTTATGTTTGCCATCCGGCCGACGCGTTTCGACGGTTCCCTTGCGATGTCCTACAGTAATTATATATACGGTGAAATTGAAGCACGCTGTTGTAAATTTCGCCGAAGAAAACGTGAAGGGTGCCGCCGCAAAGTACTTCAAAGGGACGTACTTCACGTGACGAGCGGCGCGATTGGTATGCAAGAAAGCGGACGAGTGCGCGCTTGCTAATGCAAGTTTTCTGAATTTGAAAGGATGCCTTTTCAATCATGTGCGCACGCTTAGTTGTTCCGGTATCGCCGTGTTGTGGGACCTAGTTTCTCCCAGCATTGTCGAAAGAGCTTCAAGAAGATGGGGCGTTTGAACGTGCTCGACGAAACCGAGGATGATGTGCTTCGTGAGGGCGGTGGCAGCTGCCCCGACGATGATTCCCGATCGGACTTCGGGATCAGTGATTCTCGCTAGACCGCGCATAATCAGATCTGTCTGGTTGAAGTACGCGCTAATTCTTTCATAACTAACATGTACACTTCGTTTGGGCTCCAATTCATTTCTTCACTTTTTTATCTATATACTGCATGGGTTAAAGGTGTGACACAATATTTCGTATACGCTCGCAAAATCCCCTCGTAATTTGCACACCCCCTACTCGGGGACCCAAAAATCGCAAAAAAAAGTGCGCAAATCATGGGAGTAAATACGGTATATAGAATGGAATATGTTTCACAGGGTTTGAGGAGTGCATACAAGATAACTTCTTTTCTGCATGTGGAAGAGTCTCAAGATTTGGCTCTTCACTCTGGCTCACCCAGTTGTCTGTAACACCGGGTCATATAAAGGCCAACAGCACAGAAGATGACTAAGTGAGCTTAGACATGTTCCAAATAATATTTCAGTTTTCTGCTAAAACTTTGCATTTGGCGTTGCAGGTCCCATATACTTCGAAATTATACTTAATAATAACCGATCTTTCATTTGTATGTGTGCATTATATAATAATTTGGACTAATAACTATAACGTCAACTGAACACCGATGTTATCACATCCCCTTGAAGTAAAGTTGTAATAAACATCCATGAACAAATTTTAATTTTATGCGGGAAGTTCACTCACAATGTTCAACAGTCAATAACTTTAGTTTAGTCATGTTTAAACATACCGCAGGGGTGCCTGCGCAAGTAGGCCTTTGGTGTGTAGCGACACCACGAACCCGAGCTAACGGGGGAGTTTCTACTCCCTCCCACGCCTAGCCGTGCGTGGCTTTGCCGTGTCCGAGGAAAAGGGGATCCTGGGGGTTGAGCTGACGCTGGGTGATTGGACCGTTAAGGCCCCCCGGCAGAGGCAACACACCCCTTTGGCCCCGGCTTCACGTAGACGGCACCCCTGAGCTGACCCACCCAGGGGAATCGGCAGTCGCCTTTTCCTATCTCTCTCTCCCTACATCTTCGTCTTTATCTCTTACTATTTATTTGTCCTGTCTTCTACTCTCTTCCGTTTACTTCCAAACTTCCTGGCGGCTAGGATTAACCCTGTGCAAATAGCCTACCTTGGTCTAGGCGCATTGGGTTATAGTGGCGTTGTACGGCTGGCGTCTGCAGGTTTCAGCATTTGTAAACTTGTAGCGTCCCCTCGTTGGGCTCCGTGGTGGGTGGCCGCCAACGCTGCTGAACAACAATAAGGAATACATGCATGGAGCATTCCCACTACTGTCTGATCGTACCGGCTTAAAGTCGGTACGCACCGATGATCTCACCAGAGAAGGATTGGCCAGCCTGGTGCAGTATCTGGCCACCCCCTCCCGTAGGCATTCGTCAATTAACTCACGGCCCTCAGTCCCCACCAGCTGCGGAGCAACTGACCACGGCGGCGGTCAGATCTGCAAAGCAGCAGAGGGTGCTAGGAATCTCTGGATACGGACAGGCCACCATTGGAACTTGAACTTAGCAACGTTTAACGTTAGAACGTTATCCAGTGAGGGAAGTCTAGCTGTATTATTCGAGGAGCTAGAAGGCAATAAATAGGATATAATAGGGCTGAGTGAGGTTAGGAGGACAGATGAGGCCTATACTGTGCTACAGAATGGGCACGTCATTTGCTATCGGGGCTTGGCAGACAGAAGAGAACTGAAGTAGAGTACCTAATTCACAGAAACATAGCTGGCAACATAGAGGATTACTATAGCATTAATGAAAGGGTGGTAGGCATTGTAATTAAACTGAATAAAATATACAAAATGAAGGTAGTACAGGCTTACGCGCCTACATCCAGCCATGATGACGCTTCAGTTGAAAGCTTCTATGAAGACGTGGAATCGGCAATGAGTAAGGTGAAAACACAGTATACTATAGTAATGGGCGACTTTAATGCAAAGGTAGGGAAGAAGCAGGCTGGAGACCAGGCAGTAGGAGATTATGGCATCGGCACTAGAAACGCCAGAGGAGAGCTACTAGTAGAATTCGCAGAACGCAATAATCTGCGTATTTTGAATACCTTCTACCGAAAACGAGAAAACCGCAAGTGGACATGGAGGAGCCCTAATGGCGTAAATAAGAACGAAATAGACTTTATAATGACTGCACACCCAGGAGTCGTGCAGGATGTGGAAGTGGTTGGCAAGGTAAGATGCAGTGACCATAGAATGGTACGGGCTCGAATCCGCCTAGACTTGAAGAAGGAACGACAGAAACTGATACGCAAGAAGCCAATCAATGAGCTAGCACTGAGAGGGAAAGTACAGGAATTCAGAGTATCACTGCAGAACAGGTACTCTGCTCTTAGCGAGGAAACCAACCTTAGCGTAGATACAATGAATGATAATCTGACGAGTATCATCACGGAGTGTGCAGTGGAAGTTGGAGGCAGGGTAGCTAGACAGGACACCGGCAAGCTTTCCCAGGAAACGAAGAACCTAATTAAGAAGCGTCAAATCATGAAAGTGTCAAGTACAACATACAAAATAGAACTGGCAGAGCTTTCGAAGTTGATTAATAGACGTAAAGTATGCGATGTAAGAAGGTATAACATGGAGAGAATTGAGCACGCTCTGAAAAACGGAGGAAGCGTCAAAGCAGTGAAGAGGAAACTTGGGATAGGCAAAAGGCGAATGTATGCACTAAGGGACAAAGAAGGCAAAATAACTACCAATATGGATAGGATAGTTAAAATAGCGGAGGAGTTTTACAGAGATCTGTACAGTAGCCGAGACAACCACGACCTTAATACTATAAGAACTAGCAGTAACCCAGACGACACCCCACCGATAATGATGGAAGAAGTCAAAAAAGCTTTGGAGAGCATGCACAGAGGCAAAGCTGCTGGTGAGGATCGGGTAACATCAGATCTGCTGAAAGATGGAGGACAGATTGTGTTAGAAAAACTAGCCACTCTATTTACGAGGTGTCTCCTGACGGGAAAAGTACCAGAGTCTTGGAAGAACGCTAACATCATCTTAATACATAAGAAAGGAGATGACAAGGGCTTGAAGAATTACAGGCCGATCAGCTTGCTCTCTGTAGTATACAAGCTATTTATAAAGGTAATTGCTAGCAGAGTAAAGAAAACATTAGAATTCAATCAACCAAAGGAACAAGCAGGATTTAGAACAGGCTACTCAACAATTGACCACATTCATACTATCAATCAGGTAATAGAGAAATGCTCAGAGTATAACCAACCACTATACATAGCCTTCATAGATTAAGAGAAGGCGTTTGATTCAGTAGAAATATCAGCCGTCATGCAGACACTGCGGAATCAGTTGATCCCCTGTAGAAATCTACAGGGGATCAACTGCTACCATAGTGCTTCATAAAGAAAGCAACAGAATACCAATAAAAAAGGGTGTAAGGCAGGGGGACACAATCTCCCCAATGCTATTCACTGCGTGCTTACTGGACGTTTTCAGAAGCCTAGAATGGGAACAGTTAGGGATAAGAGTTAATGGAGAGTACCTCAGTAACCTGCGCTTCGCCGATGACATTGCATTGCTGAGTAACTCAGGGGACGAATTGCAACTCATGATTACGGAGTTAGACAAGGAGAGCAGAAAGGTGGGTCTTAAAATTAATCTGCAGAAAACGAAAGTAATGTACAACAACCTCGGAAAGGAGCAGCGCTTTGCGATAGGTAATAGTGCACTTGAAGTTGTAAAAGACTATGTCTACTTAGGGCAGGTAATAACCGCAGAGCCGAACCATGAGATCGAAGTAACTAGAAGAATAAGAATGGGGTGGAGCACATTCGGCAAGCACTCTCAAATTATGACAGGTAGATTGCCACTATCCCTAAAGAGAAAGGTATATAACAGCTGTATCTTGCCGGTACTTAGCTACGGAGCAGAAACCTGGAGACTCACAAAGAGGGTTCAACTTAAATTGAGGACGACGCAGCGAGCAATGGAAAGAAAAATGGTAGGTGTAACCTTAAGAGACAAGAAGAGAGCAGAGTAGATTAGTGGACAAACGGGAGTTAAGGATATCATAGCTGCAATAAAGAAGAGGAAATGGACATTGGCCGGGCATGTAGCACGTAGACAGGATAACCGCTGGTCATTAAGGGTCACCAACTGGATTCCCAGAGAAGGGAATCGGGGTAGGGGGAGACAGAAGGTTAGGTGAGCAGATGAGATTAAGAAGTTTGCGGGTATAAATTGGCAACAGCAAGCACAGGACCGGGTTAACTGGCGGAACATGGGAGAGGCCTTTGTCCTGCAGTGGACGTAGACAGGCTGATGATGATGACGTGAGTACAAAAAAAATGAGCTCACATATTATATACAGCGTCAGGAGGTCCCAAAGTAAGAAACTGTCAGGGGGACCTCCTATCGTTAAGGGGGTACATAAAAGGTAAGTAACAGCAGCAAAAGCTACAAGTGCGAACAAAAATAAAAAGTGCATTCAACACAAAACAATAAATAGTCAAATCGAAAAAGGTAATTTACCAGAACAACATTATACAAAACTACAAGAATACGAAAAAGCAGGAATTGAAAACGTAGAGGTAATAATGAAAATGTTTTATTACAAATGAACAAGGGGCTCAATTAACAGTATGCTTTTCATGTTATGTTTAAAAGACTGCAATGAATGAGACGACTTAACATGAAGAGGGATATTATTCCAAAGATGAACACAAAAGAAGCGTGCTGTGTATCTGCCATAGTTTGATCTGATTTTAGGTAAAAGGAAGTTATTACGCTCTGAAAACCTGGTATTATTGTTGTTGACGAAGATATGGAAAGGAATATTATCAAGTGATATTTCGCGATGAATGAGACGGTATGTGATGAGCGACAATCTATGATAAAACAATTGTTGAATGGGTAGGATTCGAAGATGTTGATAGATAGGTAGAGAACGGCAACGGAATGGGCTAAAAGTCATTAACTTGATCGCCGTGAGCAAAATGCGGGCACTCTATACACCACAACACAGCGAGCTCAGTGCTTGCTACCATATTGTAAAGCGCGTGGCACAGTCTGTTGCAAGCACGGCGAAGCAACACTCTCAACTGCGAGGCGAGAAGACTCTCTGCAAATCAAGCGCTAAATTTCACAACTCTTGTCCGGCTGTAAGCATGCTTCGCGCTGTGTCTGTGCAGGAATTTTATGCTAATTTCGTGTGAAACGTCGGCGAGACCTTCCTCGACAGTCCGGAACGTCTGCAGCACGTGCATTGCCGAATACGAAAGCACCTTCGTCGGTTACGTACTGTGGCGCATGAAAGAAATGCGAACAGCGGAAAGTGTTGCTTTCGGCTCAGTCGAACTGCGGCGTGCCTTCGCTGTGACAAGGCAGAATTTGTGCTGTAAACCGGCGTCAACCTAGCGCTGGAATCTGGTTCTAACTTACTCTCATGCACCGCGTGTGTATAAATTGCCAGTCCTACCGGGCACTTTGAACACACGCGCGCTGCAAAAGAGCAAGCCAGAACAATGTATTAAAATGCTACGGTGACGCCGGCCGAAACGACATGTAGATTCTCCTAGGGACAATCAAGGCGTGTCGCAGTTCGACTGAGTCGAAAGTGATGCTTTCCTCGTCGTTCACGCATCGCGATAGTAGGCCGTAACAGTTGTACGAAACGTGCGCGGTGCGTTCATCCACGCGTGAGTCCTAATACGCATATCCTTTTATTGACATGCGGCATTCAAAGGAGTTTGACAATAGTTTTGTGCCTCATACCACAGGCATGCTGCACGCAAATCGCTGCTGTAAAGTGAAACAGCTGGAGTCGCGCTTGAATAAACGCAATAAGTAGACTTACTTGTACACTTCACTGGGCTCGTAGTTTTTCCTACTGATCGCGATTATATCCTAAGGCGGCGGAGCTTAGAATTTTTCAAGGCTGAGCATTTTTCGTTGTGGACGGAAATCTGCGCAATCGCAAAACACCGCACCGGCATTTTTCGTTGTGGACGGAAATCTGTGCAATCGCAAAACACCGCACCGGCACGACACCCGCGATGCGCTGTGAACTTTACAGGCAGTGCTCAGCAATCTCTTCCTCTTGCACTGGTTGTTGTCACATCAGATGACAGCGCAATGGTACTCACATGACATTTTATAAGCAGGCGTAACGTGAGCAGGCGCTTTTTCGCATTTGAAACTCCCAGAGCCACTGCATTCCATGATAGCGAGGTGCGCCTTGGCAGTTGCAAACAAATTACGGCGTCTCTGGGAGCGAGGGTATACCGCCGAAGGTGCCTGGGTTCGTGATAGGCGTTCTGTCGTCTATATGTTCAAAATCTCGTCGATGATGCGCTGTGAAACTTTGGTGTCATTTATGTGATGCCCTTAAAAGCAGGCTGAGTCGATATTTCTTAGAAGTTTCAATTTATTGCCTTTAAGGGTACCTAAACGCCGTATATAGAATTTGAAGAAATACGGGAGTTTGTTTAATATGCCTTACAGTCCTTTATAAAGCTTTAAAACTATTTAAAAGTTTTGTGACTTTCGGCGTGTAGGCATTTCGAACTTCCATAGCACCAGTTTACTGTTCTCAAAGAAGCTGGCGTCACGAACATGAGGATTTTTAGATGCGGAGCATCTAATACTCGAGGCTTGTAGTGCGGCGCCGTCCGCAAGCTTCCTCCTCCTTCTTCCACCATCTGTGCATCCCTTCCTCCTCTACACACCGCGCGCGCTTCACTCCTCCACCATCTGTGCACCCTTCCTTCCTCTACACACCGAGTGCGCTTCTCCTCTTCACGAACATTCGCTAGCTGTACAATGTAGCGCGCATGCGCCGTCACGCTTTGAGAACATCGGCAGCTGACGCGCGCGCATGCGCCGTTGCGCTTCGAGAACATCGGCAGCTGACGCGCGCACATGCGCCGTTGCGCTTCTCCCCCTTCTCGAACATTCGACAGCTGACGCGCGCATGCACCGTCACCCACCATCTGTGCCGCGCGCGCTTCTCCCCTTCGAGAACATTCTACAATTCTCCTGATTCTCCAGTGGACGCGCATGCGCCGTCGCGCTTCGAGAACATTCGACAGCTGACAGTGCATGCGCCGTCGCGCTGTATATCTACTCAAGGTCGGCGCTCGCTCGCTCAGTTGCCGCTCGTCGGTTGGTTTGTACGGCGCGTCGACGTCCAAGGTCGCGGTGAAATGAATTCCAACAAATCCACAAACACAATGATCGACGTCCCTTCGACCAGCGCCGCCCTTTCGCATACGTGTGTACGTGTTCACTCATTTACCACCCCCTCCTACAACCACGTTAACCAATTTAGCCATCGACCCAAGTAAGTCGCAATTTAACACCGCATTTCACAACCACGTTAACCAATTTAGCAATCGACCCAAGTAAGTCGCACTTTAACACCCCGTTAACCAATTATATGCTCCGCATCCTCCTCAGTGTTCCCCCGAAGGAAGCTGCGGGCAATTTTTTTTTCTTCTTCAAGGAGCTTGCTCGGCAATCTTTTAATGATAGGGCTCTTTCCGGTGACGGCGGTGTGTACACCAGTGTTGCCAGTGTACACTTCGATCAGCGCTCAAGGTCGCCGCTCCGGTGGCTTCTAAGGTGATTCAATCAATGCTGCAAAGACTGTAACATGGCAAAGTGACCACCTTATTCTATGTACTTGATCTTCACGTTAACAGTTGGCAGTGTAGCCGATTTCTTGTCTTCTTCTGCATTCCCTGGGTTCGTTCTTTTTCTGCCTGTATATTTTCTCGATGCAATGCACCAACTACTTCAACAGTGACTGCTTTATAGGGCCACACAACAGGTTCCCAAAATACAAAAAAGAGAGCGGTATTCTTTTCTGATATATTTCTCGTCCTTCTTGGCACCCTCCTGTGACGCAAACAGTAGTTCCCCTGGAGTCTACAGCATACAAGCTCTCTATTCATTGATATACGCGAAATATCACATGACGTTTGCCTCCTGCACTGCTTTGCCATGCAGCTGCCCATCTGTTCTTCTTTGTTTCGCATGAACATCGTTCACAATAAACTGATCATTCTTCTGTTTTTGTGTTTACAACTGCGCAAGCAGCGATAACAGCGTGCAGCCGAGAAGCGCGAAATCCTGATAGGCTCTAGTGCTTAGTGCTGATATTGTTCACATGCATTCAAGAACTAGGGGGCGAGGAGGATGTATCATGGGTTTGAAGGAGAGGAGAAAACCATCCCCTCGTCTTTAAACGCGGGGTGATGAGTGGTCCGTAAAAAATATCTTCAATTTCGCATTAAGGAACGCTATTCTGTGTAATGTGAGAGATTTATATTTGTTTAACAGGAAGTCGTACTCAAGTATTACAGATCACTGTAATTTTCCTGAACAATTATTGCTTCATGCATGCAGAACCAATTCCCGATTGTGGGTCTTAGCTAGTTATAGCATCTCTACTAAAGTTAACTCACAGTGCTTCTAGTGATAGAATAAGTTCTACCAGTGACCACTTAATGTTCAGACTGTTTATTTTACAATTCATTTCATTACGAACGACCCGTATAACTCACTTTTCTACATTCATAAAATGTTCGAAAATAACCATAACTGTGGAGGACCCGGTCACATTGGCAGTGGGGATACGGGCATTTAGAAGAATCCCCATGATTGCATTGTGGGCTCTGAAAAAGATGTAAGAGCATAACATCACGTGACATCCCTAACGATAACACACACACACACACACACACACATATATATATATAGTGGACAAATAGTATATGTATATATAGTGGAGAGGCTGGTAAGAGTGCCCGCTTACCAGCCTCTGCCACAATACGCGGCACCCCTCCTTCGACGACGAATTGTTTACGGGACCCCGAGTAGTTAAAGGCTTAGGACTTTCTTAAAAGCTCTTTTTTGCCCCACACCGAACCGCCAGTGCCAGGAGGGGCCGTCTGATCGGGAGGAATGCGTTAGTTAACGGAGGCATACACAGACCGCTGACATCAGAAAGGTGAAGGGGAGAGGGGGGAGAGAAATGAAGGGGAAAGTGGAGGGAAGAGTGGAAGGGGGGCACCCGAGGGGCGTCCACCGTATATTATTTTCCTCTTCCTCTTCTCTTTTTCCTTCTTTTTCTTTCCTTTTCTTTTTTTCTTTTTTTAATGTCTTTTTTTTCCTCTTTCCTTGTACTCCGATATGAGATTGTATAAAGCTAAGCACCAACAAACTGTATCTTTAATCCTGATGAAGGCCAGACTCTAGGCCGAAACATCGAAATAAACCACGTTGTGACTGCTCACGGAGGATCTACTGGACTATATGCAACGCTACAGCCACTCAACTACCATGCCTGCCTATATATATATATATATATATATATATATATATATATATATATATATATATATATATATATATATATATATATTGAAGGTATGGGATATGGCACAACGGGAGCGTTGTCAACAAGGATAAATATATTTATTTCCCAACAGTTTCGGGAGGGGTCCTCCCTTCATCAGGGGATGAGATGATGAAGGGAGGGCCCCTCCTGAAACTGTTCGCAAATAAATATATTTATCCTTGTTGACAACGCTCTCGTTGTGCCATACCCCATACCTTTACGAGGACTAACTGGCCCATTGAATTGTTACTCCCACTATATATATATATATATATATATATATATATATATATATGATGTAATAGTGTCAAAACACAATTGTGGTGACACAGTTCACCGGGGGAGCGGCAGCAACTGACGCGTAGGATGGCAGTGGCAATGTCGCGTGTGCGTCGCTGGGAGGCACGGCAGGAACTTGAGGGTACGTGGATATAGGGCGT
Organism: Rhipicephalus annulatus; assembly: GCA_013436015.1. Lineage (NCBI taxonomy): Eukaryota > Metazoa > Arthropoda > Arachnida > Ixodida > Ixodidae > Rhipicephalus > Rhipicephalus annulatus. The sequence continues at coordinate 341,591 of WOVY01005309.1, forward strand.
GTAGCGACGAGAGAAGAAGAGACGTGAGACGGCGTCGAAGGCGGCCGACGGGGCCGAGCTGATCTCGCCACTTTATTGCACGCCTGAAGAGGAGCCGCGGTGGCTGTCCACGTCCGACGCGCCAGGTGCGTGAGCTCGTTCTCATTCTCGCGCAGCTCGAGCTAGCATCAGCTGCGCGAGAGGCGCGGCGCGGTGATGAAGAAATGATGATGGTGATGATGGCGCTATAGGGCTCCCCCCCTAGCGCTTTGCGCGATTTGAAGCCATGTGAAAAAGAGAGTGACAAATGCTATATACATGAACGGCAATCCTTAAAGTGTTCGTTTGGCAAGTCCAGGTTGTCAACGTTTATAGGCCATCGGTAAGCAGGTTGTCTCTGGTGGGCGACTCTGAGAATTGCGCAGAGGACGCAGGAGGAAGTGCCGGGTCGCTGTGGTAGCTGACAAGCGGGTCTCACGGTGACCTGGTCGGACAGGCCGAGAGTGGACCGTGTGTCGCGAGGTCATGACAGGATGGTGGGTGACAATGTTTCGAGCTGCGCGAGAGGCGCGGCGCGGTGATGAAGAAATGATGATGGTGATGATGGCGCTATAGGCGAGAAGCAGGCGGCTGTACGGGCGCAGAGCCAGTCAGGGATGTAAGTTTCTTCCTGATGATGTCGTGTAAGGGCACTCCCGAAGGCTGTGTAGGACGCGGTGTAGAAGGTGTGAAGCCCATACACCGCAATTCTTCGCGTATAATGTCCCGGAAGAGGTCACGCAGATGGCCATGTGACGTGAAGTGGTGGTCGCCAATGTCCGGTTGGAGGCGAATGGAGTCCAGCGCATCAAGGCGCTAGTATGTCGTCACGACATCAGCGATGGTAGCTGGGTTTGGCACAGCAAGGGCATTAAAGGCGACAGGCTCAATGACTTTCAATAAATGGCGCACTTTGTCCGATTGCGGCACGGATTGATTGACACTCCGGCATAGTGCGAGGACATCCTCGATGTATGAAGTGTAGGATTCACCGGGATGTTGTCGATGAGTATCGAGCGTCCTCTTCGCGACGGCGGATTGAATGTTCGGTGTTGCGAAAAAAATTGGCAGCATATCCACCGAGTGAATGACGGAGAGTGGGGCGAAGCATTCGTCCGTCCATTCGTTCTTGCTTCCTTCCGTCTGTACGACCGTCCATGCGTCCATCCACCCGTCCATGCGTGCGTCCGTTCCTGCGTTCGTCCATGCATCCGCCCCTGCGTCCGTTCATGCGTCCATTTATGCATCTGTCTGTGTGTCCGTTCGTCCATCTATTCAACACTCCAAGTACCACCATCTCGCATCTTTTCATCATATATTCCCCATATAGAAACACCGCCATCCAGCGGACATTCCAAGGACTAAACGAGAAGTGGCACACGCCCACTTTCTAACAGCTTGCGCTTCGGGTGTACTTCCCACCTTTAACCACCTCGAGTTCGTGGTACATACTAGTTCACTGTATTCATGGCACTGCGGCCCAACACTCGCTAAACCTTTGTAAAACCAAGGAGGTTACGCCAGCGAGTATAACGTAGCAACCTTTTCCTGGCAGATAGAGCTCAATGTACATGCCAATAGCTGCATGGGAAATGAGAGACAGGATTTGGCTTTTACTTTCTTACGGCTTGCACTTCGTACTTACTTTTAACTACCTCGAGTTCATCCATGGTATATACTGGTTCATTGTATTCATGGCACTGCGGCTCAACGCTCGCTAAACCTTTCTAAAACTTAGGTGGTTACACCCAGCGGGTATAACGTAGCAACCCTTTCCCTTCAGATAGTGCTCAATGTACATGCAATGGCTGCTAATGGGGATCGCATCGTGCACGTTAACTAAAAGCTGAATGCTCCTGTCTCTCATACCCCATTAACAGCTATTGGCGTGTACATTGAGCACTATTTTTTGTCGTTCAACAACACACAGAAGGAACCTCTCGCCGGCACCACCTTGGAGGTCAAAATGTTTGCAGGTCAAAGCGTAAGACTGGTTAAATAGTACGACGGGACGCGGGATGAACGGGTGCCGCTATAAGGAGCTTCGCCCCTAAAACGTGTCGCAGCTGCTGCTCGAAGGTAATTACCCAGTTGGGTAAGTCAACGACGTGGTTAAAATACCATATCTTCGTGACTCCGGTCAGTTAAATGGCACGTAACGCAGTTTGGTGGCCTCGTCCCACCTATTAGCGGCTCTTATGCGGTCGTGGTCATCGAGCCAGTCTTCCAAGTCTTCTCCCCGAAGACCAGCGAAGAGCGGGGATTCCCGCTGATGTCCGTGTATGCAAACAGGACGGGCAGCTTGCGGCGTTGCGTGGTTGATGACAACAGCACCGGCAGGCTCGGTCTGAGACATGCTGCCTGACTGTGGGCGCAAGTGGCAGTCTGAACGAAGCTCCAGGGGGTATAGCGGCCTGCGGGAGGTCAGAGGACCGAAAATCCACCTCCACCACGTATGAAGCCTTGGTAGTCTTGGCTGCCTCAGCGTTTATTTGAGGAAAGACCTCGCAAAACGAACGGGCATATATATATATATATATATATATATATATATATATATATATATATATATATATATATATATATATATATATATATATAGTCGTGGTTCAACGTAAGCAGTGCACCGATACGTTGAGTCCGAGAACCAATGGCGTGTGTATTTATGCAAGAACCAAGAGCAGGCGAGCAAAAACAAAAGCACGTCGTCTTCTTCATCCCCCTTTTCACGAGCCTGTTGGCACGCGCATCGTCTTCGTTCTTTGTTTCGGGCGCGGCATTTGCCTCCCCTTAAAAGAGCATCGCCCCGATGCTATAGCTGAGACAGTAATTTGCGCAAGAAGTCACTTTGTAGAAGCGACGGTGCCTCGCAGAGTCACTCGCTGACCTATGGCTACGTGCTACTCGCTGCTACTCGCTGGCTACTCGCTGACCTATGACCTACGTGCACAAGCTCAGGTCGGTGCTGGCAACGCCTTGAACAGTTTGGGCTATCCGGGACGACTTCATAGGTAACGTCACTTAGTTGTCGCAGCACTCGATAAGGTCCGAAGTACCTTCTGAGCAATTTTTCGGATAGTCCCCGTCTTCGTAGAGGCGTCCACACGCATACCCTGTCCCCGGTTTCACACGTTATAGGTGTATGACGTTGGTTATTGCGGCCTGCGTCGTACCCTTGCTGTTGGTATATTCGCAGACGTGCGAGCTGCCTGGCTTCCTCTGCGCGTTGAGTAAACGCGTCAGCACTCGTTTCGTTGTCATCGCATTCGTGTGGCAGCATCGCGTCTAACATCGTTCGTACTTCTCGTCCGTAAACAAGGCTGAATGGGGTCATCCGTGTGGTTTCTTGTTTTGCAGTATTGCATGCGAGCGTTATGTAAGGGAGAATCTCGTCCCAGTTTTTGTATTCGAAGTCCACATACATTGAAAGCGTGTCTTCCAGAATTTTGTTAAGTCGCTCGGTTAACCCGTTGGTTTGTGGATGGCAAGCTGTCGACTTGCGATCAATAGTACCGCTGAGCACATACACATGATCTAAAAGCGCGGCCGTGAATGCGGTTCCGCGATCTGTTATGACGATCGATGGCGCACCGTGTCTCAGCACAATGTTCTCTATGAAGAACCGGGCTACCTCCTCTGCTGTGCCTCTCTGGATGGCTTTTGTCTCGGCGTAGCGAGTAAGGTAGTCGGTCGCCACTATAACCCAGCGGTTACCAACACTAGAGGTGGGAAGTGGGCCGAAAAGGTCCATTCCGATCTGGTCAAATGGCGTTGTCGGGATCTGGACAGGGTGTAGCAAACCGGCTAGTTTCGTTGGAGGTGACTTGCGCCGCTGGCAATCGAGGCAGGTCCGAACATGATGCTTCACGGTAGCGGTCAGTCTAGGTCAGTAATATCTCCCTCGAACTCTGCTCAGTGTGCGCGTGTAGCCTAAATGTCCAGATGTTACCTCGTTGTGGCACGCTTGAAACACCTCAGAACGAAGAGTGGTAGGGACGACAAGCAGATAGGTGGACCCGTCTGACAAGAAGTTCATTTTGTAAAGGACATTGTTTCGCAGACAGAACGACGATAGTCCTCTTGTAAAGACTTTGGGTGCATTCTGGCTTCGTCCTTCTAAATAATTAATCAAGCCAAGTAGCTCAGGATTGTCATGCTGGTGATCTGCGATGGTTGACGTGTCGAGGATTCCGAAAAACGCTCTCTCTTCATCAAAAGCAGCAGCCGACTTTATTGGTGATCGAGATAGGCAGTCAGCGTCCATGTGTGGTTTTCCCGACTTATACACCATAGTTATATCAAAGTCCTGTAGTCTAAGGCTCCAGCGTGCCAATCGCCCGGAAGGATCTTTCAGACTTGTTAACCAACACAACGAACGGTGGTCACTGATAACCTTGAATGGGCGGCTGTACAGGTATGGGCGAAATTTCATAACTGCCCACATCACGGCGAGGCATTCCTTTTCAGTGGTCGAGTAATTTGCTTCTATGCGTGACAGAGTTCTGCTTGCGTAAGCGATCACTCTTTTCTCGTCATCCTGGTGCTGTACAAGCACAGCTTCGAGGCCAACATTGCTGGCGTCAGTATGGAGCACTGTAGGGGCTGTGTCATCAAAACGGGCAAGCACGGGGGTCGTCTGTAGACGTTGCCGCAAGTCATTGAAAGCATCTTCCTGTTCGTCGCCCCAAACAAATGCAACGTCATCCCTGGTGAGACGAGCTAAAAGTGACGCAATGCGCGCAAAATCTGGAATGAATCGCCGATAATATGCACAGAGACCCAGAAAACGCCTCACTGCCTTTTTATCTGATGGTGTTGGAAACTGTGCGACGGCGGCAACTTTTTCGGGGTCTGGACGAACTCCTGCGTAACTGACGACATGGCCAAGAAACTGCAGTTCCTCAAAGCAGAAGTGACATTTCTCCGGCTTGAGCGTCAGGCCTGCGGCCCGTATAGACTGCAAGACCACTTGCAATTGTTCAAGGTGTTCGTCAAACGTTGTAGAACACACAATGACGTCGTCAAGGTATACTAGGCAGGTTCTCCATTTAAAACCAGAGAGAACGGTATCCATGAGACGCTGGAAAGTAGCAGGAGCGGAACACAAGCCAAATGGTAAAACCTTAAATTCGTACAGTCCGTCTGGCGTCACGAAAGCGGTTTTTTCACGATCCCTGGGGTCTACTTCAATTTGCCAATATCCGCTCTTTAAGTCCATGGAAGAGAAGTAACGTACGTTTCGAAGCCTGTCAATCGAATTATCTATGCGGGGAAGCAGGTACACGTCCTTTTTGTAACCTGATTTAGCTTTCGATAGTCCACACAGAGACGCAGGCTGCCGTACTTCTTTTTCACTAGAACAACAGGTGATGCCCAGGGGCTTTTCGCCGGTTGAATGACGTCGTCTTCAAGCATTTTTGTTACCTGCTGTTCTATCGCTTCTCGCTCTTTTGAAGCCACACGGTACGGATTTTGATGGATTGGTCTAGCCGTGTCCTCTGTGATGATTCGGTGCTTGGTCAAGGACGTCCGGCCAACTTTCGAGGTCGACGCTAAACAGTCGTGGAACTCGTCTAGCAGCACAAGCAGGCGTTCCCGCTGTTGCTGAGTTAAAGTAGGGCTAACGTCAAGGTTAGGTGCTAGGTCACATGGGTCTTGTGCAGGTGTTGCTTCGAGTGCTGAAAAGCAGTCATGAACATCAGCGATCTCGTCGAAACGTGCCAACGTGTGCCTTTTGGAAGGTGCCGTCGCTCGGAGGTGAAATTGGTCAACAGCAAGTTCGTTCGGCCGTCCGTGACATTGACTATTCCTCGTGCTACGGAAATCCCGTGAGTGAAAAGCAGCGAGGTTAGTTGGTCGGCGACTCCTTCACCGTCGAACGGTACGTCACATGCTACTGAAACGAGGATACATGATCGAGGCGGCACGACTATATTGTGGTCTTTGAGACGAAAGGATTTGTGCTCTGGTGATGTAGGATCAGTCAGACGAGCACTCTCGTAAAATGAAACCACGCGGTCCGGGATTTTGATTATTGCGCCATGCTCCCTGAGGAAGTTTATTCCTATAATTAAATCTTTTCAGCACTCTGGGAGAACAATGAAAGTCGCGACGAAAGAAAAATCTCCTATGCTGATTCTTGCTGTGCATCTTTCAGTAGGGAGCAGCAATCGACCACCCGCTGTTCTTATATGTTGTCCTGTCCATGGCGTTCTTACTTTTCTAAGATAATCAGCCAGCTTGCGACTTATTATGCAAAAATCAGCACCCGTATTGACTAAAGCCGTCACTTGCTCTCCGTCAATTATTAGATTGAGGTCGGCGCTCACCATTTCGTCTTTGTTAATATTCGTCGGCGTCAAGTCGTTCTGTCGCGGCAGTACTGGGGACTTTTTATCGTCTTGTGGTTGGGCTGCGACCTTACCTTGAGAGGTCGCCACCTTTAGTTTCCCCGGTAAGGGCTGAGCGACCTTGTTCCCCGGAGGTCAGCAAAAGTACGTCGATTTGGTGATGATGTCTGAGCAGGGGATGGAGAGCGTGACCTGTGGGCGGAATTGGGCTGGCGATGAGGAGGCGACTCGTGATAGAGAGACCACGTTGTTGAAGGTCCTCAAAAACCAGGGTCATCATGGCGAACAATGTAGTCGTCATTGGCACGGCGACCGTCGTACCCTGGCCGAGACGGGCGAAGCGATGTGTCGCGGTACCAACAATGGCGAGCTATACGGCCGGCACCACCACAGTTGAAGCAGAGAGGTCGCCGATCGACGGTGCGCCAAGCGTCCGTTCTGCGAAATTGTGGGCGTCTTATGTCCTCTCGTGGTGGTGAGTAAGGCGCGGCAAGTGGTGGCTGGTGGCATGGAGACATTGGAGGCATGGGCTGACGTCTGAAAGCCTCCTGCAATGGTTGCGACGAAGGTGCGGCTGTAGGTGGCTGGTAGTATGGTGTAATAGGTGGGACGGCTGGTGGTCGGCGGACAGCGTCGGCGTAACTCAGTTGACGCTGATCGCGACCGAGATCAGCTGCTAAAAAGCGCGCCTAAGTTCGCCACCAACGACTGCGGCGACGGTGGTCACTGGTGTATCCACTGGAGGAGTCCAAAGCTTCTGAATTTCTTCGCGGACAATATCTCTGATATGGTCACGCAGGGAGCCTTGACTGTCCAGAGTCACTGAAGTCGCGTTGATTGGGGTGGTAGTGGACGAGCGATCATACTGCCTCGATCTTTGGTGCAGAGCACGCTCAATGGCAGTGGCTTCTCTTATAAAATTGGCCACGGTAGTTGGGGCATTGCGCACAAGTCCAGTGAACAGTTGTTCTTTCACGCCTCGCAAAAGGTAGCGCAACTTCTCCTCGGACATGTTGGGATCAGCCCGACGACAGAGGCGCGTCACGTCTTCAGCAAACATTGCCACAGTTTCGTTAGGTTTTTGAAGCCTTAACTCGAGCAACTGCTGAGCCCGCTCTCGACGGTCGACGCTAGCAAAAGTGTCGATCAGCTGCTGACGAAAGTCATCTCATGTGGATATACGGCCTTCTCGATTCTCAAGCCACGTGTGAGCGCCATCATCGAGAGTGAAATACGTGCGGGCGAGCTTCTGTTGAGCATTCCAATGGTTGATGTCGGCAACGCGTTCGTAATGCTCAAGCCAATCTTCAACATCTTCGTGTGGGGCACCACTGAAGCGATCACGCACAAGTGGCTGAAGAAGTGTTAACTGGGCTGGATTGGAAACGGGGCTGCCTTGTATCCCTTGGACCAACTGTGGCTGGCTAGCGGAGGCCATTGGTAGAGGTACGTAATGCCTGGTAGAATGTTCTTCGAAGGAGGTCAGCTCAGGAGATAGGCCTATCAACCGCCAACTGAAGCGGTGCACTGGTGTCGTAACAGGTGGCTGCGTGTCGGGACTTGATGAACGGCTCCCAGATGGGGTTTTGAGCATCGGCAGGCTTGCTACCCAGCGCCTCCACCAATGTCGCGGTTCAACGCAAGCAGTGCACAGAGACGTTGAGTCCGAGAACCGACGGCGTGTGTTTTAATGCAGGAGCCAAGAGCAGGCGAGCAAAAACAAAAGCACGTCGTCTTCTTCAGTCCCCCTTATCACGAGGCTGTTGGCGCGCACATCGTCTTCGTTCTTTGTTTCCGGCGCGGCAATATATTGCCACCATTGATGAACGAGCCGCTGTGGCTCATACTCGTTTTGGGCTGCGAAGAAGAAAAGAACAATTTCGTTACTCTGGTTCAGGTGAACTCCTGGCTGCAGGTCTTGTTTTGCTCGTGACATTACTGGTGTAGGTGCTGGGTACGAGTACTTTGGCTGTGTCGGCCATCTTGGAGACAGCTACATCTCTCAGAGCAAGAAGCAGCCACCGCCTGCGTGGGTTACCCCCTGAATTTGGTTCCTTGGTATCGACAATTGGAAAGATGGCACCTCCGATGACAAGCCAGGCGGTGCAAACCAGCGATGCCCATAGCTTTCTTCTCACCCATGTATTTCACGTGCCACAGAAAACAAAGCCGTTCCATTGAGACATCTTCGAGGAAGTTGATGACTGGCTCGACCACTTTGATCGGGTTGCCAGTATCAATGAATGGGACGATGTTCGCAAGCTGCGCCGAGTTTACTTCTACTTGACGGATTCTGCGAAGACGTGGTACGAGAACCACGAGGGCTCCTTTGCAACATGGCAAGAGTTTAGCCGTCAGCTCCGTGACGCCTGTCGCAACACTGAGAGGAAGGAGAGGGCTGAACAAGCCATATCCTGCAGAAATCAGTGGCCGAACGAGCGAGAATCCATGTTTGTCGATGACATGCTTCGGCTCTTCAGGCGCGTGGACCCTGCCATGCCCGAGGAAAAGAAGGTGCCGCATTTGATGCGCGGAGTAAAAGAACAGCTTTTCGCTGGGCTCGTGCGCAATCCACCGATGACAGTCGCCCAGTTCATCAATGAGGCGACCACTATGGAACGTACGCTGCAGCAGCGGTCGTAACAATACGAACGCCAGATCCCGGCCATTGCATGCTCTATCGACTCTGACAGCGAGAGACAGGCCCTCGTTGACTTCATTCATAGTATTGTTCGGGATGAATTGCGACAGCTTCAGGCAGTGGGATCCCATCCACCTGTGTCAGCCCTCGCGGATGTAATCAGACAAGAAGTCCTGCAGGCCATCACACCCCTTGCCCCAAACGCACCACCGATTCCCGAGGCCGCAGGCCTGACATACGCAGAGGCATTGCGATCTCCTGCGCCACAGGCTACAGATCCTGCTATGCGGCCATGGTACCAAGCTATGAAGTCATTCCACGACACTGCTGTGAGCCCGCCTCTCAGCTCAAGGTTTTCGAGCACACCCACAGGAACTGTCAATACCGGCAACTAGGTCTCCACGGCTTCCATCCTGATGCTAGATGCCCGCGCTACGGTGAGCACCCCCGCGAAATCGAAGCCTATCTCATGGGCCAGCGAACTCTTTCGACTATTTAGCACCACCAGTTGAGAGCACCGTCACCTCGCCGGTCTACGTCACTCAGTTTGCCCTCATCGTCTTCCGCTCCTTTCAGGAGCCGGTCACCAAGTCTCCGCAGGAGAAACTAGGAACGGTGACTTCTGGGGGTGAAGTCGTGGCCCGGCAAACTGTAAAAGACCCTCCTTCGACGCAACGACCAGATGAGCACCATTCCAGTTTTGCAGTGTTTTCCGACAGCAGAAAGATTGTTTCCGCCGAAATGCCATCTTCGTCGACAATCATGCTGTCAAGCCCTCGTCGACACCGGTGCCGACTATTCCGTAATGAGCACCACACTGGCATCAGAACTGAGGAAGGTTACTACACCATGGTGAGGACCCCAGTTGCGCACGGCAGGTGGCCATCTGGTGATGCCTACCGGTATGTGCACGGCACGCATTCGTATACGTACGTCGACATTATCGGACTCTTTCCTCGTATTGCGCGTGTGCTCTTGGCCAGTCATTCTAGGAATGGACTTCCTTCGTGAATAAGGCGCCGTCATCGAACTCCGTCAATTACTTGTGTCGTTCGAGGATCCTTTTTGCGCTGCAACTCACAGTACACAATTCTGGAAAGGAGCGCTCCATGTTATCGACGAGTCTCTGACTCTCCCACCTCGAAGCTGCGTCTTTGTCGAAGTAGAATAGGGATAGCACATGTCTGACGCGGTAATTGAAGAGGCCAATTTGTCCCTCCTTATTTCACGACAAATCTGTGTTGCCCGAGGAATTATTCAGCCTAGCAACAGGCATGTTCACCTGCTGGTCACGAATTTCAGCGACAAATATCGCCACCTAACGAGACACACTGCAATTTTATATTGTGAAGAACTTGCCCATGCCGATTATTCGTCCACGTTAGCTTCATTGTCATCGAATTGCCGCCCTGACGAGGCCTTCGCGAGCACTCTTGACGTAAACGAGAGACTACCTTCGGCTCAACGAGGAAGCCTTTTGTGGATACTCAGCTCATTTCAAGACTGCTTTCCCACTACGTCAAAGGTTAAACAGCATCGTATCATCACGGAACCCACCGAGAGGCCCATTCGACAACAAGCCTATAGGGTGTCGCAAAAAGAACAAGACGCTACACGTGACCAAGTCCAGCAGATGCTTCAGGACGACGTCATCCAGCCATCGACCAGTCCCTGGGCTTCGCCAGTTGTGCTAGTAAAGAAGAAGGACGGTACGTTGCGTTTTCGCGTTGATTACCGTAAACTGAACAAGGTCACTAAAAAAACGTTTATCCTCTACCCCAGATAGATGACTCGTTGGACCGTATACGCAACGCTAAGTGTTTTTCCTCCATGTATTTGCGTAGCGGCTACTGGCAAATCGCAGTGGATGAGCGCGACCGCAAAAAGACGGCGTTTATTACTCCCGACGGCCTCTACAAGTTTAAAGTGTTGCCTTTTGGTCTATGCTCAGCGCCAGCTACTTTCCCAAAAATGATGGATACGGTTCTCATGGGGCTCAAATTGCAATTATGTCTTGTTTACCTTGATGACGTCGTGGTCTTTGCAGACACGTTTGAACAACACGTCCAACGCCTTCATGCAGTACTTCAGGCAATCAGAACAGCGGGGTTTTCTCTCAAACCTGAGAAATGTCATTTTGGATATAAAGAATTGAAGTTCCGTGGTCACATTGTGAGCCATACCGGCATCCGGCCAGACCCGCAGAAAACCCGCGCTGTTGCCGCCTTTCCCGTGCCCACAAATAAGCGCGACCTACGCCGATTTCGGAGGCTCTGCGCGTATTACAGGCGCTTTGTCAAAAACTTTTCGAAGATTGCTGAACCCCTCAACAAGCTTACAAAAGACGGTGTCTCGTTTGTCTGGAGTCCTGATCAGTGTCATGCGTTCGACACCCTCCGAAACATCCTCCAAGCTCCGCCTGTACTGGGTCATTTTGACTAAAGCGCTGACACGGAATTACACACTGATGCCAGCAACGTTGGACTAGGAGCGGTATTAGTTCAACTGGCATAATGGCGTAGAACGCGTGATCGCTTATGCAAGCAGAAACGTTATCCCCAGCGGAGAAAAACTACTCTGCAACCGAAAAGGAATGCCTCGCTGTTGTCTGGGCCATAACAAAGTTCCGCCCATACTTGTATGGCCACCCATTCAGGGTAGTTGGCGACCACCACTCCCTTTACTGGCTCGCAAATCTTAAAGATCTTTTAGGTCGTCTAGCACGATGGAGCCTTCGGCTACAAGATTTCGATGTCACCATCGTCCAAAAATCTGGGCGAAAAACACACCGACGCCGACTGTCTCTCACATGCACCGGTTAAAAAATGCCAACACTGACCTTGAAGACGACGACACTTTTCTTTCTGTTCGTATCAGCAACCCGCTTGGCTGACCAACAGCGTCACGACTCGGAGCTCATTTCGCTCATTGACTACTTGGAAGGACGCAGTTTCCCACCCTCATCGAAGCTTTGCACGCTCGCTATCCTCCTTTTGTTTC
>WOVY01005310.1:0-149533 GCA_013436015.1 Rhipicephalus annulatus
CCGCTGGCGCGCCAAAAAGGACCACTTCTAAATTGTCCACGCTTTCGTGGTGCGGTTCGGGGGGCCGATCCTTCGGCCCTTGGAATTAGCCCGGCGATCGCCTCCCTAATTAACGGGACCTTTGTGACAGATGACGACATCTCGTTATGACACTTGGTGTGACACGGCCGTAGCCTGATTTTTTTTTGGGGGGGGGAGTCAACCATACGTTATGTTACTATGTATGTTCGTCCGCGTGAGTTTGCGTGTATGCGTGTATATTAACGTAAGTAAAATCGAAAAATTTCAGTAGTATTCTACCCCCCCCCCCCACAACCATCCTGGCTAAGCCACTGTTATGCGACGTCCCTAAGGTGTCACAAGTTTTGGCGTTTCCAACGTAATTCAACTGTACTTTATGTATGTTTGTCCACATGGGTTTGCATGTGAGCGTGTTATAGACGCAAGCAAAATCGAAATATGTTGGTAGAATTCGACCTCTCCACCCCTGGCTTCACCACTGTTATGTGATGTTATGAAGGTGTCACAAGTAATAGCGTTTCATACGTAATCACGACGCCATACGGTGATGTCATCACGTTGTATTTTATGCGTCATTCGTGTTGACGCTAAGGGGCGCCGGCGGTTATTCTTCGCGTTTGATGAGACATCCAATGCTTTGCCGAAGATGCATATTGTGCAATACACAATTTAGCTCTGTTCGACGTACGAGTTGCCAATAATTCTATATACCTTCATGCCAGTCGGTGCAGTCAACTTCCAAAATTGTCACACGTGGATAATTATCAGAGAGAGAGAGAAATAAATAAAAGGAAGAGACAGGAAGGTTATAACCTAGAACAACTGGTTTCCTACCTCTACAGGGAGGGAGAAATAAGGGTCGGCAAGAGGATAGAGTTAGATAAAATAAATTAGTAAAAATATACACATGCACACACATGCAGGGTGCTCCGATCACAGTCGTTTGGAGAGATCGGCTGAACGCAGGAATCGCAGGAGCGCCTTCACAGCCTTCTTCTGCGACAGGCTTATCAGATGTCCTGTCGTACCATATGACGAGTGGCTCTTGCGAAACGGATGCCAATGAGCTGGGCCAGTGAATTGGAGTCTATCGCAAGCAGCACAGCGTCGACTGGCACTGCTAAAGTACTTCGTATACCGGCGCTATGACGTTGCGTAACACTGTAAGGTGCAGAACATCGATTACATGTGTAGAAAGCGCACAGCTTAACACGGAGGTGCCCAAAGTGCAGGGACGAGGATGGAGGAAAGGTCGACCTATTTATAACACCTAATGTAAAGGCGAGTGGTAAGCTGAGTGCATCGGATGTACGTATATTACCTAACTATATACGCATTATACGCATATAGTTGTTATACGCAGACATATTGAGCATTGTGTTATATCATGACCACAATTTTCCTTTTCAATTTGGCAATTTGGAAAGTAGTATAAAAGAACAGCCAGAAATAAGGCCCTTTACTCAGGCAGTACCAAAAGCGATGAATTACGCGTATAGAGGTGATCACCATAAAAAGGATGCAACGCTTAATCGTTTGATCGATGTAGCGCTCCTTCTTCGAATTTCTTCGGCTGTGATGCCTTCAATTACGCGAGCAAACTCAGCTACAAGAGCATTTATTTCTGCGTTAATGCAATCCTTGCTCACGCATCTTTTGAAAATTTAAGCGACCACCGCATCGCATTTCTGCTGGGCGGCTTTGTTGATTTTAAGCTGAATACATTACAGCCCATGCTTGTCGGTGGGGGTCACAAAATCAGGTCGGGAGGCAGCTGCTTCTACACTGCAAAAGAGTCATATATACTATAATCTACGTTCTCATATGACATTCGACAATGACCTGCTTTGATCTTTGAAAGGAGAGCTTGCATTGTTCTTTTATCTACACTAACATTCACGCGACGCTTCATTGTTTTGTATATTTTGTGTATAAAAGTCCAAGGGCCGTCCTGTGGATCAAGCGCGACCGAAAGAGCGGTGACACGTTCTGGTGACCCTTAACTAGTCAAATACTCATAATTAGACTACTGCAAGATGGGGCGGTCGACAGAAGAGGCACCATCGACATGCTGAGGTGCTTGCAGTGACTTCGTGGTGCGCAGGCTCTGCCCAGCCTAAGGTCCCTTGATAGCGCATCCCGAAGCTCTCCACCACACTCTACGATCACGTAACAGGCGCAGCAGATGCATAGCTGCATCTGAGCACAGCGCGCTGGGGACGAGCCTCCCGCTGTCTTCTTCCACTCCTGTATGATGCTATAAGTCGCATGCTATATCTAATTTTGTGGGCTTGTCATGTCTATGCTGTACGGGAATCGTTGCAGTTTTACATAAATTACGACATGACAACGTTTGTCTGTGAATGTACTGACCTCACTCTGTAGTAACAATTACTACATAAAGTAATGGTAATTACATTTACATAGGGGGATTCATGCAGCATGCCCTGATTGCATGCACAAAAATAAAACACCAAATAGCAAATACATCCTGCATGATGCTTTAAAAAAACATCTAGAAAATGCCTCTTCAAAGACAACGCAATGCATTAGATATTTTTCGTGTCCATCAATCTCTACTATAGAATGGAATTTAACACGATGAGTTTAAAACAATTTCTAACTTATCTTAAAAACAAATTTTAGCTAGACATTAGACAATATTTACGGCATTTTTTAGACCTTTAGCTTGTATTTTGTGACGTCTTCTACGCGTTTGCATTGTCTCTGATAAACGCTCATAAAACGTCAATTATCCATATTGAGTTACCTGCGTAGTAGCGTGCGGTGTGACCTGCTATGCTACGAATAGGTTTATAATCAGTCCTTTGCTGTTTTTTTTTCTACCTTTCTTTTTTCATTGTCAGAGTTGAGACAATACACAGTGCGTCACTCGATTCCCTTTTTTGTTTGTATGTTTTCAAACTCTCAAATGGAGCAGCATCTAAAGCATGCCCCTTCCGTTCTCTCAACGAAGACCGTCGGGTTTAGGTATACGTACTATGGCGAGACCATGGCCACTAACAGTGCAGGGCATGGATCATCGGAATCAGGACGCACTCATTAACATTGTAAAGGAGTATACGCAATGAGACTGCAACACGACCGCTATGTTAGGCCACCACGCTGTATGAGCTGGCGCATATTAATTAAAACATTTGTTGCTGAGTGAGACGGTACAGCTCTTTAAATTACCAACTCTTTAGATAATGAATGATCGGCGCTGAATGTTGGTGGGGCGAGTGCCTCTTTTCGCACTCATCGCAGGTCTCCTCGACTTGACTGCACTTTCTGCAAATATCTCATGAAACTGTCGTGCAAGTGCCGCGCCAGTTACTCTAGTAATAGCGTCGCACGACACTAGCAGTTTCGATGCAGTGGTTAAATCGAGCGCAAAAGTGCAGCCACATAATTTACCTGTAGCGCTACTTGCACAAAACGAGAACTCGCGGGAAAGCTAGTGCTGAAGTACCGATGAACTCGCATAGCACGACGCCAAATTGAGTGCAGAAGCGCAAGTGGTGCGAGCTGCACTTGCCAAATCGAGGGCGAAAGTACAGCACTCTTCAACTATTGATGAAAGTGTGGTCAAATCGAGGAGACCTCCTGCCAACGCTCATGACCACAAGAGCCCTTGTTACAGCGATGGTGCAGGATTAGCGGGTGCCACGGAAGCAAGAACGAATGGACGGACGAATGCTTCGCCCCCCCCCCTCTCCATCATTCACTCCATGGATATGCTGTCAATTTTTTTACTACGTTATCCACAGCACTGGCCGACATTTTTAAAAGCGAAGCATTTCTTAGTGAACTTCGGTGACATTGAGCTCTGCCTGCCTGCCTGCCTGCCTGCCTGCCTGCCTTGCCTGCCTTGCCTTGCCTGCCTTGCCTTGCCTGCCTTGCCTGCCTGCCTGCCTGCCTGCCTGCCTGCCTGCCTGCCTGCCTGCCTGCCTGTCTGTCTGTCTGTCTGTCTGTCTGTCTGTCTGTCTGTCTGTCTGTCGGTCTGTCTAGCCACCTACAACTTTTAGCTCTCCTGGCAGTTTCCATAATGGTATCGATACCAAGCTTGGTATACCACGCGCTGGTCGTGCCGGTTGCGCCTGGCGTCTGACTATATATATAGTGCTCGCGATTTGCTAACGTAGCGTCGCTGTGCCCAGCTTGCACGCGCGTCAACGCTACATTGGATAATTGAAGTTTTTGCGCACACACACAAGGACACAGAAGAAGGGAACACAAGGACCAGCGCTTCTGTGTCCTTGTGTGTGTGCGCAAAAACTTCAATTATGCAGCAGTACCAACTAGCCCGTCTTTCCGTATTATTGCTACATTGGAGTATATTGGGCCCTTCATGACGCGCTCGCGGCCGTTTTGCTTGCTCCACATATACCCAATTCGGTGTTTCGTGACGTCAATGAATGACGAAATATATGACTGGTGCAAACATGATAATCCTGACACGCGTGTCATGTAAGAACATGACAACATACCACGCTCATAGCGTGCTCGCGGCCATTTTGCTAGCTCCACATATACTAAATGTGGTATAACGTGACGTGAATAGATGACGAAGGTAAGCGGCACATCCTAGCATGGTAATCATGACACGGAAGTAATTTACGGTATCATATACCTCCACCTCGTATCATTGTGCTGATTTTAGAGTGACATATCAACCCTTCTCATTCGTGCTTTGCATATCATCGATTCCCACTGTACCCATCCCTCTCCCATGCGCAGGGTAGCAAACCGGCTGCCTATAGGCTGGTTAACCTCCCTGCCTTTCTTTTCCCTCTATTTTCCTTCCTTCCTTCCCACTGTATGTGGAATCTGCCATTTTTTTTTTTTATAGACAGCAAATACCTGGGAAAACGGTCTATAGATGGTTTCAACGTCACAAGCGATCTACCCCAAAACACTTCCGGTCACCTCATTCACCAGCTCCTAACATCGAAACTGAAAGCACGTTTTCAAGTTTTTTTGTTTTTTTTTCAGGAAAAAGGAAAGTATCGTATTAGTTTTTCAGTAAAGAAACGAGCGTCAAGCTCAAGGGAATCTCTTATAGTTTTTATGCAGCTCAAAGGAACATCTGTTCGAATATATTTTGCCTAATAAGATAAGAGAATAGAAAATGAGCGGACTATATTCTAAAGCTCTTCTTGCCCACCGATGCTATTAAGGCACATAGGTAGACGAAACCGAATGTCATCAAGGGCGTGTGTTTGAAAACAGTGAAAGGGTCTCATCAGGCAGTGACATTAAGCGTGGCCCCTTAACACGGCCAGCCAGAGAGAACCTAAGATTCTGGGTAACGTTTCTCTCAAGAGGAAGCCGCAGCTCGCTCGGGGCGTAAGAGACGAGCGAGGTGCGCGTTCACTTCGGCATTACTGGTAAAAGAGCCTCTTCCCACTTTATTAGATGCGAAGCAGCTCATTGACTAGCCTGTGTGACGCTGTCCCTCCGTACGAACACGCCGCGTGCGCGTTGTTGCGGGTCCAAGTAGGTGACGCCGCTGCTGCGCGTTGACGTCCCTCTTCCTCCTCTGCCGCACGCTCACCGCGGCGCCCGCAGCTGCCTCCTCGTCCGTTCGCCCGGAACACTTGCCTCTACCGCCGCTCGCTACACCGCCGACGCGTCGGTTCATGCGCACTAAACCTGACGCGCGCCTAACGCACGCGTTGTCACTTACAAGGCCTACGCCAGCCATCGCTTACGCCACCCGTGCGCGACGCTGCTGATTCGCATCCCATGAGGATTCCCTTCCGGGAGACTTTCTAAGTTCTTTTTTTTTTTCACTTTGCGCTGTAGTTGTTACGGACACCGGCGGCGGTGGGGGCCAACTACGGCGCACGCGACCCTTGTGATGGTCTCATAACAGCTTTCGCTGTAAATTTCTCAACACGAATTTCTGAACATAGATATGCTCCCTTCTGCATTTTGCGTAACAAAGGCCATCAAGATCAAGTTATCCGCTCTCCGGATTAGACTTGATCGCGATAAAAAGTGACGATCTAGCTCAGGCGCGTGGCCAGAAATTTTATGCGGGGGGGGGGAGGCAGTGTATTGATTTCAGGGAGGGCACCCCCTCAGAATGGTCCTTTTACGCTCTCTATGCCATGGCGAAAAACATTTCAGGGGGGAGGGGAGGGGGGCACGGGTCCGTTGTTTCATTCCCTTACTATCCTGAGCTAGCTAAACACATATAGTATCCATTGATGCCCACTTGATAGCACGGATGGGCTTAACGCGCGCTAGCGTTTTTGCCACCATGCAGCAACAAACGCAAAGCTTCCTTCAATAACCCACTGACCTAAAAGGAAACCTTAACGCCTGCCTCTCCCACTCTCTCTGTTTTTTCTGTGATAAATCCATCGATCGACAGACGCGGACGGGTGATAGGCCACACGCGTATACTTATATTCGAGGACAAACGTACCAAGGAATCAAGATTTCTTGAAAAACATTATTGTAGCATAGCCTAGCTGGACCTGGAGAGATAGCCTGGAACAAACACTTTTAGGCTTTCTGTAGTTTTTGTCATTCTGCAGTTATTCATTAACTTAGAAGGTTCATTATGCACTAGCAGATCGAAGGTTCATATTAACCCTGTATAGCCTTAGCGCAAGTCATTATGAGCATGAAATAAAGGGACATAAACAAAAAAGCGAGAAAGGCACGTAGGTGACAGATCGAGATATCAATATAAGGTTATTACGCACCAAAAAACTCGCCTAATCGGCAGTACTTGTCGCATGAGCCGTGGAGCCCGTGTCCTGGAGACAATTGCCTCTACCGGAGCGCAAAGCGACACACAATGCTACCCGAGCCGCGCGCATACGTATACCGTGGAAGAAGACTCACGTGGATGGCGCGTCGTTCTCGCGTGTCAGGTGTACGGGATGCGGCGGCAACGGCGGCGGTTTCTCTTCGTCGCCGGGAGTGCTCGCAGGGGCGCCGCCATTTGCCCTAACGCCTTTCGACGTAGTCGTCACGTTCTCGTAGTCCTCACTCGCGTACGACGACGTCGGCTCGGACACGGAGAGACACTGTACCGCCTTGCGGAGCTGCTCGGCCCTCCGTTGGTACAACTCGGAAGAGTCCAGCGACAGATTCATCGTTTTTGCACGACTGAACACGCGAGACAACACGTGGAACTGCGGTCAAGTAGAGCAGTCAGCTCACCGGTCGTCTTTTCGAGGCCTGCCGCAATCGCATATAAGAGCGGACCGTTGAGATACGGTAAACAGACCCTTTCCTGGCGCCTTGACATGCGATAAAGAACGACGCGGAGGCGCGCGCGCCTCTAGCTGTCCCGGGAACGCGGGGTTCCTTTTCCCTCCGCGTCATTCACGTGTGGCGCCCGTTCTTATTCCGCGTGGAAACCCGAAGTTGCGCAGCGTAGTTGTTCCTTGTCTGAAGCACTTGGGATCAATTTTTTCATCGCCTCAAGTCTCCGAAAGAAGAAAGCTCGTCTGCTGATGTAGAATGCAACTGCAGTGAATATGGTGCGCTGTAACATTTATAATGCTTGCACGAAGCTATGAGTACTCGTTTCGTACCAAAAGCATGCATGGTGCTCCTTAAAGTATGGTGGCTGCGCAAAGGACAGAGCTATAAACATAACCGATAGGAAGGTTGAAATCAACGCCAAATTTCTCTACTATAGTCAATTGATTTAATTCTATTATGGTTTGTTGAATGCGCCAATGCTTGGGAAACAGGACGTCATATGTAAGGAGGACGCACAGAAAGATCAGTTGCTTACTATACGTTTGTTGTATGTGTGCGCGAAAGCGTATGCGACATTTTTACGAAAAAAAAAATAATATAAGTGGTGCTTAACTGTGTCAACCTACAATGCGAGAGTGCCATGGCTGAACTCCTTCACCCTGAGAGTTTTGCAGCTTGTATGCATATATACGTGCGTCCGAATACACCCACACGCGTGTAGTACTTACAGGGCCCATTAGGAAAATAGCGCGCATGATTTTATTGTGACGCGACTATCCGTGGCAGCGCGGTAAAACTGGTCGGGCAGTGTGTGTGTGTGTGGGGGGGGGGGGGGGGGTTGCCCTTCTAACGCAACCTGTCGTCAGTTAACTATGAGCAGTGCGGGCGGAAGACGGGCTTTCGCGTGAAACGAATGTTTCGACTTCGTAACACGGCGAGTGCGTTCGCTTCAACAGCGATATGCTGCCAAGTTTTGCCTGAAGCTTGGAAAGAATGCTAGTTAAACATTTCAGATGCTTCAAGGGGCTTTCAAAGACTACCACATTTTAAGGTCACACTGCGAAAGGTGCCGCAAGGCGTTCAAGGTGGGCCGAGAGGAGGTCACCGACGAACTTTTCTGGACGCTATAACCAACGACCAGAAACAGCAGAAATCTATATCGCGGGCGCGAAGTTTTGCGTTCCGACCGTCAATTGAGCATCCATCAAACTCGTTTTGTAACGCAGGAAAAACTCTCAACGCTGCATTTTACTAGAGGTGCTGCAGAGATTAAAACGCCGGGCTGTGCGCGTGACATCTGACATCAAAGACAGGTCCACCATGCATGTGAATGCTCCCAGCCACTCGTCCTTAATCGTTGCCAACTTCCTGGCCGAGAGGAATGCCATTTCGCTTGCAGTCCCGACTTGGCTCCGTGCGACTATCATTTCCTTTCTCGGCTGAAAAGAGAGCTGAAAGGAAAAGCATATGGAAGAGTGTGAAAACACCCAAAAGCATGTTATAACGTTCCTGAGAGGCATCCCCGCTGAAGGCATTCAAGGCAGGTGCCTTGCCAGAAATGTTGTTTTTCGAGGGCACACCCTTGATTTCGGGAAGGGCAACCCCTTAAAATGGTCATTTTTCGTTCTCTATGCCATGGCGAAAAAAAATTTCGTGGGAGGGGGCACGGGTCCGGTGTCACGTGCCCCTGATGGGCCTTCCACAAGTGACAGATATGTCTTCGCAAGTCTATTCATGCAGGAGAAGAGTATTCTGAATAAGTTTAGCCATTTGTAGAGGTTCCGCCAATAAATGTATTTTCCCTAGAAATTGCGCATTACCTTTTAGCGGACGCTATCTGGGTCCGGACTACACATGAGCTAAATCAGGTATACACAATTGCCCTAAATAGCTAAAGTGTTTGCGATTCTGTCTTCAACTGCGAAAATCTCGTAAAGCTGTGCGCGATTGACAGGCCAGATCATGCGTGCACTGCTTATTTCAATAATCAACTGCTAACTTCAGTGTTATAGGTAACGCCTACTTAAACAATTGTGCCTTTCCTACCTTCGTATTCTCTTTTTAAAAATAAACTGCTAATCATTTCAACCCTTTTTCTGTTTCTTTTTTTTTCAGATAACTTGCCCAAAAGTTATCTTACCTTACATATATATGCCTCCGGTCGGGATTGTGCTATAGGTGCTTTGGTAACATAATTCGACAGTGCACTGTGCAACGGCCATCTGCTTCACAGTAGCGCACCGACGGAATGCGGGGTGAATGGATAATCAAAGGTTCTAAATAGCCTCCTGCACCTCCCCCTCCTACTTTTTTAGTGCATGTACGTCTAAAACCTCGAGAATTTATTTGTCAGCAGATTTCTTGCAAAAATAAATTGTTGGTGATCTAATGGAGGTCGCCGACTTTCGGGCAGGGCTCGGAGTAGTGCAGCACTCCCACCACTAGTCAACCGGACGCTCTTCTAGGTAAAACGGCACTGAAGTGAAACACTAAATTGCTTGATATTGATAAATTATTATCTGAGAATCTCACTATTAACATTGCGCGCAAAGGTTCATCATTAGGCCCAAAAAACATAAAATATTACACTTGAATTTTGCGCCGTGTAATTCTTACCGATAAGTCAACGACTGTATACAAAGTACATTAGATTTCATATTTTTGGAACATTGAGCCACGGAAATTCTTAAAATTTGCTATCTAGACTGTTTGGTTTTCTGTTTCACAGAAAACAATAATGTGAGTTATATTTTTTTTTGCCAAGTTTGTCAGACATTTTGGAGAACCAGCGCGGGAATTTCAAAGCGGCGCACAGTCACCTTTCTTCCTTTGCTCTTTTTCTGGCTTCTCGCCAAAAAAATATGGTGTTCTTGCTGCTGTGGCAGAGCATCTTACTAACGACATGACATTTCATTAGAAATTTTTTTTTATTGTAGCGAGTTCAGCGTCCGTGTCATCTCTCGTTCAATCCGTGTCTCTATTTTAGCACTGTTTTTATATCCCAAGCATGAACCACCAACGAGCCCAACGTTCTCTTCTAGGGCATAATATTTTTCTTTCATGTCCCTAACCACCTGTAACACACCTGACTTTGCTGTTCTTTATTCTGTATCTAAAATTGGCGGTACAACAGTACAACTATTACGCGCAAATGCTGCACGGAATAGTTTGCAATGATAAAGAAAGCGACACAGGTTTAACGCTCTTCATCATATACGGGCTGTCTTATTAGTATACATAGCAAGCCACATATCAAATTGTGCTGTAGGCGCCTGCTTTATTTCCGGCAGGAGGCGAAGCTGATTCGGTACAGTCATCAGACGTAAGCGCCATTTAGAACCGTTCTAGGGTGTCACATTTGCGTCGGCATCGACGCAGTTGATGCTTCGCGTGAGTATACATTCCGCTGCAACCTTTTATTCAGAACTCATGATGTAAAATTTACGTGACCGCTAACGCAAGCTTGCACCGGAACCCATGACGTTTTCCGATTGTTCAAAGAAATCCCTTTGTTTTCAGGTTGTCCCACGTTTTCCTGGTCTCACTATGGCACAGGATGACGAGAGGTGAGTAACTCGCAAAAGTAGTGGTGGTTGGTGGCCGGGATAAACCAGCTTTTAGGCCCGTGCGCGCAGATTTGGGTGCACGTTAAAGTACCCTAGGTGGTCGAAATTTCCGGAGCCCTCCACTACGGCGTCTCTCATAATCATATGGTGGTTTTGGGACGTTAAACCCCACATATCAATCAATCAAATCAATGGGATCAACCAGCTACAACACTATAGGGGAGGGGCGGGTAGCGGCATCCTGCATTGTTTCATTTATCGTCGCTTATGTCCAGGTCTGTCATCGATCGCGTGCACCTGCGCAGGCGCGTTTTAGAGCGATAGCTACACTCCTCCCGCGTACAAACCCAGAAAACGTTCTTGCGCACGCGTTTGGCCTTGAAGCGGAGTTTCCTCGCTTGTGCGTCTTCCTAGCAACGGCCATGCGCAGTTTTGGTTTGATCTGAGGTAACAGGTGCGAAGAAAACGCTTTACGACGAGAGAGAGACACAGGGCTCCACCTTCAGCAGGTTTATTCAAAAAAAAAAAAAACAAACACGAGTGCTGTTTATGCCGACAGTGCACCTGTCACATTTTATCGCTGCACAATCGCACTCAAAAGTTGCAACTCTCTCTTTTATAAAGCTATGCGGGCTACACTCACGAAAACTTATCACCTGCTTCAATTATTTTTTTTCCTCAATTATTAATTTATTCCACTTCCTTCTCCCGTCTCTTGGCAGTTACAGAGAACGCCCGATTGCTTTCCAAGACACCCATGTTTTTTCTTGGAATAAATCTGTTGGAACTAGTATAGGAAGCGGTGTCGAGTGCGCACCTTTTACCTCAGATCATGCAATACCAAAAGTCTGATAACCCTACCTCGAAACCTCTAGTACTGTTGCACGACTACCACGCTGCTTGCCGTGCGGCCTACCGCGTGCTTTCTGCAGGAGTTGCAGCTGTCGTTTGACTAGCTTGCTCTAACCGCATTCAGCTATGGCACTTTTTCGCTTTAGGATGTGCTTCACAACTTTACAGCGCCAGTCTGCCGAGCAAGATACAGTACTTCTGCGAAATAAGGGAAAAAAAAAAGAAAATCAATTTTTGCCAGCAGCCACAAGTAGCCAATGCCAGAAAAATGGACGAAGCGGGTAGCCTTTTACTCCTTTCGTTGGAACGGTGTCATTGCACAGCTTCACAAAAGGGAGCTAGTTATACTCTGCATAATTGCACCGTTTAGTGCTTATGAATCACTTGCCAAGGCAAGCTTATTTCGAGGTGCTGTGATGTCAAGTAACAGGCAGGCAACAGTTTGTCCAGTAGCAAAGGGCTGCTGGTGAGAACAGTGAAGAACCAGAAATGCGTTGCTTTCCACTGATACAGATAGACACACATTCTCAGCGTTCGCACACCACATTTTAAGAGTGAAACATTTCAGACTCTCCCGATGCGACACAACAGACAGGCGAAGTGGGCTTGGCCAGAAACTTTTCGCCAATTGCATGAGGCTATCAGCAAATGCGGTGCAAAGGTATGGAATATACTTAAGTTGTAGTGATCGGGGTGCACCTCGCACAAGCAAAATCTTTCACACTGGCAACAGTGTATGCATTATTCCCTGTAACACTGCAACATGCGTCACAAGACAGAAGACGAGCACCAAATCACTTAATTAGAACATCATTTATATCAATTGCCTAATTAGAATTATAAATTAGTCTTGGGTTCATCATTAGGCACTTGTCTCAGCTCACTATAAAGTATTAACAGAGTGAAGCTTGGGAACTGGTAAGCTGACGCGATCTGTGTAATGAAACTACACATTTGTATAACAAACCATTTGGCATAGTATCTGTACTTCAATTAAGAGTGATGACATAAACCACGGCAAATTATTTACTTTACAGGAAGCTACATAAATTACCTGGTAAGGCATTACACTGGCGCAATGAGCTAATCGCAGCTATGACCTCTTTAGAAAATAATGCACTGCATTACATATTAAAAAAAAATGTGCTAATCCGAAGTTTACTAATACACATTGGTTTAAAACAGGGTAGCTTTATTGTTTTCGTAAAATAAAGGTGGCACAAAATTGCTGCAAATCTATACAAGCATTGACAACAGACATTAAACATGCTCTAACAGTATGCTAAAACAGCACCGTCTATGACAGAGGTTAGTACAGACAGACATATGTAACAAAGGCACCTATTGCATGATGCGCGTTAATGAAGCAGTCAGGTGATGATTCTTAATGGGTACAATGAATAATTATGGCATTATAATCTTTCACATTATAACAAAGACGTGTGGCATAAATCAATGACAACAGTTCTAAATGTTTGTTCTTACACGGCTGCATAATCCTGATTTTCAGTGCTTCAAACTAGGATCTGTGCTTCACACATTCATGCAGCTACATTCGAAATATATAAGGCATATAACGCTGTGTGCAAAAACACTGGCGAGCAACTGCTGAACAAAGGCCTGCTGTATTAAGACACTTGAAGTATGTTAGCTGCAGGCACATGCAAAAGCCAGCCCATTCCAGACACTAAGTGCTGGGAATTGTCCCACCTCCTAGACAGGACATATATTTCAGCATTTCGATTTTTGGGCAACAATGTGCGGCATCGAATTGAACACTTCAAAAACATGCACATATAAACGGGAACAGCGGTATAAATAGACCTGCCATCTTATTAAGGCACAGGTAATAACAATGTGCGCCACTATATTTATTGGTACCTGTGTCAGAGCTACCAGTCAACACTTCTGGCACCTTCATTGCTATAAGGAGTGATTACGCATAAACTTAGTCGGCTATCATGAATAAACAGTGCGAGTGTGTACTTTGTAAGCATTAAAAAGCAAATCTATATGTGATCAGCACCAGCTATAAATAAATCACTGAAAACTTGCTGGTATCAAAGGTCATCCTCTACAACTGTGTTGAACAAAACTACAAGTTGTGACCATCAGGTAGGGTTACAACAGTCAACTGCAATTTGTGAAATAGCTAACATAGACCTAACAAATGTAAAGCAGGTGAGAGTGGGCGGTTGAATCAGAACTGAAGACTGAACATAATCAAGCACTTTATAAGCCTGTCTGCTGTCCATACCCTACCTTTGTACTGCAGTTAGCTTTTTGTAAAGTGGGTGACATAAGCTACGTCATTATGAAATCAATGCTCCTTAGCTTTTTTTTCTTTCTTTTTTCCTGGAAATAGTCATGGCAGAGAAGCCCTGTGGCACAATTTATCTTTTTCATTGGCTGATTGTATGAAACCACGGTTTCGCGCAATAAAACAAAGCTCATAACCTTAATATAGCCCAATTGACTAACTGCACGAAACTTTAAGCTACAAATCAAGAACACCTCTTACTTCATTCCCAGCCAGACAGAAAATGAGTTCGCACTATTCGGACAGAACATCATGTTACCGTGCATAACAAATGCAACGTTTCTTCTCCCTGATACGCATACACTTTAATCAACCTTTCGGAGAATTTCGCTTTCTGCATAAGCAAATAAAGCACTATACAGCACACTATATGCCCACCTGTAAAATGCTTGAACAATAAATGCAAGAAGGCATGACTTTTTCACATGATGTTACGATGACATGCATCTCAATCATAAGACAAGCACAAATTTGCAGTAAAAGGCTAAAATGTCAGATCCAAAAAATGTCTAACAGTCAGATCATGACAACAGCAAGCTGGTAAACAGTAACAAGTGGTCATAACAATGCAGAAATTGACATAATATAGTTGTGATTGCACAAAAGAAACAGATCATGGCGGCAGTAAGAAGCTTCTCAATGCTCGAGCGCTTGCCATGAAAAAAGAGGCTGCGAAAGTAAGGACAAGGCAGGTAGGAAGTATGATGACGTATTGTCAGCAGCAGTTAAAATCTCTCAGACAAGTAGGTACGCTTGAGTGGATAAAGATGAAAATTACTCAAAGTTGTGGAAAAAAAAGTGGTAGCAATGATACACTAAGAAGAAATGATAGAAAAAAAGATAAATATACGAACTGCTGAGATTGACTGATGAGTCACAAGTCAGATTTGTGCGTGACACATAACACGCACCTGGCAAAAGTCACCGGCCTTTAATGTGACGTCGTGCCAGCCTACCGATCTGTGGGAAGCAACTTCGATGTGCGAATTTGAGGAGCATTGGACCTTGGTGTGTGTCAGAATAGACAGATTGAGTTGTGCTCAACATGAGAAGACTAGATAACGGCTTATCCTTGCCTCTGACATTCTGCAAAATACTACAGAATCTTAAATTGAGACAAAGAATAAGAAGAGCTGTGCATAGCTTATTATAAATGAGTTCCAATAAAACAAGAAAGAAAATCATTAATAATTAATGTGCAAATGAAATTTGATACAGAAGGCTTTAGTGAATTGTAAGAGAGAACATATCAAACTCTCTTCTTTTATGCCTGAAAAAAAAGTTCGTGAAACCAAAGCCTTTCTGCAGCAAACCCTCACTGTAAAAAACCCGTGAATGCAGAATGGTTCATAAAATTTGTTGAAAGAAAAATGAGATTCTAAAATGAAATTCATAATTGAAAATGTTATGATGAGATAATATATACCTCAGAATCTGACTGGATTTATGAAAACAGTGATGTTCTTTATAGCAGATAATTTCTACACTTCATATCTCCCATTCAAGAAACACATGAACAACAATGTAACCATGCTACTATGTATGAAATTAAGAAAATTGTGTGCCATCACTAATAGACAGTATTTTTCTCAAGTTGTAACATGCTCAAATAGTATAAATCTCTTAACAGGCCTTGCGTTCAATGGATGTCTCAAATTACATTGATGCTTTCAATACGAGACATCCCTGACGCCAGTAGGCATTTAAAGAGAATAGGAGGTGAAGGCCTGAAGTTTTAACAAGCAAATTATTTGCTCAATTCATTTTTGAAAGTATTCATTGCGAAAGCCATAACTTTAAGAAGGCACGAATGACTTTTCACAATTACTGAACTCTTAGCTCTTTTACCAGCACTGAAAATGCCCACTCTGAAAGCTAAAATATATTCGCCACAGGCAATGCCACTCACCTGCGAAGTTCAATTTCAAATATACTGACATCAACAGCAACAGCAGCATTGTTAACATGTAAACAACATCAACAAGTATATAAGAATCGATGCACAATTTAAGACCCTGGCTATGTGACAACTAGAGAACTGTGCGTAATATAGTAAATATATTACTCTTGTAAGCTTGGCACACTAGTTGATTAAAATGTTGCACAGAGCAAAGATAAGCTGCCTTGCTCTCCTTATGCACAGGGTTGCCAGGTGTTATTCTTTGAATTGACCTCGTAAGATTTCTTCAGTCGTTTCTTCAGATCACTCGGAAACTTTTCGAAGCACCGCTTGCAGACGGGCTTCAGGTCCACTTCAAAAAACTTAGTCCTGCAAAGAGAAATTGCAAGGTGTGTTTACGAGAAAAAAACAGAGGGCCTCTGCAATGAACTGTACACCAGTGTTGGTCTATATATATAGCACAGCCCAGTTTTTCACAATTCAAACACCCATTACATGTTTGGAACATCATAGTGATTGCAGACAATGTTTTCGAGGCACAAAATGCTTAATGCTTCAACAATCAACTGCTGTCAGAAAGGAACAGTGCAAGCCAGAAGGGAGGTGGTACTCAAGGAAACTAAATAAAGAGCCAGTAGAAGTCAATGCATATCCAGTCATCTCAATCCAGGGTAGAACCAACGAAACCTTGGATCTCTGTACAAGAGCATATGGGTCACCGGGAACCTAAAGCATCGGCCAAGGATCTACTATTGATGTGAGTACAGCAACGGCTGGTCAAGGGTATGCCAGATGTGCCAGCGAGCAAGTTGTGCTCGCAATGAAGCCACTCATTCGGAAGGCAATAAAGGGAAAAGGAAGAGCTGTGAATATCACGCAAGCAAGAGCAGCAAGAGCTCGCCTTAAGGTAAGTCTCATTTTATCCAAAATATTTCAAGCTCATAATAACTGTTGCGTTATTACATTCCGAAACCACAATATTATTACGAGCAATGTTGTAGTAGAGGGCACAAGAAATTTTGACCACTGACTTTTTAATGTGTACCTCTAGCATTTCGCCTTCATCGAAATGCGGCCACAGAATGCCGGTATTCGAGCCCGCAACCTTCAGGTCAGCAGTAGAAAACAAGCTCAACCTAGACAATAGGGAAACGTTTATATGCACCTTAATTTAAAACAGTGAAATAAGCTGAAACACAGCACTGTATGCGGAATCGGACTTATTTTTCAGCCCTCTTCCACATTCAGGCAAAGATGGTACCGCAGTACTTCAAAGCCACGCAGATTCAGTATCTGTTACCACGCAGTGAACAGAGAACTTTAGAATATTATGTCATGACAAAAAAATAAGATAGCCTCTATTGTGTAACATAGCGCTGTTCTTTGAGGATCATGGTACTTGTCATGCAAAAAGGCAGAATGCAAAACTAGAGAATTAGAAGAGCTCATTTTTCTTTGTCATACACAATAAAAATTAACAGAAAAGAATGCCAAGAACGGTATAGGGAATATTACTTGTAATAATTATGATATAAACATGAAGAAAGTGCAGGAAACAAAAAGATGGCTTTTGCAAGCAGGGACTGAACCAGCAACCTTCAAATTGTGCCCATGCTCTACTATGGAAGCTACAACAGTGGTCATCTTCCCCCCCCCCCCCCCCCCTCCTTCCTTTTATTGGGTATATCTGTGTATTTTAAAAAAAACTAACAGTGTTAGTCAGCGCCGATAGCAGCCATAGCGCAGAGTGTGGAACGCTCCGTGTGGGTCGAGACGTTTTGAACGAAATTTGCAGGTTGCGTCCCTGCTGGTGGCAAGTTATCTTTACTTCCAGATTACTTTCTCCACATTTATATCATTAATTACTGCAAATACCGTCCCCTATACTTTCCTTGGCTTTCTTGCCTGTTAATTATCACTAACAAATAAAAACTATAAGTAATCCAGTATTAACACAGGCAGATCCATAACTGTTGTTCATGCAGCATTCATGACTAAGCGATTAAAAAGAACGGCAGAGTTGCACATATCAGGCGTAACATGACCATAAGTAATATCTGACTCACTTCTGGCTCATTTTCTGGTCACACACCGAGCAGGCAAAATGGTGAACACACCAGGCCTTGTTCAGTGCTGTGAACACTGTGAGAGAAAAAAAAAAAGACCACAACATGAAGCTTGCCCCCTAGGAGCACAAAAGCTTGGGCAAGTTTGTATAGCATTACGGAATAAATTCACAGCAACAAAAAGAGGGACAGACAGAAAAGGAGTGGACATTATGTGCGCTGTTTCACATGAAACTGGATTCATTACAAAAAGAAAGCGGAAGAGGTAAACTACATTTCATAATGCACATGACCGCACACTTGCGCAGAGGGCTCACAAAAGCCACAAGAAGAACAACAAAGTCACTCAGGCATGATACCAGGTTTCTGCAAAAAAATTGAATTCACTGTCAGTAGATTGACAGAAGGTTGGCTGACACACACGTCTCACCTTTATTTTTGATTAGAGAGGCCTGGACAATCTCTCGTATTAGTTTATCGTCGTGTCTAAAAATGAGTCTGGTATATGAAAGGCCAGGTTCGCACCTGTATTCACTGCAGTGTAGTGTAAAGTGCAAGTAGGCCGTGCTTATCCCCACCAACTAAAGGATGGTACCATACCTACCTCCACCAAACTAACGAATGGCACTACACATTTTGGTCCACTTGATTAAATGTTTCACTCAAGGCCGCTGTGCAAGGTGACAAGAGTAAAGGACAGGAGCAAGTAGAAAAGTGCACCTTGTGACTTATGATGCAATTAAAATGATACCTATAATAAAAGCAA
This sequence comes from Rhipicephalus annulatus, assembly GCA_013436015.1. Taxonomy (NCBI): domain Eukaryota; kingdom Metazoa; phylum Arthropoda; class Arachnida; order Ixodida; family Ixodidae; genus Rhipicephalus; species Rhipicephalus annulatus. Next base: position 18,722 of record WOVY01005310.1, read on the forward strand.
AAAACACACTCTTACGTACCATCCCCACCAATGACATTGTTGCAGATGTAGCACAGGTTGCCAAATAGCTGGTGGTAGTGTGTCTCGCAGTAGGCTAAGCCCTTTTTCTCGTAGTGCCGGTGGCCAAGGAATGGCTTCTCGCACTTGGCACAGACGAAGTGCTACAAAAATAAAAGGATACGATCTTGAGAAACAGTCCCTTGAGCATCATCAGAAGCAGAAGCACTTGGTAACCTCAAAACCAAATTTCGGTGACTTTTATAAAGGCCAACAATATGTATGGTTAGAAGTGCCTACACGTATGCTCGCAAAACTTTTTCAAATTGTCAAAAGATCAATTCCACAAGAAAAGCTTATATTATTCTACAATAAAGATTATAAAAAATTTAAAAATAAAGAAAGAGAGAATAATGGAGATTCACGAGGAGCAAACTCTTTCGCAGTGTCTACATGTTGGAATTAGCACACATGTTAGATATTGCACAACGAAGCATCATTAATGTGGTTGTCTTACTCACATAGGTACTTCATTAATTTCACAGTTACATTTGTAGAGTAAGAGCAATGCTTTACTCAAAATGTTCCCACAGGTAATATGTAACTATCGCTAATGTGCAAATTCAGATGCGGGCGACAATTTCTCAGCCGAGAAAGAAGTTGTACAGTATGCTGCTGGTATTTACACATTGTCCATGTTTGAATTTACGCTGAAGTTCTCAAAGAAAGTAAATCAACGTAATCTGTTTTCTGCACGCATGTAAATTTTTAAAAGTGGAATCGTCACTGTGTTGTGCTTACTTTCAGTGTTATTTCCTGTTTGGCATCATTATTATCTCTGTTTATCCCTGCTGTTGACTGCCAATTCAAACAAACACTGGAAATTGAACCTGCAAAAAGCTGATACCCTGATCCAATTTATAAGTTGTTCCTCCTTCGTGCATACTTGACAGAATAAGTTAAAAGTGTCAGCCAAACAAACATATGACTTCCAGTTTTTCTGAAAAAGTTGACCCTTAGTGAAGGAAGAGCTTTTCATGATCCACCTTGTCAATGCAAGACTAACGAGAAATAGATCAAGTTTCTTTAACTCTTGCTGTAACAAAGAAACATATGACATTGTGAAAGAAATCAAGTAATAAAGTGTTTTGAGCTACAAACAACTGCCTAAGTCAGCCACCAGTGTAGCTTTTTTAATTGTTTTTATTTTTATGCCATCACCCATTAAATACACAACTCACTTGAAAAAAAAAACAAAAAAAACGAAGAGACGTTGCTGCAAAACCAGAGAAAATAAAAAGGGGCACCGAGACCATGAGCTGTCTATCTATACAACTTGGACATGTCAGCGGAAAAAAGTTCGAGTATGCTTGAGCATTGCCTTCAAGAGTAGAATGTGACAGTGTAATTGGGCCCCATGAAAATTGCCCCCAACCATGCCGCAAGGAAAGGAACGTTTGTGCGCTTTTGCGTAAGGAACAGTAATAGTAACCCACCACATCCAAATTAAACATGCTAACAAAAGTGGCTTAGTACACTTGGCCTACCTCGACATGCCAGTTCTTGCCAAGAGCAGTGACCACTCGTTCCTCGATCGGCCGTCGGCAAGCACCACAAATAGGGATGCCCATCTTGTCGTGACAGCGGAGGCAATACAGGTCCCCTTTGACCTCGCGTGCCTCAGCAGTAAGCTCAACACTGCATGCAAACGGCAGTGCAGAGACAGCAATGCTTGAAGCACAACTTGCACGGTGTGAGTAACACTTCATTTATGCAATCTGAACAACATTTGAGCCCACAAACTTCAACATCCACCCTGCTAATGTAGTGATGGTTAGAGTTCCAGTCTTATCAAGTTTCTGTTATGCACAACCTATTCTATTACATCAAGCCAATGTAGCCTTATTTATAGAGGCTTTTTGATGTCTCGATAAATTATACTCTGCCAAGCAAAATGACATAATCCTATGCAGATACAGGAAAAAGCAAGCAATAATTTCTATACTCCTATGTAAACAATCATTTAGACTGCACCAAATGAATATTCCACATAGATAAAATCTTTAAGAATTGTGTGCCATATAGGAGCACTATTTAGCACATATAGGAGCACATATAGGAGCACATATAGGAGCACATATAGGAGCAACACTGTTTCTTCCCACTATTTCTCACTTGTTTCTCACTTCTGTAATTTCGTTTATATACATGTATGCCTTTTGCCTCGGTGTGCGCAAAAAACACCACTGTACCATTCTTGCACGGTTTCAACTGAGGACTACAGAATACATCATTGAGAAAGTTAACAAATGACAGACCCCATAATTAACCTCCATGAATTTGGATAAGGTCATACAGCTAAATCCATCTATTGAAATGACTGTATACTACTTTAACTGGCCTCTATGCCATATGCGGCTATAGCAGCTTCTAAAAAAATTGATAGCAACCCTAGATGTTCTCGCCGTGCAACAGCATAAATTCACAACATGCAACAAAAATCCTTACCAGTATCCCTACACCAGCTAAAGAAGAGAACAAGTCCAAAAATTGAATTTTTCAACATTAACTAAACATTGTAAACAAAATGAAGTCTGTTTCTGTAATCTTATTTGCGTGCAAGTATTAACATTGTGGGATATAAAAGAAAGTGCCACTCGGACACACAGCCACATTATTGTACAAAAAGACGAACACATGGCATTTAATTACTCTCTTCACAATTGCGAGCTCGCCTGCCAAATCTAATATTTAACTAGTAAGAAGACAAATAACCCAACATAATGCCGATAAAACACACAGACGACATAACACACAAATGTACTGTGAATGCGGCGCTGCTGACATTCGACTCACCACGAGGGCCTGTGGGGAAATGAACTGCAGCAGTCAACCATCACCAATAATCCCTTGTCCCCACCCAAACATAATGAGCTCTATGCCAATGCCTGGATGACCTCGTTTCTTGCCAAGCAATGCAACTAGTGCCATTTAGCGACCACTGCCTTACCTTTCGCTCGGCGGCAACATTAGCTAAGACTAATCTGTCGGCTGCCCGTGCACCATGAGGCAAAAAACGGCCTTACAGGAGGTGCTCGCACCCAACAACCCTCTTGACCAATTAAATTCAGATGTATCAGGAGCATCACCTGGTATATTCCAGATATAATTTTCAAACAATCCCCGACTATAGAACTCTTCAATTTTAAGAAAGAAACTATGCAGGTAGTGAACAGTAAGCATATAAATTTAGGTTATGCCTACATAACATGTTAATCAGCTTTTACTAGAAAAATGTTTCTGAATGCATCCAAAATTCACTCTGTGCAACAAATATCCAATCATCAACAATTAAATTTAAGTGAAACATTCAAGTGAAACATTAAAGTGAAAACAAAGTTGAATTCGATTCTTAATGCACAAGACACACACAACACTGAGCTGAAAGCTCCTCTGGCAAAAAAAGCTGTGAGCATTCAGCATGATGATGTCCAGGTGGGCCAGAAAATCTAATAAGAGACACAACAGACATACAGGGGTACTCACCCGCAAGTAGTGCAGTTGAAATGGTACGGGTGATAAGGCTCACTGCGGAACTTGAGTGGCATGTCATCAATGATGCCACTAAAGAACAAAAAAAGTGAGTAAGAACAGCCATACGATTTGCTGCAGGGTTGGAATAGTTTTAAAAAAATTGTCAGAGGACAGCACGAGCAAAGTGTCTGAATATTTCATTGTCAACACCACAGGCAAACAATGAATTCAGGCAACAATGTAAAAACCAGGCAACTGGCTATACTCAATTTGGTAAACTCAAATTATATGAATCTCAACAATTGCTAAACAAATTTTCTAATGCAGTGAGGAGGCCTGTCGATACAATACAGGTTCATTCAAAACAAGAGAGGTTTCAAGAAAATGAGACAGTTGAAACAAAATGCTGGTTACACAATAAGCCAGTCTATTTCTTCAGATTTCAAGTATCTAATAGTACACTTCATTGCTTTCTATGGTGCTTTCTGCGGTGCAGCGATTTGGACTACAGGTGTGCAGGACCTTTTTGACACAGGAAAAGTCCAAGCACTGTGCTTAAAATTATTGTTATTATTACTTAGTTTTAAAACATTCACGCACTAGTAGAAAGTACGAAAGGGCCAGGCTGGTAACTGACTCAAGAGGAAAGGAAAAGCAAACTAAATAAAAATGAAAGCACGAAGGCCCCATTAAAACAAAGATAAATTATGATAGTAGGACCAGAAAACAAAAAATAACTGTAGGTCACACTGCTATATAGATCTTATGTCTGAAATTGTGTCACTTGCTAACAAATAAATGTGGGCATGAGCGTACACAGTGTGTGCGTGTGCAGTGAAGCAAAAAACCTTTTTTATAAAAGTAAGGCGGGTTCGATGAGCCTGGACGTATCGAGGAACTCTACCACAAATGCAAAGGCATTCAATCGGGGCTGCACAAGCGATGTGCACAGAAGACAACAGTTTATCAGCTGTGCTCTGTTTTGACCATCTGTTTGTGAAAGGCGCCATTGGTACATTGCAGAGAACTTTAAAGCAGCCATTTCAGTGTATTATAAACCTAGACTAAGGAGATCACTTGCAAGTGTACTCTCACATGACTATCATCATTCCAGATGGGTCACACTTACTGGCACTTGTAGCAGATGTATTTGCCACAGGCTGCAGCCTTTTCCTTTGCATTGCACTCATGACACAGAGCCCTGCACAAATAGGAAGAAAAGGTGCAAGACATACAAATCAATAAAGTCATCTTAATCAGTGGCATTGTTTCCGAGATGAAATCTTATGCGACAACTCATGGTCGGAAATAAAGAAGTAATTGTACAGGAAGCAAACTATAGAATAAATACAGGAATTATTTCAGTGATCCACATTTCCAATTCATAAATCACACTCGTATGCCTGAAAAACGAAATGCTCGCAATCGCCCATATGTTTCGATTGGCAGATATTGTTGTGAAAAATGCACGCCATAACCCTTACAAAGAAGCTAGAACACAAGGCATAGCTCAGAATATGAATTATTTTTAATAAAAGTGTGTTGCATAAGCATCCTACTGCATAAAATGGTTTTGTTGCTTACTGCTCTGTTTCATGTTCACTCAAATTCAATGGCAGCATCATGTACTCTGGATAGCACTGTTCAATAAATATTCTTGGAATACATTTGTCAGGTTCACCCAGAAAATAAAAAAACTACTTCATCAAAGAAATGGGCAGGTAAGTGGACTGGCCTCAGTAGCTGAAAGGTTGAAAAAATCGAGCAATAGACGATGTAAAGTGTGTTACCAAATGACACAAGCTGAGGAATACATCCTTGTTGGAAATTTGAGCGTTAACAGAGCAACAATAATTACAGAATGGCAACTAAAAGTCAGAATAATAATGAGTTTTAATGTGCTTTTGTATAAAGTAGTCATTTAATCAACTACTGGGCTACCTGAAATTTATACAAACACTACTGTTTCAGTAAGGCCTTCTCGTGGCATATAGAATAACTATGGATGTCGCAGATGTTATCACAGTGACCAACCCTATTCCAGCAAGCTGCTTGTACAAAATGCCAATAGTGATATAACTGTAAACATGCAGTCTTTCTTTTTTCCTTTGCTGAGAATGCCCTGGAATACAGGAGAAATTCTGAACAGCTGGAACAAAGCTGCCACTTGCATCTTTGGAAGTGCACTAAACTGTGAGGGATTTTGCACATTTATATGTGCACAAGTTAGAATTCTCTAGTAATGAACGACATTATAAGAAAACTGCACGGCAGACACCATGAAGCAGATTTTCGTGCAAGCACACACTCCATAAACCATTGGTGCTACCCACCTCCCAGCATTTTTGATGAAGCCTTGGTCTGCAAGCGGGATAGTGCAGATCTCGCAACGGAAACACTGTGGGTGCCAGTTGTTGTTCATGGCCTTGATTACGCGACCAATAATGAATTCGCCACACTTGCCACAGCATGGTGCGAAGAGAACGTGGAAGTCATGCTCGCAGTACTTGCGACCCTCAAACTGCAGGAAGTAAAAAAAGAAGAAACATGCAAAGTGGCAACATTGCATTTTTGTCAAACTGCAAAGTGTACATGATTAACAATGCACTACCATTACTCATACAAAATGGACTGTCTCAACTAAAGAAGAATTCGAATAAAGTGTCGCAAGTCAATGGTAAACAACGACTACAAACAAATAGTCATCTTTCAGTAGGCAATTATTCCTATGGAACAATGTACTAACAAGAACACAAAGTTCACACATGTACACTGTCATATGCTCAGACAGCAAAGCTTGAAAAAATATACTGGACTGCTATGAGTAGACACAGTAATTTCTGATAGTTACTGAGAAACACCAAACTAATTATTCAGATGAATAAGCATTCATAAACTAGCTACTGCTAGTTTTAAATTGTCTGTACAATAATGTATACCTTCCCTATAAAGCCAGTGTCAGAAGTTTATAGACCACAGGGCCTCAGAAACGCATGAACGTTTCCACAGCCTGATCTTGAAATTTAAAAATTTTTGTGAGCATACTAAGCGTTGCATGGCTTTACACCTTGTGAGTACAAACTATGCAAAAATTTTCAAATCTGAGGTAGTGCATAAGATCTTAGAGTGACATTTTTAGGATGGAGATAAGATAATTGCCCATGAATAACTACACCAATCAAAACAATACAGAACTTACAGCAAACATGCTGTGTTCCGCGTCCCTCTGGCCAGTGTAGCTTTTCATCAACAAAGTTTCAGCACTTGATCCTATAAATCTCACCTCAACTAGCCCAAATTGTCACGTTCTGCATCTCGGAGTGAAAATGGCCATTTTGAGCGGCTGATGGTTGCTTCACACAGGTATGTTTATATAAGAGGCATCAGGGTTATGGACAACTATTGAAAAAAATAGGGCTAAAAAACTAACAGAAAAGCACAGAGATTAAGAGCACTGTTAAATGTTTGTCCGGTGATTACTTTGGAAATTTTAGTCCCATTGTGCTGTGCTTGGCTACAGGAAGCTTTTGTGTGCACACTTTCTTTGTTTCACTCAATTGAAACATACTTCGAGCTTATAACTAGCCCAAGCCTCAATCCTAGCCTAGTTCGAGCACTTCACGAGTTCCTTCAGGTGATGTTTCAATGTGCTTTATGAACAACAAAACGACCCAATAACGAGAAAATTGCATCACTTATACTATAACGAACCCAAGTTTCAAACATGCCACTGAAAAACTCAAAAAAAATGAAAGATAATTAAAAGAGGGAGATATTTTACTGACCTCATAGAAGATGCCTTCAGGAAATGGCCGGAAGCACTGGCAACAGCTAAGAAAAGATTTGAAAAAGAATACCATGTTACCTAGTTCACTTTTCAACACAAATTTAAATTTGACAGGGCAGTTTTTATTTGTTACTTATTAAGGTGGTGGCACAGTGAAAATAGATCCTGGAACAGAACTATTTCTAGCAAAAAAAGTTTTCCGTTTTACAGCACTCCCGTTGAACGTGAAATGCAGTATTGTCAGCTTGATGACAAAACAGCTATATTTTTTACATATCTAACAAATAGAAAGAGTAGAAAATCAAATTAGACCCAAATTGGTCACCATTTCTAATAGATGTAATAGTGATCACTCAGTGTTGCCCCATGGCATAGAGTGGGTGAAGAAAATAATATGTAACGATAGAGCTTGCTGACTACAATGCAAGTCTGCAATGTTCTAAACCATAGCCCATAGGCAAAGTATAGTGTAGTTGCATTTCAAGGGCGTAGCACTGATATGTGTGACTAGAGCAATGACATAAGGTTCTTCGGGTTAGTACTGGACGTGTCCGGCACAGGCATTCCTGAAGCATACTGTGACTCAGTTCATTCTTTGTCATTAAATGCGCATGGTTTTTCATTTCTCTGAGCGATTGGGAACGATGCACAACACCTTGAATGCATGTTGAACACATGAACATTTACATTGAATGCATGGCACAAACGAGTGCACAGATGCAGATTAGCACAAAGAACCCCAGCAACTTCTGAGCAAATGTACTGCACCACAATAGAAAGCAAATAGTAATATTGAGCCTTACACGAAGCAAGCCTGGTGCCAGACTTCACCATGGGAGTTCACAATCTTCTCATGTGGCTCAAAACCGTCCCCACATCGGGTACATGCCAAATTTTCGAGTGACATCAGGAAGTTTGCCTCACAGTCCCTGCAGTAGAAAAACAAAAGAAATAGACAAAACACATTCAGAGAGACAAAGGAAAATTACAGAATAACACAGATCTCGCATGCTCATAATGGCATCATAAATCTGAATAAGAAGTCTTGCCACAACAACAAAACTGGTAAGATGATGTTATATTTTCACTACGATAAATTATTTATAAATTGCTTCAACTATGTTTTAGCACTCAGGACATGTAGATGCGTGCTACAATCCTGCTACGATTGCCGAATGGTACTTATGACACATGATGCATATAGTGACATCACAGAGGTTATGACTACTACTCATCTGGAGCCTTTGGCAAAAAATGCTTCCAGTAAGTGAAAAACTTCAAGCACATGCACATACACACATACGGTACAAAGAACTTTATTTAAAGATAGATAAAAAGTGCCACCCCTTAAGTCAGAAGCGCGGGCTGCTCCTACATAGGGACCATTAGACCTAATCTAACCACATCACAGGCTCTCTGGACAGCCTTAAGTTGGAAGCTGATGTTCCGAGCTCTTGAGGGCCGAGCTACATTTCTGCTCTGTGAGGTCCTATCCGCATGCAACGAGGGGCACTGCCAAAGCATGCGATATAAATCGCACGTTTTCTCGCACCGAAGACACTGCGAGCTGAAGTCACTTGGGAATAGACAGTGCATGAAAGCAAGATTGGAACGATAATTAATTTACAGCATCCTAAGGGTCATCGCCTGTAGTCTCGTGAGCATCTTATGTGGTGGAGGAAATACTCTTCTTTCCAGACAGAAGTGCTTACATAAAAAAAAAAGGCTGTAGTAATAGAAAAAGCAGCTGCAAAGTCACAGGTAAGCAAAAATTGGATTGGTTGTTGTAAAAATTATGTCCATCAAACACACGTTAGAATCTATGCGTGGAGAAGTTTTCATGAAGGAGTTCTCTTGCGTGCTCTGGCGAGGAACCACAAATGCAAAATTCCTTGATATTGAAATAGTAAAGTCTGCAAATACTAGTTATTATGGCAACAATGCTGTAAGTACGAGAAATGACGATATAAGAGAGTTGTTAACTGTCACAGAAAAAGAGGCCCGTCGACTACTTCCTGAAAAAGTATGCTATGTCAAAAGGAGTCATACAAACAATGCCAAAAAAAGGGGTGGGGTAAAAAACACGAGGAAGAGTGTGGAGAAACCAGCGAAATCAAAGCAGGACTCCTAGAACAACCTCACTTTTTCTTCATAAAAGTCCCTTCACTACATATTTTGCATGTTTAACGTGCGTGACATGGCCGAGTATAATCACTCTGCTAGCGAGGAACGTATCGAACATGTTCTTTGCCATTGTGCTTACACAAGCTGTTGCTTATAGTCACGCTGGCCTGCTTTGCTGACACGCTCCTGTCTTAGAATGCACACAAACTGTCGTTGGAAGTCTGTCAAGGCTTTCGTAGCTTTTTTTTTACACAGTAGTGGCCTAATAAATGGCAGACTATAATGCTCCCATTATTTTTCTTCCAGTTCTTTTTGTGTACATGCCTGCTTTTTGTGACCACTCTTTCCATCATTCATTACTCTTACCCTTTCCCCATTACAGGGTGGGAAACCAGTTGTTTCGATTCCCGAGTACTTTTCTGCCTTTCCCTCTCGTATCTCTCTCCACATGGTCAAAAATCTAAACATGATAAAGATAAACCAAAATTTGTCTGATATACTAGTGAACCTAAAAAACAAAAACAAAGCAACACTTATGCAATTTCAAGGGGCAAATGCACTAATAAAAAAAATGTCTAAATTAACTGCAACACAGACTCATTAGTCAACACATTAAAGGCATGGGCAGCAACACGAATGGCAACTCCTCCCATATCTGCTATCTGCTCTTATCTATGAATTTGACTCTTTGCCAAGGCGTATGCTACGGGAGGTCAGTAACCCCTCGGCAGTTATACGTGCTGCCTGAAACGATTAGAGCACGTGGTTCATTTTTACAGTGTTTCTTGCACTGGCATCTCAAGCTATTGCTACATGCAACAAAATAAACTGTAATGTGATTTAGCAATAAACTTATGAAGATATTTTTGAAAAACAAAAAATAGCCTGACCCTGTAAGAACATGCCAGTGAACAATTACACAAGGTAACCTAGAGAGCCAGAGAAAGCCACCTTGTAGTCCAAGCATAAACCAACATGGACCAAGTTTTTAAATCGTAGCATTGTACTTCCTTTAAACATTATATCCTAATTCCCAGTCTTAATTGAATGCATGATCATGTAAAATGCAAAATTTATCTTCATTACTTTTAAGTGATGCTACCAAGGGTTAATGGAGACCTTTATGACATGGTAAGTTCTTATAAGGTGTTTACAAAATGTACACTCGCAATGCAAATGCCTACGTTCTGTGATGTGTGGCATCACAAGCATCACCAAAGCCATTGGGCCACTGCATAGTTTTCTATTAAACAAGATTGAGATGCTTCAATACCCAACAAGATGATGTAACTTGACTCCTACTCATATGCTCCCAAAAGGGTGCGGAAACAGAATCTGTTTAATGACAACACAGCTTTCATGACTGGATGAATGCCAAGGTTTCACAAGGGTACCAGTATGGGCTTCTAGGTTCATCGTAAACTGGCTTGTAGCATAGTGTGGAAACAAACGAAGACAAACATGAAGTAATAGTAGCCCCTGTGTCCGCCTGTTACTTCACAGCCCTTATTTGTTTCCGCACTGTGTTCCAAGCTAGCCAAGGTTTACTTCTTAATCGTAGGATAAGAGCAGGTTCATCAAAAAAAAAAAAAACAAGAAATGTCTTGTTTGTCAATAAACCCTCAGTATTCAGTAGCTTCTTGCATTGAGAGCAATGCCCACGATTGAGAAAGGTAACATACTCCTCCACAGCCAAGGGTGCGAGTGCCGGCGCCCCTGGCGATGCGTAGAGGCCCTCGTTGGATCTGGAAGAACTGCCGGCACCGAAGCCACCTCCGCCGTTCCTGTACTGCAGGGATGACGAAGAGGTGGACGCAGAGTCGTAGGATGTGCTCATGGACGCAGAGCTCGTTCTTTTGGGCGGTTCGGGCGGCGTGTTGTCGTAATCGGACGAACCACGAGGGTGGTAATACTGGTGGTTTCTACTCGCCAGCGGCGCCTGTTGACGCGTCGTCGGGCTCGTGAACGTCACGGGGGCTGGCGGTGATGCGGGCTCGCTCACGTACAGGGCGCGCATGCGGTCGTTAAGGTGGTCCTGTCTCCTCATGTAAAGCGGGCTGGCGTCTATCTGCCACGGAATCTCGTTTCGTCGAGGCTTCTGGCGCACGCCATCGGGCCCTGTCGCGTGGCGGTTGAGCGACATGGAAGCAGTCGTTATTTGCTTCGATTATTCGTTCACTAGCCCGGTAACTCAGTTTCCGCTATCGCTTCTCCTCAGAAGGCCGCCGGCTTCAAGGCCATGCCTATTAGTGCCGCCCGAGCGCTGGCCAATACAGGTTTCCTCTTTGCAGCGCTCGCTCGTGCCAATTGCAGATGCGCAGCAGCTGCCGCTTTTGGCCGCTTTTCGTCTTTCGCAGCGCTTTTGAAAAAAAAAAAAAAAAAAAAAACTCGGAGACTAGTAGACTCACGTCTTGCTCGATTTTTTCTTGAGAGAGTCCTTCCCGCACACCCGATCGTTCTTCTCGACTATCCGTCTGCTTTCGCACACACACCCCGCCTGCTACGGAGAATTCTATTCGCGAAAGCGGGCGGGTGCAATTCCGAGGACGAGCGCGGCAGCACCTTCCTCGACGTGGCTTGGATCCTGTCGCTGAATGTGGCACGGATCACGAACGCAGTTGGGCGGACGAAGTCGACATATGTTTCTAAACGTGTACAACGGCACAACGAGTAACGGCAAATCGCGGGACGTCACGCCGACGCCTAAGCGGAAAGAAATATGACAAAAAAAAAACGCACAAAAGCCACGATGTACGAAGAACACCGTCCCCACGGATACACAGCGTTGCGGCAACGACGGAACGATGAGGGCGAGTCCACCGAAGGGCTTCAGTTGGGTGCACAGATTCTGACGGATAAACAACTAGGAATCTCGCCAGCGCACCCGCTCAGTGCAAATACTTGGGGCGGCACAAAGGAAGGCGTTGCTCCGAGGCTGAGTCACACACGGGGTTGATGATTGCGCCTCCCCCGCCCCAACTCCGGACGGGGCTCGGAACTTCAAAACAACACGTGCGCGGTGCACAGCACGTGTTGAAAAACCACGCTGTGCGTTCAATTGGATCGATCTACGCTGAGTGTCGTCATCTTAATGTACAGCAACGCCGAATCCGCACTATCCCGCGGAGCTCATAAAAAAAAAAAAAAACGGCAGCCCGGCCAGACAGACGCTCGCGTCACCTCCTCGCCCCACCGTCACCTCACGCTCTCTCTCCTTTTCTCAACAATCTTCATTCCCATGGTGCATTGCAATCGCCGGAAACGTTCGGTTCATTTTCCTGTCTACGAAAGCGAAAGCGAAACCGAACAATGGCAGAGCGCGTAGGAGCGCGCGAATATGCCGACAATGGTGACGTTTCGGCTTTTCGCCAGGTGCGTGACGCAGAAAATGACAGCCATAAGACTCGAGTAACGGGTCTATTGTTTTGCATAGAAAGTAACGTATGAATGAGAAAAAAAAAGTAAGAAATTGCTTTACGAAAGAAATATCGCACGTAGTCGTCGGCTGTATCGAGTTCACAAAATGTTAGTTCTCTCATCTCACTCGGTGAGCACAAATGTCGCCTAATGAAGCTCCAAAGTGGGCTGGCAGTGATGGAGTGACGCCATCCCCAAAACGCTCACAATATGCAGCTGCTGAATTCTACGAACGTTCAAACGCACGTTTTCCAGAGATGCACTGACACACCGTGCGAATAATAGCAGTAAATTAACAAAGAAACGTTTATTTACGATTTCACCTGTTTTTACCGCCTCGAAGCGTAGAGCTCTCACAGCGCTCGCGCTGTCAGACCTTCGCACAAGAGAAGCAGTTGCCGTAATTTATATGAAATGACGTCCCGGAAAGCTGCACGGTACATTATTCGAAGCTGCATGACGTACCAGCTGAGACCACCGAGAACGTGATTCAGTTTAAACAACCACCTGTGGACCTGCAACCAACCTTACTTCCTCTAAGAACATCATATATATACATATATATAATGCCAAGGAATGTATAGGGGAAGTTGTTAGTTATTAGAACCAATGTAATGTAAATAAAAAAAGAAAAGTGGGTTAAAAAAAACCTGCCATGAGCAGGAATCGAACCTACGACCTGCCCATAGCAAGTTATCTTTTAACTCACTTTTCTTTCTTCATATTTACATTACGATTCGGTATAACACCTTCCCCTATACTATTTTTGGGATTATTGTCTGTTTGATATCATTAATATTGTGTAAAACACGGAAAAATGAGCCCTTAAGTGTATATATATATATATATATATATATATATATATATATATATATATATATATATATAGTAAAAACAGCTTCCGGAGATCCAGCCTGACTGATCTGGCAAAATTATGTATAAATAATAGTAAAACGCGAACAATAGCTAGGAAAGGGCTCTTCGCGACAATTTTGAAAGCAGAAAGCAAGTGGGCAGGATGATTGCCGCAGCATCCGGAGCCGCTGAGATATGTGACTGTTGAGATGTGCTGCTGAGCGATAGGCATGACTAGATCTGATCGGTTAGTTATAAGTACAAAATTTTCGTTTTTGGCCTGTATAACATTCAGCAGAGTCGCTAGTATCAACCCGTTTGACAAAAAACATGTGAAAACCTTGCCGAAGTCGCGTTTCGTCTACATGACATTAGTCTCGTTGGACGCTGCATCCCCACCTTTGAGTACATTGTCTCTGCGAACGGCCCAGTTCGCTGAACCAAACAGGCGTATACATACGAAGTCCACGCAAAGAGGGAAGAAAAGCCGAAGAAAGTCATAAAGGCCACAGAATGACGAACGACGACAGGAAGAAACCAAGCAATCCGCCGGGAAAATGGTATTTCTGCACAAACACTATGGCGAAAGAGGTTATATCTCGACTTTAAGCTCGGATAAAACGAGCGGCCACTGAAATCTCTTACAAAGGAAAGCTCGGATAAAGAAGGAATGAAAGAAACGCTCCATTCAGAAAACCAACGGTAAACGCATTCCTCGCAAAAATGTCACGTTGAGAGGTTGTGATAACGTCCGAGTGTTTGCGAATTTGTCAAAACCCGTATCCGTAATCGGACAGACGCGCGGAAAGCGCAAAGCTCGTCTTTACGGCATTGAGGCCATTGAACAGAAGAGAGAGCTTCATCAACAAAGTTTCTGAACTGGATAACTGGTGTTAATGTGGTACACTAAAAAAAAATGGCAGCATATCCACGGAGTGATAAATGGAGAATGGGGCGAAGCATCCGTCCGTCCATTCGTTCTTGCTTCCGTCCGTCCATGCGTCCGTCTGTGTGACCGTCCGTGCGTCCATTCGCCCGTCCGTGCGTGCGTCTGTTCACGCGTCCGCACGTCCATCAGTGCGTCCGTCCCTGCATTCGTCCATGCGTCTATCCGTCGGTTCAGCCATCCGTGAGTCCGTCCATGCATCTGTCTGTGTGTCCGTACCTTGTCAGCACTCCAACTACCGCCATCTCGCATCTTTTCATCATATATTCCGCATATAGAAGCACCGCCATCCAGCGGACATTCCAAGGACTAAACGAGAGGAGGCACACGCACACTTTCTTACGGCTCGCGCTTCGTGTCTACTTCCCACCTTTAACCACCTCGAGTTCATGGTATATACTACTTCACTGTATTCAGGGCACTGCGGCTCAACGCTCGCTAAACCTTTCTAAAACCAAAAAGGTTATGCCCAGCGAGTATAACGTAGCAACCCATTGAGCACTTTCTTGTCAGATAGTGCTCAATGTACATGCCAATGGCTGCTAAGGGGGAACGAGAGACAGGAGAATTCGGCGTTTAGTTAACGCGCACGCTGCGAATTTTTTATTGTTCAACAACGCACAGGAGAAATCTCTCCCCGGCACCACCTGGGAGGTCAAAATGTAAGACTGGTTACACACTACAACTACTATTACGACTACGAGGGACGAACGGGTGCCGCTATAAGGAGATTCGCCCCTAAAATTTTGAGTCATTCCACTCTGTGATGGTGGGTGACCAACGAAGCTGTGAGTATACATGGCAGGCACGGCGGTGTCGCCACAAGCTGCACACCATCACATACAACAAGCATCGATCAGATCGACGTTTTCATGTTTCGAGTTCTTTCGTTAAACGCCGGATAAATAAAATAAATAAATAAATATATATATAAATAAAGCTGGATTGGCCATTTTGGAATACCGTCTACAACCTTAATGAAACGCGTAGGGTCCTAAAGTGAAAGCTAGTTGCGGTTTACTATTTATTTAGTCATTGGTTCTAGTTATGTCACGTGAAACACCTGGAATAAAAGAGACCTCTGGTTTTCTCTTTGTTTGGCGATAATAATCACGACCGGCTTTGTATTCGCAATTTCTGACGGAAATCTGTCGGAATTTCACGGATTAATTAATTTAGTTAACCCATCACTGAATTTATCCCCCAATATAGTGCATGTCAACGAAGCGACGATGCATGCAACACTTCTTATGTGCGCATATGCGGGCAAGGTCGGGCACTGCATTAAGTGTAGAGTATACGAATACAAAGAATTTGAAAAATGAGGAATGAAGTGAAGTTCTAAAATATCTAAATACGAAGAAGTTCTACATCACAGCTCGATCACTTATATTAAATCTAAATGAAATAAAAAAAATCAATCTTCATTTTATCTAATTACCAGGCATAATTATCTCAAATGCCGTACACCGTCACCGGAAAGTACTCCTTAATGGGAACGTATTGCTTGTACTCTACAGCACTCCCTTGCATATTTTTACTCCTTGGCCGTCGCAGTTCTTGCATGATCCGGCCGTGGGAGTGTTTTTTATAAGGTGTTTCAGGGGGCACATTGAGAGTATATCTCTTTCTATTTTTATACACCGCGACGGTCGTTGTGTTAGCGCGCTGCCTTGGAAGGTACTGAGTCGACTAAAGGACCTGCGCTACTGAAAAGCTTGTGACTGTGTAAAACAAAAGCACCACAACACTCCTTTCTATTATATAACTGTTTTATTTTTTATTGAGGCTTTTTTTTTAACCCAATGGCGCGCCGTATTCGGTAGCTACCGTGACGCTGCGCGTCTCCTCCCCCGTCGCGTTTTTCGGTCTCTGGTTCGCATCGCATCCCGGTCGCACTTTATTGTGAGCATTGCCCGTGCACGACCTGGACGCGACGCTGAGGTGCGGGGTCACAAAGCCTGCACCTGTCATTATTCTCGTAAAATGGGGGTGGCACGATTAATCGGAACTGATTTTTATTCGCAGATATTTCCTATCGTCGGTAGGCGTAGCCGTTATAAGGGGCCCCTTCGAAGTATATGCCGACTCTACAAATTGCGTAACGAGGTGATTACTACATCCACGCCTCTGGGACGTTTTCAAGCATCGTCTTCTTTTCTGCGCCCTCAACGCCCACTGATAATACGTTGTACTAAAAGCTGGCAGGCCACATGCAGGGTCGCATTTCTCTCGCTCATCTGCACGCTGGTGGACGCTTTCGCAAACGTCGAGCTTGAGAAACGATCCCATATGTTGTGCGAGGCTGGCAATACCGGTGAGGATCTTCGGTGATTATCCCTTTCATTGTTGCCATTACTGCTATCCAAACGGCCTACTCCTGCACCGATATAACCGCTCCCGCCGATGTGGTCGATTGATATTAAACGGGAGCAGCAGCTGCCGGGGCCTCGGAGGAAAATTGATTGCTGGGTGCCGGGATCCTTAGACCCGGAACGTGACTGTTGCTGGCCCGTCGATCGCACGTACGGGTCAAGGCAGCATCGCTGCTGCAGTATACGCCCGGCCAAAGTGCAGCTGGTCAATTTCGTACGGCTGTCACGCGGCGACAGACAAGAGAGTTGGCGGCGTATATCATTCATGTGTGAGCTCTACTTTATATACACTCGTACAGTTCCAACACGCAACCCACTGCTCATACGCGAACACAAAGAGCCGCGGTAACTGCATCCTTCCACCCAGACACAAGACAAAGGAGGACACCTGTCAGAGAGAAAGCGAATTTGACGATACGCGCCGGGAAACGTTGAAATTCTGTGGAAGATACATCATGGTCTTAACCACGGCATACTACATATAAAAACGTCGCTTAGCAAAATACTCGTGCATACAACTCGGCAGAAGCGTAGCCACAGATTTTTGGGGGGTAAACTATCCTTTATGTATGTTCGTGCGTGCGTTTGTGTACGCAAGCAATATTGAAAATTTTAAGGAAGGGTGGTGGAATTTGAATCCCCCGTTGGCTACGCCCCTGCACTTAAGTTGATGTGAATTGATGTTCTGTCTTTGATGCCCCTACAGTTCCTTTCCTGCTTTAATATATTTTCTTTCCTCACATGATAAGCTTGAGCAGTCTCGTTTCAAATGGTGACACAGGGTCTGTTGGTGACAAACACCACATGCGCTTGTGCTCTCTCTCTCTCTGACACACAAATATGAATCGGTTTCCTCGGACTGACATCATGGACTTGCGTTTGTGCTGCAGCTGGCATTAGTTGGTGCTGACGACATAGATACAAAAATTATTTCCATGCGTTCGCGACAATTTTGGCGCAGACCGTTCCTAAAAAAAACTAATTGCTAGGTTGAATTTTTCGTCCATGTATAACGCGTACATTTTCTTTGCTATTTTAAAACATCAAACATAGAAGTTTAGGACGTCACGGGGGAGATAGTGCGCAAGCTATCACTCATTCTAGCTGTTGTAGTTTTTTTTTATTTGCAGGCTTGTCATGTCCCCACACAAGCTAGGACAGCTGTTGCAGATTTAGCCACATGTCCAGCTTAATTATAAATTTAGATTTGCTTTATATAATATATGTCTCTTTCAAGGAGCACACCTGGGCATTTTATATATGAGAAGAAAACTGTCACACATTTTCGATGGAGGCGGAAATGCTGTAGGCCCGTGTGCTCAGATTTGGGTGCACGCTAAAGAACTCCAGGTGGCCAAAACTTCCGTCGCCCCCCCCCCCCCTCTCTCGTAATCATACGGTGGTTTTGGGACGTTAAACCCCACACATCAATCAATCAAAGAAAACTGTCACGCGTGGCACGATAGAAGCGTCTAAAAGTGAAAAACAAAAACCGAAGACGATGCACAAAATTGTGCCGAGACCCACGCTACCCGAGCACTCTATTTATGTTCTTGAACAATGTCCAAACACCGGCGACGATGGAGGGCGGCGGGAGCGAAGGCAGAACAAGCCCGACCGACTTAACACGTACGCAGTTCACGCCTAAACAACCTGCAGGGCAAAGTCCAGGGAACGAGAAGCCTCTTCCAAACATGAAGCGGATGTCGAAAGTGGAGCAGCGAGTCGTGTACGCATGCACGCTCGCTATGCGGGATTTATGTTTTCCTACCGGCACGTACAGTTGACGTTCGCTTTGACGCGGTCCATTGGTTTGTGATGCAACCACACATATTAATCGCCTATTCGCTGCAGGTTCGAATTCCGGCCGCGTTTCGATGGGATCAGACACAGGCGTAGCCATGATTCAAGGAGGGTGCGCGATTCAAACTTCTAAAAATTTTCGCTTTTGCATGCGTATATAGACACGCACACACGAACACAACCCTTCCCCACGCCTCTGAAAAAAAAAGAAAAAAAAGCCACGCTTCTGCTAGATGCCCGCGTGCTGTCATTTGTGGGCTCGTTCAAGAACCCCAGGACGCCGCAATTCAGGGAGCCCGCCAACACGACGTCCCTCAGAATCCTAACATGGTTTCGGGGCGTAAGACCCCCAACAACTGTTTTTATATTGATCAACGTCGCGTACATAATTAAATGCGTTTAAGTTCTAACTTGTAGAAAGGACTGCACGATTCTCTCGAGGTCGCGGTTTTAATGCACAAATTATGCATAAAGCGAAATATCTAACTGAAACCAGATACGCGTCCCACATACTCGGCAAATGTCGGCTCTAACCACATCCAATCAAAGGGCGCGCGTGCTTCGCGCATGTTTTTTTTAATTATTTTTAATATATTATAAACCGTTTGTAGTTTACCATTGTCAACAACTTGTGTGGGGTAGTGAGTGGCCTGCACAGTTTCAAGCGAAATGAGAACAGCAGCCTTCCGTGAGGTACGGATATGCGCGCGAGGCGAGAGGAGAGCAAACTGTGTGTAGGACGTCCGGCCCTAGAAGGTCAACTCAAGCGCGCGCCGCAACGTCGCCTTGCAAGGCCTGCGTCAAACATCGGCAAGATGACTCACATATGACAATTTCTGACGTTATTTACGCGCATAAAGAGCGCCCAAGAGACTCAAACGAATAACGGAGGCGTGAATAACAAGAAACACGGCGATCAGAAACCCAAACGCGCAGTTTCGATGCTGTTTGTAAGAAAATTTTCACGACACCACAATAAATTATTAACGTAGAAGTTTACAGTCAAAACTAACGCGCAGCATCACGGGTTCAAAATTTCTAGAACGGAGCGAATCCTTTGATGGGCACGATATAATTTGTCTACGTGCAACGGACCGCTCGTGTTACCGCGTATGTAAGCGCTTAGTCGCCCACTTGACACACCCAGAAAATAGCGGAGGACGGCTTTACGAAATTTTTATTCAATTTAACCACCGGCGCCGACAGTGATTGTACGACGGTTTGCCCGCTGAACTTCAGCTAATGCACGATCCACAAGTGATAACGATATAGGTTGTTTTCAACGACACCGAAACCAGAATCATGATCGCACAGATGAGAAGCCGCGCAACTGCTCCCGATGTAGCAGAAGACACTCCAGCGCAACGACTTCATTCTACGGGTCGCTCGAAACGATCATTGTTATATTGAGCGTTCCACTCACCTTATACAAAATAGACGAGTTTTGCAGCCTCAAGAACGCGCCTGAGAGGCTTCAGCGCCTAAACACACAGCAGTTGTTGCTTCCCAAGCAATCGACTACAAATTTGGGCATGGGCCATATTAATACCCCGCAGCAAACTTATAAACACTTGTTTGCAAGAACACAACAAATTAATGTTGTCAATAAACTACACATATTTTTATAAGTGTTGCAATATATTTTATTTAAAATTAATATAAGAAAATAACAACATTATTTTTGTGCGGAGCAGCACACATATGATTGCGATTCGGCTATGGGCGGTTGCGTGGGGAAGTATTCCATTCGTCATTGATCTGTTTGTGCCGCGTCGGTGCAGCGGCGAGAATGCGGTCGGCGCTTTGCCACTGGGAAACGAAGAACGCCGCGGAACATCGGAGTGAGCAAGTGCGTGGCTGAAAATCAACGGAGCCGCTGTAGGTTCTGTGATCGCGTCAAAATTTGTCAACTGGCGAATACGCAGCCGCAAAGTAAAACACAAACATGGCCGTCAGAGAAGAGAAAATATGCGCGCTGACTGCCGCATTTCTGGCGTTCTTGGTTGCCGTTTGTCGAGCCAGTGCTCCGATGGACATCAAAATGGACGAGAAGGCCCACAGCATTCACAGGGTTGATACGGTAAACATCCTGGTCTACACTTTCCTGCTCATCCTCACCGTGTGCATCATTTGGCTGTTCAAGCGACGCCGTGCACGGTTTCTCCACGAAACCGGACTAGCGATCATATTCGGTGAGTGCTTCTCTGCGCGTCCAATAAATAGTTTTTCACCTAGCCTGCTAACCAAATTACCGTGGCAGAGTGAGATGTCAACGCTCTTTGTAAACCGATTACGTTGGCGACTGCGCTATCTGCGAATTAAGTCGATCGCGATCGTCTGGGTTGCGCCATATACCTGTTGACATAGAGATTGTCCTGCCGCCTTGATTTACCGCCGTCTTTTTTACTATCTACTTATGGAGCAGCCATTTCTTGTGGTTAGTGACTGCATCGCAGCTGGATCCGGCCGTTCGTAAAGATAACCGAGCACACGTCGCATCCGTGTCACTTCGGGCAAGCTGCATCGCGCAGCCCACGACATTTGATCTTTTCCAGATTTAAAAGCAGTTATTTGACTGGAATCTCTCTACATCGCGATCTCACAAGGCTGCGCTGTTAGCACGCCCCCTTCCCCCTCGTTCTCTTTCATCTCCTCCTCTCATCGCGATCGTCTGTTCCGTTTTGTCGCGCGCTCTAGTCGCGATGTGCGTGAATTCATCGCTCTGCCAGCAGGGATTGTCAACCTCTGTAATATGGTGGCTGGTCGATTGCAGGAGGCTGTAAAACCTGGAAGCCAGATAAAACAACGGTGTGCTTTTCCGGCTTTGCAAGCGTTGGTTTCGTTGATCACCTTGCGTCGGCAGCTGTCGGCTTTCAGCGCCGTCTCCTTGGTTTGTAAGCTCTGAACGACATAAGCCGGCAAGTAGCTGCATGCCACTCGGCAGCGACTTACGCAGCCTGCGACAGCTCGTTCGCATACATCTACTCTTGAAATGTCGGTTGAGTCTGGGCTTATGCGCACATTTCAGAGTTGTAGGTTATGTCTACGTGAAAAATGTGCATACGAAAATAGTCCGCTTTACCGCGCCGTTTCTAGGAGTGTGCATTTCTTTCCTGTAAAAGCACCCAATTTCGCGCGTTGATGTGGGTGTTGAAAGCTCATCAAAGCGAACAATTGCAAAGTGTACCGTAAATTTTGTTCACATGTTGGCGCGCATACTTTTGCGACTTGTGGCAGAAGTCTCGAACGATCAAAGGAAAGCTGCGGTAAGTGTGGTGTTGCTCTGCTTAATGTCAGGATATCTTTGCCAGTTATGTTGATTTCAATTGTATGTCTGTATCTTGCGTTTACATTTTTCATCGAGCGGCGCTCTGGCAAACTCGAGTGGATATGCTCCTGGAACTTTGTTGTCAAAGCCACCTATGTAAAGGGCCTCTGAAACTCTCCGATTTCCGAAACAAAACCGCAATTTGTAAAATTATGCTTTGCCACATTTTTGTTCCCATGTAGCTCTTAAGTATTCATGCATAATAACCTTTATATGAACCAGAACTCTGTGAAGATGCTTGACATGGTTATGAAGATATGCAAGGTCTTTAAAAGAGTTAAAACGTAAGCTTGTTGGCATAGTGTCATCAGTAAAAAACAATGTGGGTATACGAGAAAAAAAAAAACAGCAGGACAATGTGCTGGCTAACAACCTGAATGTTTATTTTGTGTGACCAAATATATATATGCCTTAGGGGAAAAAAAGGCAAATGAAAAAAAGGAAGGCACTGCACATGTGTATCAACTAGTTTATGAGACAGCAAAGTTCAATCACGAAGATAATATTTTTATCTTTATGGGATGAATCTTGAACTCTTCATTGATATCCCGGGTGTGGAGATCGTGATATCTACATAAGATGCATCTCGGTTGAAAACTCGGAGTGCATCTACACTCAGCTCAGTTAATTGCCAGATTGCTTCCAGTCTTGTCTTTGAGATTATTCTTGTGTTCTTGGAGTGGGTCGTTCATGCAGCGACCCGTTCGACCAATGTAGCGACCACCACTGCAAGACATCGGTATCTCGTAGATGGCTTCACAGTCTTGCATGGAACACATCTTGAAGCGTGTTACTTCTTGCAGATGGAAGAATTTGGGCGAGGGGCGTTCACTTTCTTGCACAGTGGTCCCAGTTTGACTGGCATCAAGCACACCACTCCCCTGCTACCACATGCTATCGCCTTCTTGATCTTGTGAGAAACACTGTGCAGATGGGGTATAACTGTCACTTTTGTCCTGTCATCTGCAGCATAGGGTTTTTTCGTCTTGCGGTGCTCATTCAAAATTACTTTGGCCAACCCTGACAGGAACTGGTCAGAAAAGCCTGCCATCTTCAATCCGCAAACTTGGTTGGTGAAGCTACAAGAGATTGAAGAAGGCAGGCGCAGTGCCTTCCTTTCTTTAATTTGTCTTCTTTCCCCTTTTCAATGCTTATATATTTGTTCACATGAAATAAACACTCAAGTTGTTAGCCAGCACTCTGTCCTCCTTTTTTTTTTCTCAGATACCTGCATTGTTTTTTACGATGAGTTTATGAAGATGTTACATGGTAGTTGTTGCACTGGATAATTGAGGCTTCAGCACTGGTACTTTTCAAAGAAGTAAGCTTTCTTTAAACCATGATAGAACTTGCAGAGTTAGTGACATTACACCAAGCATCAAAAGCAATGAAGGAAAAGAAAAGGCTTTGTTCTTTTTTCTGCTTTTGTGCTGTGCATTTCATCACAGAATATCAAGTGGTGCATACCCTGTTTTGAATAATAAAATTATTTTTTATTTGACAGAACTGATGAATGGGTAGGACGGGAAAATGGCTAGAATAGGACACCTAAACAGGTTCCTTGAGACTTGCCTATTTATTTGTATAGAATTTAACGTCAGTCTCTCCTCATTTACTAGGTTGTGGCAGCTGTGCCACAACAACCAGACACACAAAGCATCTGCGAAAAGCATTTTATTTTATGAGAGTGTTAGGGTAAAAAGGTTGAGCACAGCTGTTTGCTATGGCTTTTAATGCTTTGTGCAAACGTTTCTGCAATGTTGTGCAGCTTTAGAATGTGTGACTTTTCTTTAATGATGAGTGTAAAACTTCCCTTTAGTGGAATCTACAAATTCATTATGGTTAAACCTGTTTACCTGAAGTTGCACAGCCTCCAAATGTTTGGAATAGAAACACTATACCCCAATTTCCTCTGGATATTACTGCAAGTGCAATCTAGGGATATTTCATCATTCCAAAGATTTAACCTGGCGAGCACTGCCTGTTGCTCAAATTTTGGTGTTAAATATAAGAAAAGTTTTTTTTCTGATTTGTGGCTCACATTAGATAAGAAGACAGCAATCATGCATTGAGTAGGAGTTGCCGAACTAGGAATGCCACTGGATTCTATGTTTCAAGCAGTTTTGTCTTCATCGGGGTAGAAGTTGCTTTTGTTATCAATGTTTTTACACACACCTAGCTAATTCTTCTCCACCTTCTCTTGGGTGGCAGGGGGAGAGAGTAAAACATCTTTGTTAATCTTTGAATGGAGAAAATGAAAATCCCTGTAATGCAGTGTATTTAAGACAGCTCTAGTACCGTCTCCAGAGGGAGCTGGTAAATGGTGCATTGTAACTGTGTGCCATGGTGGATCAGTGGCTACGGTGCTTGGCTGCTGACCAAAAAGTCGCAGATTCGATCTCGATCGCAGCATTTGCATTTCGATGGAGGCAAAATGGTAGAGACTCACACACTGTGCAATGTCAGTGCATGTTAAATAACACCAGACAGTTAAATTTCTGGAGCCCTTCACAACGGTGTCTCTCATAATTGTATTGTGGTCTTGGTATGTAAAGCCCTGGATATCATTATGCGGAATAGTAACCGAACTTTTAGTCTTCAAACGAAAGGAAGAAAAAACTTCAGGTAATAAAAAGTGAAAGAAGAGGGACAAAAGAAGTTTTGGTGTTGTGTTGGTAAAGAGGAGTAGGGGAGGGGGTACAGATGTTGGGTTCTGTCATAAAAGGGAAAATGAAAACTTCGAATGGCAGCAACAGCTGTGCTGGTAAAATATGACAATTTTAACTTTGTTACTAGACACTTTGTTTCCTTTATATTAATAGATAAGGCAAGATGTGATGTATGTATAATCAGCTGCAAATTTTCAGAGGTCATGTCATCAACACATAACCATTGTTTCATGTAGCATAACAATGCAACATTGGAGTCTCATTGCATTGCATTAGTCGAACATGACGCATGTATAGGCCGCAAAAGAACAAGCTATTTTTGTGGCTTGTGTAGTTTTCAGGTCATTCCTCACGACTGAACTCCTAAGCAAAAAAAAAAAAGGAAAGCTTTCATTCAGATGTGCAGTATATCCTTTTCGTAATTGTTAAACTAGGTATGTGTATGCGAGACATCTTGATAAGCTTAGGGTGACACAGTCATACTTGCAGTCTGCACATGCAAGTAGAGTTTGCTCATCTGATAGGGTATAGGGAGTATAGGCATGACCGTAATTATGAAACCATGCAAAGAACACAAAACCCTGCATATTTAATTAGCATCTGAATCTTGACCAGTTTTGGTATTAGCTGGGTATATGAGCACTGTAGCAAAGATCACTCGAAAACTTGGAATAGGGCTTATTGATTTCCGATGGAGGCGGAAATGTTGTAGGCCCGTTTACTCAGATTTGGGTGCACGTTAAAGAACCCCAGGTGGTCAAAATTTCTGGAGCCCTCCACTACGGCGTCTCTCATAATCAAATGGTGGTTTTGGGACGTTAAACCCCACAAATCAATCAGTAGGGCTTATTGAAGCTGGATGCAACTCTTTAGCCAGTTGAAATGGGAATTCTACTGAGCACACGTAGTAGTAGACTCTCAGCACTTAAGTTATACAGATGTGATGCACTATGAAAAAGAACTTTGGTAATTTTATTACTTCTGCAAGTGTTCTGCAGCTTCTTGGTTTTATTGACATTATAATAAATGTCTGACATCGATGCAGACTCTTGTCAGGTGGAAGATTAAGATAATGAAGTATGTCACAGCTACAGTACATTTTGTTTCTTTTTTTGTCAGTAAACTGGCTTAGTGTGATAAGGTAAAAATTAATCAATAGCTTGCTTTTGGTTCTTTGTAAGAACATTGTTTAATGGACACTTTTTCTATGCCCCCTTTTTTGAAAAATATTAGAGGGCACATGAGATACGGTAATGGACTATGAAAGCAATTATCTTAGTTTTATCAACAGTGTTGCTTTTTTGTTACAATTGCATGATTATTGTCAGTCTTGCTTCCAAGCTACTATCTGTAATGACACTCCAGTCTTCTCTCTTTGGTGCTGCAGTGTTTTTCTGTTCCTGCATATAAAAGCAGCAACCTCTTGTTTCTCACGGTGTCATTACAATAAGATTGGCATGATACTATAATCACCTTGACTCTATGGGACATGGAAATGCAACCCCGTGTGCTTTTGGAGTTTCTCATGCAGAAGTTAAGAAACCATTCTTTATTGCACCACATTTATCGTTTGACCACCTAGGGATTTCGTTTGTGTCTATGTAAATGCTGCCATGCATGTGTTGAAATGCAGCTGCTGGCAGACTATGTTTAATTCAGGTGTGCTGTTGAATGGTGACCGTACTTCCTTGCTGCGCCTACATTTTCTTCACTGTCATGTAATCTACCCCCCTTTTTACTCACACCATTTGTCTTATCTCTGTGATTGCAGGTCTCATAGTCGGAGCAATAGTGCGGTATGCAAGTGAGGAGACTGAAATGTCACATGTGCGCGTGGTGCCCGTTCAGGGCAGCAACTACAGTGATGCCGTCCCACCAGACAACGTGTTCGTAATGTTGGAGGTTGCCAGAAGTGAAATCGGGCATAAGGAGAACAAGACTTATGCGTATACCTTCCAGGGCGAGGTTACAGACGTCGAAAGCAAGAAGCTGAACCAGAAGGCAAGTTATCTGTCTGTGTGCTCTGCCATGGTGCATGAGTGGTTATGGTGCTGACTCGAAGGTTGCGGGTTCGATCCCAGTTTTGGTGGTTGCCTTTAGGTGGAGGTGAAATGGTTTCGTTGTAGGTGAAGTGGCTCTGTACTGTACGATGTCAGTCATGTTGCAGAGCATCAGATGGTTGCAATCTCTGGAATGCTCCACTAGGACTTTGCTCATAATCATATAGTTGTTTTGGTACGTAAGACCTCATAAATTGTTATTATTATTGAGTCATCTGGCTGTGCCTAAGCTAGGTACACATGGAAATGAGTACTATGGTCCATATATTATGTGTATATAGCTTGGAAACAATTGTGCCATACTGAGGCATTCATTTATAGCTCGTCCCTTCACTGATCCATCTTGGTGGGGTGTGTCTGTAGTTCTGCAAGCCAGTTGCCCCAATGTCACACTT
This sequence comes from Rhipicephalus annulatus, assembly GCA_013436015.1. Lineage (NCBI taxonomy): Eukaryota > Metazoa > Arthropoda > Arachnida > Ixodida > Ixodidae > Rhipicephalus > Rhipicephalus annulatus. The sequence goes on from WOVY01005310.1 coordinate 46,012, forward strand.
TTGCCAGCTTTAGACTCCTTTCTCTTTCCCCCCGGTTTTTTTTTTCCGCAGTCTTGTAGAAATAAGTCGAAGTGAAAAAAGCTGTATTGCAGGCTTAGTATTCTCATGACTACTGTAATAAAATAGCATATTTTGTACTTTGCCCACTAGCCTGCCGGTTAGTGATGAAAGTGGCTCGATTTTATGCCTGGACAGAAGGCGTGAGAGTGAAAAAACTTAATTTTGATAGCATGTCTGATTGCCCAACACTGATGTACTGGTGCTTACGTAAACATATTAAAAAAACCAGGCTGTACCGTACAGTTTTCATGGAGACTGAACAATGCAGGGAACCGATTGGGCTGCAAGCTGCTTAGGGTTGCCAGCTGTGCTGTTTTATACCCGCTATAGCAGTTTGTTTAGATAGTGGGCTGTTTGGCAGTCGACACCCATGGTCATTAGCCATTTTTTTCAGAGCAGTAAACGAAGCTTCATTCTAGTCACGAGTATTTTTATGCCAGCAATGCAGTTTTCATTTGTACATCAGGTTTATTTGGCTCAAGGAAAGCAAGGATTCGTTATGTAACACTGCATACCAAAGATCTGACATGGCGCCTATTTGTTCAACAGTTGTTTGAGGAAAGGTGGCAACCATAAGTCTGTTCAGCAGCAGACATTACTAGCTTTACTTCTAAAACACCAGAGCAGCAATCCAGGTGTCACAATATGGCCTGTTTAGAGGCGCCTGTGAAGGATCGTAATGATTTAAAGTGTGTTGTTTTTTACTGTAGTGGTAGACTTTATTTTATTTTTATTTTTTTCTGGCAAGCTCATAAATTTCTCGCAGAGACTGGGAAATTCTGTGATTTTCTACCTTTCTTACAATACATGCAGCTGTGCCCGTGTTTACGCTAAATATCCTTTGTATAAGTAGTTTGTCATAAAAGCATTCTGCCAGCATAAGTTACATCTTCTATTTAAGCTGTATATGCCTCTGTCATTTATTATGTGGATGCCTCTCGTGCTGACACGAATGTTTAGCAGTGATGATTCTTGCAAAGCAGCACTGATTCTGTAAAAAAGAAAGAGGGGAAAAAAAATCTAAGTGCACATTTTCTTCTCGAGTTAGAAGTACATGCTCTTTCACTATTTCAGTTTCTTGTATTTCTAAATTGTTACTGTGTCGCAAACTCTACACTGATGTGTTAATGAAATATCTACACACTTTGTTTCACATTTTGGCTTTGTATTTTTCATTAAGTAATGCCAAGCAAAGGATCTCTGCTAAATGGATGTTACTTCATTGCTTATTTTCAGCACCACAGGGGCACATTTACTGTCATGTTATTATTACGAAGTTGATCAGTGGAACGTTGGTAATTAGCAGGCATTTCATCAAAACTTTTTAAGTGTAGCGTGGACTTGTTAAGGCAAGTCTACACAGTAAAAAAAAGACTGATTGTTGATCATAATTTATTGATTTGGTAAGCAGCATGATATTTTTCAAATAAACTAGCAATAATGTACTAATATAAAAAAAAACTGGTCAATTACTGCGCAATGCAATAGCCAGTCTGCTATGGCATTGTGTAGCTGAGCTAAAAGATGCACGTTCCAGCTTTGGTAACTTCTTTTTAATGGAGATGAAATTTGAAAATGTGCATGTGTTTACATTAGGGTACGAATTAAGAAATCACAAATGGTGAAAATTATGAATTTACCATTCACATCATGCTTCACAACCAGATAGTCTTTCTCGGAAACTAAACTTTTATACTGTCTCTCATAATCGCATGGCGGTTTAAGGACGTTAAACGCCAACAATTATCATTGTCCCAAGGCTCAAGCGACATCCAAGTCTAAACCCTTTGGTACTACTCCTTCTACAACAACGCGCTGTTGTGGCACTATTGTGTTTTGCTGATTTCATAGTGCACAGTTCAAATACCTGTGATTTATGCTCGAGACAGTGCTGTGGTATGTGTATGGCTATGAGGCACCTTGCCTCATGTTTTGCCTTTACTACAATTGTTCACTTGTGGTCTCATTGCAGGCAACTTTTGATCCTGAGATATTTTTCAACATTATCCTCCCACCCATTATATTTAATGCTGGGTACAGCTTGAAGAGGGTAAGTCACGATGCTGTCATCATTGTCTGGGTAACCAAGTTATAATTTTACTTGCATCAATAAATAAAATAATAAATAAGTAAAATAAACCCTTTCACTGCCAATTATGAGATAACTTGGATGAGGACATATGCAGAAGCCCTGCCTATCTATAATATACCCGTTTTGCCTCTTAAATCACTCCTTGCCATTCGTGAGACAATTCTTGTGAAAAAAAAAAAGAATGTGGGTGCGTTCTGGCATGTATGGATAGAAGATATAAAACAAGTACAACTTGTAGTGGCATTTTTTACAACAGATAAAGCGCACCGGTTCACGTATTTTTGCTGGCGTCTCAGCCGTGCAACTATGGCAAGTGGACATGCTACGTCCACTTCAGGACGTAGCAGGAAATTCAGGAGGTCCTGAGAAATTCGGACTCTGAATGAAATGGCCCATTAGTGGATCAGCCACTTTGAATTAATGGCTGAACTTGATTATGCTAATCAATTCACTGTTTGTAAGCTTCTTATAATTGTTAATTTATGAGTGTGATTTTTTTAGTTGGTGAGGTAATCCCCAATAAAAATGTTTACTTATCCTGAAGAGCATCCTACTGCATTGGTAACACAAAAACTCTTCATAAAATGAAAAAGAAAAAAAAAACATCTGGGAGGGGGTGTATAGCAGTGCCAAAACAAGCCCAGCAGTGAAAGGGTTGAATGAGTGTTATATTTATTACCTTTAATTAAAGTTTGAAGTTATGTAGATGATGCTAATACCTCGAAATGTTTCTTGCATTGTTATTCACTCTGTGAAGACCATATATACATATAATTCAGTATGGTCTAGTAATATTTAGACAAGTTGAGGCAGTTAATTTTCATTTGCAATATAAATTATAGTTTTGCTAACATTAGGATACTTTTTATTCCTGACATTTATCTTCTAGTATTGCTGGTAACTTAATGTAATAAAAAATATGCACATTTTCGCCTTCTTCTTTTAGAAATTCTTCTTCAGGAACTTAGGCACGATAATGACCTATGCCTTTGTAGGAACAACAATTTCCTGTTTTGTTGTTGGGTGAGTGGCCATTACATTTCTGCTCTTTTCTTCATAGCTGCACTTTTAAATTGCCCAACATTACAGCATCATAACACTGAAAAAAGAAAAGATAAGTTAGGTCCTTGCTTACTGTTTAGATTCTGCCGTAACTGTCACAGTGGTAAAATATTATTGAACCTTTATCTTCATTTTCTGATAGGCTTTCTTTATTATGATAGATGGACTTATTCTGATAGATGAATGGGTGTGCTCGGCCACATTTATTTGCCATGCTTTTGCTTACTTGATGCTTTGTTCTGGTGATTTTCAGGGTGATCATGTATGCATTCCTAATGTTCATGCCACACTTGGATTTTACCTTCAACAACTGTCTCTATTTTGGTGCCATCATCTCGGCTACTGACCCCGGTGCGTAAGACGTTTCAGACTAAAATTGCAGCTTACTTTGGTTATGGTAGAGGTTCCCGGAAATATTTCACTGTCGGAGCATATTTTCTACTGGCCCTGTATGCAGCTTCTCACAAGACTTTCAATCCCCTTCTTTCTTTTTGTTCTACCCACGAAACTGGTGTCTTTAGAAATATTGCACTTGGGACAGGCAGTAGCTTTCCTGGGGCACTCGATTTTTTCAGCAAGACGTGTCTTTCGAACGGTGACTAACCAGCTTAAGAACGGGAAAGTGGGATTTGTGATATGGGCATGTCACGGAACTTTGTTTCAGCTGGGTGCGATAACTTGGGCTGCATGTTTTTACGGCACTGAGTGGAATTATATATGTTCTCTCTGTTTGACAAAGCTCTCGTGTATTCTTGTTTTTTTGCTTACAGTGACAGTGTTGGCCATTTTTCATGACCTTCATGTTGATGTGAACCTCTATGCTCTAGTGTTTGGGGAGAGCATCCTAAATGATGCTGTGGCCATCGGCTTAGTTTCGTAAGTCATTCCTTACCTCTCTTTGCTTTATACATAAACATTTTATATGCAAGTTATGTTATACATTCTCTACTTACTGTATCCTGTTGTTTATTTAAAAATTGTTTAGATGATAAGTAGAAGAGCAGTAGTTTAACAACACTGTAAGGGTAGTAACTTCTATGGTAATGATGCAATTTGAAAGAATTGATTAATAACATGTCAACATATGAATAGTTGATTATAATACTATTCCGATTTTTCTTGCATGATGCAGACCAATGTAGCGTTCTTGAGCATATTCAAGAAATGTAGAGTGTTGCTGTGGCACTTTAAAAATTATATATGCTTTGTGGCTTGCTTGCAGGGCAATTTCTAGCTATGAAGAGAACAACAACGAAGGGAAGGAGTTTGAAGTAGCTGCAGCATTTAAAGCATTTGGAAATTTTGTCTACATTTTCCTTTGCTCATTTATGATTGGCTCAGTCACTGGATGCGTCACAGCTCTCATATCCTTTTCTTGGTTTTGGTATAATGAGTACTGGTCACCCGCACTGGGTGAGTGCAAGGCCATTTGAATTTAAGATTCTTTAGTATATCCCGAAGTTTTATAAGCGCATGCAACGTAATGTGCTGTTACAGGTAATGTTTTCTTAGTGTATGAGCATTCTCTGCACCGATGGTGCATCACATATTCTATGGCATGCCTCTAAACACATTTCTGCATTTCTTGTATAGTACACTACTGCATGTTATCAGGTTGTCCTGTATAGTAGGCATTGCTATACCAAATCTAATTTGAAATTTAGTGTCTGTGTATATGTGATAAACACGCAGACTGTCAATGACACATGTTAACATTATTATGACATTGTTTTGGTTTTGGGGGATTTTCATGTTTTTACCTTTTCGTTAAACATTTTGTGTGGGTTTTGGGAAGTCAAACAGCTTTGTCCTTCTTAAAGACTCGCACCGGATCGTCATGATTTTCACCGCATCAAAGAAGTCTACTGGAAAAATTTCTTGCCTGTCGGCTTTGTCCTGTTACGGGCGCTAATTTGTTATGCAGGTTCTTTTTGTGTTAGTAAGAGCTCTCAAGGTGTGAGCCTGTGAGAGTCTTAAAGAAGGACAAAGCCGCTTGGTTGCACAAAACCCACACAAAATGTTTAGTTAAAAGGTAAAAAGATGAAAATCTCACAAAACAGAAACACTCAATAAAAGGTTCACTAGACGTGGTAAAATACTCAGATAGACTTCTGAAATACAAGTCAATTAACTAAACTAAGCTATTCAGTTCGAACACGGGTGAGCGGTCAAGTGGTGAAGAGTGTTCGGTCTCACAAAATGAAAATGCTTGACTAGTGGAGTTGAGGGTGGTCAGCTGGTTGCGGTGAAGGAGCGCTGGCTGGTGGGTGACGGGTCGAGAAGTCAGGGCGATCTGGTCAGGCAGCTCGATAAACAGCTCGGGCCTGCTGCTCGACTGCTGTTGCTTCTTGCCTCTCGGAACCGAAGTCCTCTGCTCAAGGCTTAAGGTAAGGACCGGATGGTTACGGTCCACTTGAGCGGGAAAGCAGCGCCAGGAGGTCCCGGCCGGTTGAAGTCTTGGAGGCTCGGGTCCGGAATCAGATGCTCGGTCTGGTGGCAACCTTCCTTCACCATGTCCTCTTCGAACTCCTCTGCTCTTCTCTGTCTCGGAATTGCTCTTAACTTCCGGCCCACTTGTCACGTTCTGATTGGTTACGTTGAAACTTCGTTGTTGCTGCCCATTTATTCTCCTCTTTTCTTTATTTTGTTCACGTTGTGCCACGCGTCCTTGTGGCAACGTCTTCACCATTGTCATCGTCTATGCAGCACCGCGCATGCACTCTGTCATCTCTTCATTTTTGTGACACGCACTTTGCAGAAGCGTGCACTTCGAAAGCGCGCCACACTCATCACAGACATGCACACACTTGTTCATGGATATTATAGAAAGCTAGCGTAGCTTCGCTGAGATGCCATCTGGTAACCGGTTTGTGCCCCACAATGGCACACTACTTGCTTGCTTCTTAGGCAATGCGCAGTCACATTGGGTTCATTCTTGGCAGAATGTTGGCATTCTTAGTTGGGAATGGACTTTTGTTCATTGTAAATTAGGGTTAGGCAACATCAGAAGTGTGTAGGCGAGGGATTTTTTCGGGTCCTGTGATTCCTTGACTGCTTCTCACATAACCAAGTTCACAAAGCTGTGTGACTTCCCACTGCTGGAGAGCTGCCTCTTTGTGCTCATGTCCTACACGTCTTTCCTCATTGCTGAAGCACTTGACCTGACAGGTAGGTGGACTTAAGAGGAATGTGAATACGGCTACTGCTAGTGCACTCAGTAGTTTTTATGTGTACGTCATGAACAATAATAGCAGATGCACAGCAGGCGTCTGCACTAGGATTGGCTGGAAAATAGTTTTTGTTAGCTGGGCTAAGAGTGAAAGGATAACAGCAGTAAAACTACTGCACTTTGTGTGATAAAGATCCTAGTTTAAGATACTGTAGATGTAGAGAAGCCTCTGTGCAAATATTACATTGTGTATAATATTACATTGTTTTTATTACATTGTAAGGGTGAGTGACAGCATCACAAAATGCTAGCAAATATATCTGTTTTTGCTGTTGAAATAGAAAATAGAAACATTCAGCATTTCAATTACAACTATCCAGAGAGATTGCATGACTTCAAATGTGGGGTTCCTATGCATGATTTTTGCAATTACCTGACATCCAAGGCATGCTGAAAAATGTTTTAGGGATGCATGAACTTTGATGCCATAGCCACTGATTACAAGGTATCCGCATTATATGTTTAGGCTTGCTCTGTTTGATTATGTTGCTTTGTGCACGTGTGTAGGGAAGATGTGATACGGAAAGGCAGGCCACCTGTGTACTTTGTCATTTGTCATAAAGGATTTTTCAAGTTAGCGCTTCATTAGTTGAAGTTCTATCATTCAAAGATGGTTTAGGTTTTTGACAAATGCTTATATTCATATGATCTTTCTGAGTCACCAAAAAAAATTTTTTTTTGCCTTGTAGGTATTGTGGCTGTGCTGTTTTGTGGAATCTGTCAGGCCCACTATACCTACAACAACCTGTCCATAGAATCTCGGTTGCGGACAAAGCAGGTTTGCTGCACCTTTGCTTCGCGCTGTAGGCTTTGGGTCTTGTTTTTTTTTTGTGTGTGTGTGCGTGCTTTTGAGTGCCTACTTTAGCAAGCCAGTCCATAATTTAACCATATACCAGGCTCTGTTTATCTCTATAGCTGCTCGACATCACATCAAAATGGGCTTTTGGCATTCTTTATTTGTTTTTCTTGGGCTGGCCTTGTATTGAACACTTTCTTAGTCGGGAAATGTTGTCCCGAGTTTCACCTCAGTAGCTAGGTCACTTGTGGCATAGGATGTCCTATGTTTGTGTTCATAGGTTTACTGAAGATAATGTCGAATAAGTGTGTGAATGTTAAACTCTTTAGTCATTATAGTGAACATGATAACGCTTGATATCCTTCCTGGAGAGTATCATTCATGCGTAGGTGAATATGGGCATCCATTGTTTGTGGGGCAAGGCAGGCGATAATATAAAGAAGGCTGGAGCCACGGTGTAAGCCTTGTTAAAAGTCCGTGTCTCTGGCATAGCCCTTCTTGATAATGCATGAAGAGAGTGTATCACAAATTGAACTAGCTTTCAGATAAGGTGAAGCCCTTTGTAGCTTGTAGCCTTTGTCAAGTGTGTCAACATCCCTTGATCAGTTTGCAAATGTGTTTGCTTGCTTGCGAGAAGAAAGAAAATGCCGGGTGTGCTGCCTGAAGCTATGTAGCTTGTGGAGATATTTTGGCACAGATACTACAGGTAGTTGTAATCTGAGGCATTTTGCAAAACTTAGTGATGCCATATCATTGTCAGTATATATGAGAAAGCTCCCGCAGAATTCTTCTAAAGGTAACCGTAGTAGTTGGCAAAGTGTTTGCATGAGGCAGAGGTGCAGCAGTGCTGCACAAATGTATTTTATTACATTGTGAGACTGAAAACAACACTGGTTATGTAAATGTGGTACGCTACACACTATACCTTTTTTTATTAAATTATTAAATATTACATTGTATATTCTGTCTTGATTATAGTTTGCATCTTTTACCTTGTGTCACAAGAAGAAGCTTTTCTTGTCAGTTTTAGCTTGAGAATTTTTCTTATGCTGGCCCAAAGCAAGCTTCCTAAACTCTGGTATACTTTATGCTTCGCACCCGGAACTGAAACTTGTGCTTTCGCATATCAGCCGGTCTGCTACAGTATGCTACAGTCTGCTGACAATTTCCGTGTAGCCAGGTCTTAATAGAGTGGCTGTGCTTCCCTTTCTACTGGCTTAAAGTGTAATTTTTTTTTCTGTTTGCTTCATTTTTCAGCTCTTTGAATTGCTAAATTTTCTAGCAGAAAATTTCATCTTCAGCTACATTGGTGTCTCCATGTTCACGTACAAGAAACACAGATGGGACGCCGGCTTTATTATGGTTGCTTTTGTATCCTTTGCTCTAGTATACACCTGTTGAAAGTGGTGTCATTTGCTTGCTTCTGCTATGAATGCTATTCATTGGTCTTCCTAGTTAATTTTAGCTGGTTGGATAGTTTTCTATAGTGTCTGGAAGGTATGCCTGATTGTTATTTCTTGTGATTTTATAGCGTTAATTCCTATATAGGCATAGCTCAAGTTTTTGTTAGATGTGTGATGGTGCAGATAAAATGCTTGTTTTTTTTTAAGCCTTGGAGAACAATATACTCATAAAAAAGGCTGTTTTTTTCATGCGATATGGCAAGTATAAGAACCTTCATGTGTTTTGGTAGTTTAGGTGCTAAATTGCCAGGGTGCTTGGTCTTCCTAGTTTCATGTCGCTGATGAACCAAGTCTTTCTTTTAGATGTGACCAATGTCCAGCAAAAACTGACCATTGGTCAGTTTTTTGCTTACTGAACTTGGATGGCTCTTGTGGGTTATGTTTGTGTGTATGGTATATAGAGGTTCTTGCTGTACTTTACTCTTCATTCTAGTGAGCTTTCTCTTTTGCAAGGAAAGTATGGCCAAGTAAATAATGCTTTTGCTTGTATTGCGTAACATACAAATATCATTAAATGTTTATGCAGCTAGCTATGTAGAATTGTTGACAATGAGCTTGTTCCATGTTTTTCGACATTCTTGTTAAAAAACGAGTATCAGATATTGGGAAATTAACTGGAAACAGACTGCTTTTTCTTGGAACAACTCAAAAGCTTTATCGTTCTGCTTTGTGTTTTACTTTTTGTCTAACGACTGATCACTATGCTTAATTTCTTCTATCATCTGACAACTGGTTGTTTGTCTTCCTTTCTTGTGGTTGCTTGTTGTCTTGAGGTCTAAGCCAGTAATTTGATTCTATTGAAATGTGCAATGTCCTATGTTTCAAGATAAATGGCTGTATGCCTGTTTTCAGTACTGGTGAGCACTAGATAAAAAGACATGGCAACAGATTACTTAAAGGCCAACTCCGGCGTTTGATGGTGTGAGGATTATGGTGCTTCTATGTTCCGAGACAAGCTTGTCACGGGCCTGACAGCTTTTTTTGCTCAACAAGTTTGAAATTAATTTTTGAAAAAAGTGCAATACTAAAAACCAATCAAGTGCACTTCTATGTGTGATGTAATCCTTTGCCCGAACCTGCTTGATTGCACATATTGCCCGCCGGATGGCACTACCCGTCCACCCCGTCCAAGTTTGTGCCTGCGGTTATTGGCTAAAACAATTACGCTGTTATGGTGAACATGTGGCGAATTGTGTGTGGCACACAATGCAACACCACTTGCCACCTATCGCACGCCCACCAACACGAAAAAGGAAATTGCATGCTGAACCAAGGAAGTGCCAGTGAACCCCTCACAATTCATAGCAGACAAGCAGACGCTGCAGTGGCACATCAGTTTCGTCACTTCTGCCAGGCAAAACTCAACGTCACACACACAATGCTGCCATTAATTCTGGCAAGTGAGGTGAACATTCGGAGGCAAGCTATAAAATCAATTCTAAAAGAATCTGTGAAACTTTCAAGCCTGCAATTTGGCATGAATGGTGCGAACGTGCAAATGAACGTACCTAGGAAATTTCTTTGACATTCATTGACTTCAAAAAATCGCCAGAGTTGGCCTTTAACATGATCTCTTGCTGGCAACAGCAGCTGCATTTGCGTTGAGGCAGAGGCTCACAGTGTCCTCGTGGAGACACATTTAAAGAAAGACCTTGCATCGTCACAATTACTCCAGATCTACGGAAATTATTTGCTGAGGCCTTTTGAAAATTAGTCTGAAAGGCTTCTACGAATCAGTTTATCAATAATAATTACGAAGATTTTCCCAAGTGATGGCAGTTTGTTACTTAGTTGTTTGAGACTGCCTCTAATTAATTTCTCAAGTATTAGTGGTAAATAATGTTATTCAAACACCTCTCTTTATAATTAGCAGTCTGCTCTGAAGCAATTGTAATTAATTGTGATGTAATTTGCTCGTATGTAAAGTGTCTTATGTAAGTTTTTTAGTTGTTGGTTTACAACTTTATATCTAATGAGTTATTATAAGTCAAGGTAACGAAAATGGGGAGTTCAACAATGGCATTTGAGAACCTTATACATTTATTCAGCTCCATTTGCTGGGCTGCTTTTCTTCTGTCAATTATTTAGCACTTGCTAAGCTGTCGAGCTTAAAAGCTAGCAGGTGTGTGGTTCGTGTACAAGAGGTTGCTGTTGTTTCTCTGGTGGAGTTACGTCCCACGTCATGTCTGCCTCGTTAACTGAAAACGTCACAGCTAGCAATAGCAGCTGGGAGAGCTCTGTACATCTACCCACTGACGTTCCTGCTGAACCTGGGGAGAACGCACAAGATCCCTGGCTCTTTTCAGCATGTGCTATTCTTTTCAGGTGCGTCTCATTGTGCCTCATTTTGTTGGGCAGTGAAGTAGTAGAATTGGCAATGGAGAAGGCAAGTGTGCTAGGTGGCTGCTGGTGCTTCTTCAGCGCAGCAGTTATGAAAAAGGAAATGAAATAAATTAGGCTAACTTCTTTGAACAGGTTTCTTTTGAACAAACATTTTATGTGCATATTTTAGTGACCTGTGTGGATGGGTACCTTTGTGGCAATGCAATCGCTCGCCTACTCTTTTTCTCCGTCTCTTCTATTAGTTGCAAAAGACCACAATCATCAGGTAACATTGTTAGTGTAACATTCAGGTCAATTTAGCTATTTGGAAATTAAGAAAAGAATGTGGTGAGTTTAGTTTTAATGCCATTGAAGAATTTTAAAATGTGCCAAAAGTAAACAACTGAAATGTGAACTGATGCTAGGTGCTGATGCTAAGATTGCTGAAGTAAGACATTTTTAATGTATACTACAATAGGAAAAAATTTAAAGAAACTAAGTTACAAAAGGTATTTATTTTTATTCATATACCTTAAAGGTTTCTTTGGGCATAACATAGGGGGGGGGGGGAGGTAGTTAGTTTACATAGAACACACACAAAAAAAAGGTAAATGCAGAAAGCGAAAGTTTGCATCACAGAAGACATAGTGATGCAATGCAGCACTCAGTAAGGCATGAAACGAGGTGTGTGATAACTGATACAATATTGGTACTAGACTAAACGAAAGAAAGCCACAAAATGTTACAGTTCTACATTCCACATCTCCTTTAATTTGCTAACAAACGTGTCGCGATCACGCACAGCTACAACGTCGCTTGGTAGTTTATTCCAATGATAAATTGCTAGAAACAATGGTGCGTCACGAAGGAAGTTAGTACGGGCAAACGTGGGTTGTATTTTGTGAGCGTGATCCACAGGTGGGAAAATGCGATGAGCTGGTTTAATCTGTGAATGTAAGAAAGATGACTCACTGAAATAAAGCATGTGTAAATGAGACAGCAGTGTGATAAGCCTGTGTATTTCTAGAGTAGGTAATTTCAACGTTGTTTTAATAGCTTTTATGCTATATAGCCGAGAATATTTTCCTGTGATAAAGCGGGCTGCTTTGTTTTGAATGGCCTAAAGTTTATAACTTGCAGCTATCACTTGCAGCTACCAGCGAGCTTTTGAAAGGCGCTTCAGTACATTCTTAGGCTTTTTTTTTTTTCACGTTCTAATGATAGTAGTAATCATTAAAATTTTGTAAGCACATTGAAAATTTGTAGTGTGCTTATTTTACAACTCTGCATTCTTGTTACTCGTGTAATTCTCGACTGCCTTGACTTCATCTTTGTCTTCTTAGGAATCTTTCATTTACTGTAGCTTGCATGTTACCAGTTGCATTCGTGATATTGCATGCTTATTATAAACATAATTAAAGATTAAGCTATGTTTTATTGGTGTTTAGAATTTGGTATGTTCAGTTAGAGCAACAGGATGGAAACCAAGGGATGTAAAATGCAGCTAAGGAAGGAAAGGAAAGTAAAGCGGCAGGTTGATGATACGAAGTTTGCAGTCATAAAATTGAAATGGCATGGGCGAGACAGAGGGAATAAGGATCATTGGAGGAGGCCTTTGTTTTGTGATAGTCATAAAATAGGTTCGATAATGATGATATCATGCAGGTGTAAATGTGCTCTACCAAGCGCTTCTTGCTTCACTTCAACGGACTGTCTACCGCATGGAAAATTTTTTTTGATTGTGGCGCAAATGAGAAGATCGTTCACCACATGGGCGGCAAAAAGCATGCTTTTGTACCATAAGAAAGGAACTATAAGTTCAACTCGATGTTGAAAGTTGACAAAAATGACCGCTAGTGTCACACAACAGGGATGTGGTCAGTCTACTGGTAGGACAAAATTGTCCTCGTAGATGAACTTATTTTGCTTAAAAAAAAAAAACATGTACAACATAGAAGTATATTTTATGCACTGGAGGCAGCTTTCAGTTGTGCCAGAGGCTAATTTTTGCATTTTTCTTCTTCGGGCATTCAAAGAGGCACCCCGTGACACTGCCGGCATTGTGTTTTCTCATGTGCATGCCTGCCTGCAAACGGCAAAGAAACACAAGCACAGCATCCTCCGCTGCTCATAAAAACAACACAAATGTGGGTCTGTGCCTTAAACGACCACTAAAGTGTTTGTTTTATTAATAAACAAAACTTCATGAAGCCTGCAGAAACCGCACGCAGTTTCAGTTTTCGACTTTCACTGGCAGTAAAATCGTCATTGCCTCCACCTACCAGTGTTCTGCGCATTCATCCCACCGATGGAAGGAGACCGAATGCAGATGGAAAAATTCTGTTTTAGAAAAATTCTGCACACTTTCTATAGAAACCGCTGCGATGTTAGACACTTCAAATGGTACGCTTATTATTGCGACACAAAACAGAAAAGCAGCGAAGGACGGTCGACAATCCTTTTCAAGTAGTTTTCTTGTTCTTGAACTCTAAACGAAACATGTGGGCTTTCTTTATGCAGGTCTGCGCGGCGCAATGGCTTTTGCTCTGGCCATTCGAAACACCCTGTCTGAACAGAGGCACTTGATGCTCACGGCCACCTCGCTCATAGCCATTGTGACGGTGATAGTGTGTGGTGGCTTTACTACACAGCTCCTGGCATGGCTGAGCATACCGTAAGTGCTTTCATTGCCCACATTCTGAGCATTTCATTACGCATATGGCATAAGGGGCTGTGCAAGGAGATGTAGAGGCAGGCCTTGCATAGTGACGGAAACAAGTCAAGTGTCAAGTCAAGAAAGCGACAGTGTCAAGTCAAGCTATACCGCTAAATGGCTAATTATGAATAGTTTCGTCTTACTGTGGTCATAGTTCTTATTCATGTGCTTGATGTGATGTAAAACGTAAAAGGAAACGAGTGTGTTTCAACATTGTTTTGAAACTCTTGCATTGTACCTCCATGATGTACAATTGGAAGTGTTTGCTAGAAGTATATCTAACTAAGAAAATATTTGCATTTAAGGACAAACAGTAAGTCAGCATCGCAATTTTTGTGAACATTTCTTGTTTGTGAAGTACTTGAATGAAGGGGACACAATGATGTATCTAGTGCTTGTGTGGTGGAGTTCAACTATGAAATTATGAAAAAGGAAGTTTTGTCTTTATTGTCTTTTTTGTAGTAAGTGGGCATTTTTTATCAAGAGTGGCAGTGCAATTTTAATTTGGTGACTCCTTTGCAGTCAAAAATGTTGTGTCAGTAAGGCAATCAGTAAGATATATGAAACTAATGAGAAACATTTGTATTAGACTGTTCATTGGGCTCTCTTGTTTATGTCAGTTAGCATGCAAATTTAACACGATGGGGGATTTCGAAACTGCTGAGTTCTTCTGTGTTCCTTGGCCAGTTTTCTGTTACTATACCTGCTCACCACTTGTAGAATGAAACATCGCTAGCATGAAAATGCTTGAAAATTGAAACAACTTTGCATTCTGTATTCATATAGACTGTTGTTCGTGTTTCTTTCTGTCTGCCTCATTATTTGTTGTGTAATTTGTATTCAAACTTATTATTTCAGTTTGTCGTATTTATGGATGTCTGAATGGGCAGACTTTGTTAGCTTTAATTCAACTATTGCATTTCCAGTCCTTGTGATCTATATGAGAAGGGTTATATTCAGTCACTTGCTTACTTGTAGTGTCCTCGAATTTGGCTCATAAACACTCACTATCGGTTTGAATACCATCTTGTTCATTGGCAACCCGCCACGACGGTCTAATGGCTAAGGTACTCTGCAGGTCGCGGGATCGAATTCCAGTTGTCGCAGCCACATTTTTGGTGGAGACGAAAATGCTTGAGACCCTTGTGCTTAGATTTAGGAGCACATTAAAGAACACCGGGTGATCGAAATTACCAGATCCCTCCACTGCAGTGTCTCTCATAATCATATCATAGTTTTGGGATGTTAATACCAAACAATTACCTTGTTCATGGGTAAACTTTAAAAGTGGTAGGCGCTCTCGTCCCCATCATTAGTGCTTCGATATGCTGTAGTAAGGTTTTGTGCGAAGAATCAACCACTTAAATATAGCATATTTCATGGAAGCTGTCAAAAGGAGCCTAGAAACCGGTTCAGCTCTCTACCGCTATGATCGATATATATGAACGCTGTCTGTATATAGCAGAAATAACATGCATTCAAGCATTCATGTTGCTTTCATGCATTGTTTCTCGGTATTGGCAGTTTAGCTAGACTTGCATAAGGCCAAGTGACATTGGTGGCCGCAAACACTTTAGGAAATAAATTTACATTTGTTCATAACATCTTATTGACCACAGTTAGTGTGAAAAGTATTCACGAAAGATGTTCTTTTTAGCTTGCAATATGGGGAAGAGAGATGCAACCTCGATTTTTCTGAGTGAATAGCGCCGTTCGATGGTCAGGCTTGTATTATTAACTCAAGTTTTGTCATTACACCTGCTGTTCACAAGCATTTGTTCTTGACTACCGCTCTGTGTGTTATATTTACTTTTTGTCCCTGTTTAGGGTGGGAATTGAAGAGGAGCATGAAATGCTTCAGTTCACTGGTATCAGGCCCGTAAGTGTTCCATTTTTACTTTTTCTTTGCGACTCTCCTCTCTCACAATATGTCCAAATGTAGTTAATTTGCAGTTGAAACATATTAAATTGTGGGCAGAGGACTTGTAAAAATAAATGTAATAAATAAGCATATGAAAGAAACCTAGTGAAAAAAACGTTCAGCAGTGAGCTTGCCATAAGGGCTGCACTCTCTTTGCAGTTAAATGAGGCGTAGTTATTACACGAGACCAGGTGCCATGCGGTCAAAGTTTTGTTACTGCAAGTACGAAATCCATTTTCATCTTACATGACCGCCTGCCTCTGTAAACTGAATGGTATCCATATCGTAATTGATTTATTCTTTCCTTTATGCACGCAGTGCAATTAACTTCTTGTGTTCGCCATTGTTGGTTTGGTTCTGGGGCACGGCAGCTGTCTGGGGCATTTAATGGATGGGCAGCTTTCATACTGCATCATCCGGGTGAGCATACATCTAGGGATCAGGCCGCGGTTCACGAAAACTATTGCTTGGGATCTAAAGTTCTGTCAGACGTGCGATGAAATTGTAAAGTGAAATGCCCAGGACTAATATTGGTTTGCATCCAGGGATCAGGCCACCGTGCAGAAAAAATATTGCTTGGGATCTGAAGTCCTGTTAGACTTGCCATGAAATTCTCATGCGAAATGCCCAGGATGACAATGTTGTGATCGGACTGTGTCATAATGTCGCTGATTGTAACATAGTGTGTGCAATTCCACTTGCTTTCCTCATCACTGAAACACTCTGCATGGCACTTACATATGTGTGCTATTGTCAATTTAAAGTGCGCACTATATGGCAATAAAATGGGTATCTAACTTCACACATCACCAGGCATGTTTTACGGCACCATTTCATTATAATATTTAGTGCTGAATAAAAGGTGTTGCAATTTAAGATATTAATTAGCTGAAGAGCAGTGTTTAGGTGTAATGCCAATTGTGATACACTTGTGTATTTAAGCTGTTCGAACTATAGTACAGGTGTCTGGCATTGTCACATTTTGATCAGCACGGACCCAGGGTGTGAGTGTAGGCTTGAACTCCGTCGAAAAATCTTGCAAGATGAATGAAGTCAGAATGTGAGGTGGGCTTACTTCTTTTGCAGCTAAAACGTGTGAATCATTCTCGTAAGAATCTCGATTTTAATGAATGAGCATTTGTTGTGTAGAAAAAGACGCGTTGCTCTGTCAGCATTTTTATGGCAAAAATGACTCCTTGTCGCAGTTATATAATGAGCATGCATGACAAAATGTGAATAAAAGAATGCCGAGCATGTTCATGGGCATTCATGATGTGCGAATGCGGCACTAGTAGTAAACGTGGACATGTTGTTTGTGTCCATGTTTTGTACTTTTACCTTTCTGTTCTATAATGAATGCGTAATGATCAAAAGCTCTTTTAAGGACTTAACTTGCCACAACCCGTGTCACTCTTCTCTTGTTGCCACTTTCCTCTGTCAGTTCACCATGCAGGACGCACCGCAGGTATACTTAAAAATGGCTTAATCATAACGATTGTGAAGAATCCACCACACATAGCACAGCTTCGAGGGTGAAATTTTCCAGAGTTGCTTCGTTTTTGCTGTCCTAAAAAGTTCGCATGCTTCTTCATGCTTGTTGGACAAAGTCAAATGTAACGTTTTTACACGTGCTTACTTTTCTTGTGATGAAAAAACTGTAGCAGTTTTTTCACAAGGCTAAACCAGTGGCAAAAAATTGGAATGTTGTTCTAAGTGAAGCTACAAGATCACTCTTTTGGCATGCACCCCGTAGTAACTGAACAAAACGGTGGCATGAAGAAATGCAGCTGCTGCATCGAGCAATGTGCCTTTAGTTCTGTTTATGGCTTCAATTCAAACTTTGTGAGGAGAGCACATCATGTGCAACAGTATCAGGCATGGGCCGATTTTTCGAAAGATGTGACTTGTGATCGTGGGTGACCATGGGACAAAGTATGCATTTGCTGCTAGAACCAGGCAACAAGCAACGCTCCTCTGGTGCCCTTCCATACACCTTTTATGCGACGTGGAGTGATGGCGCATGAAAGCCACCACAACAGTCAGTAGTTCTTGCATGCTTTCACTCGCACATATAGAACACATGAGGTGTGGAACGATGTTGTCGGTTCATACTTTATATGGGGACGTATTGACGATGATGATCACAGCAGTGGCAAAAATGCACATGGAGAGTTCATATAGTAGATGCTATTGCAATAAAATGATGATGCGATTCTATAGACGTTGAATTCTTTAATTGAAAAACACTTGTGTGTCATCAATGAATTGGTTTTATCTGGTCACCGGTGGCCTCGTTGCTGAATGTTTGTTGAAAAATAATAAATAAGTAAATAAATAAAAAAATAAAAGAAATCTACATCTGACTTACTTTTACAGTTAGCTTTTCTCTCATTTTCCTTTTTCAATAGGGGTGGTTAGTGGCTAATGAGTGTTCTGATGTAGCGAATTAATGATGTAAATCTATGAAGTTTGTTCTGAATGGACTTGATAGTGGAAAATATGTTACCAGTTTAGATATAAAGTTGCAATGCTGAAGGTTTGATAGTTGGTTTGACCAGCTTTTCAGTTATAAAATTCAGGCAATGAACTGGGCTTGCTTAATTACCTTTAGTAGTAGTATTTAATGCCAAATACAGTGATTGAATACTGGTAACTGTATTTAGTTGCTGTGAACCTTGTGTGGAAAGTTTGAAGATTACGGGCCTCGAGCTAGAATTTTATGTTGTCTGTTTGCAGAAAAGCCGGATGCAGCCATTTTTATTGTTATTTTCATATTCACAGTATAGCCTAATGGCTGGGTGGTTGTGGCCCAGCTACAAGAGATAGCAGAAACTGAACAACAGGCTTAATGGAGTTCTTATGTATATTTTTGAAGTCATAGCAACATTACTACACATTCACTGCATTTAACAGGCAGAACGTGCAAAGGCCTCGTAATGCCATAAAATGTTTCAGTGTGGTGCTGAAGCTTGTGGCTTAACCTAGTGTCATAGACATTATTGGGACGCCATGACACTTAACAGTAGGTGATGTGGAGGGATAAGGCTGGAAGTGGTGACATGGTTCATTAAATAAGCAAACAAAAGCAAAGGTGCTGTATGAATCCTCATCTGACTGTGCTGATGTCATGGTAATTTCAGAAAAGATGCACAATTTCTTGAAGGGCAGCACCCTTTTTTGAGATTGGTTTGTGCGCTTTAACTTTTTTACCTGCGACAGTAGCTCAGAGGCTATGGAATCGCACTGCTGAGGCCAAAGCCATGGGTGACATTCTCAGCCATGGCAGCATAATTCAAAATAGAGCCAAAAACGTTCACATACGTAGACTTAAGTACACGTTGAACAACGCCAGGGAGTCAAAGTTAATTCAGCCCCAACACAGTGGTGTAGTGTTCAAGTGGTCATGGTGCTTGACTGCTGACTCAAAGGTCACGGGCTCGAATCTCGGCTGCTGCGGCCTCATTTCAATGGAGGCAGATTGCTAGAGGCCCACGTGAATAAATTTACCTGTGCGTTAAAGAAACCCAAAGTGGTTGTAATTCCTGGAGTCCCTAAACACCGGCGTCATTGTAAAATGTAAATGTAAAACTGCAACAGGCATTATTACTAGAAAGTTAACTTAGGGCTCTCTCACTATGACATGCCTCGTGATATTATTAGAGACCTGACATGGAACGCGCCACAGCTGTAAATTTTTTTGTCTGCTATGGTAGGGCTGCAAACATTATTTAAATGCCAAAAACAAGGATAGGCTTTTCTTTTCTCTGTCTAGATTTTCTAGCAGCAACATTTGTGATGCTTATAGCAGCTTCACTTTGAGTTTTATGCTGTCACTAGAAATATACTTGTTACATAAAGATGCACATCATGAAATGTCTGGAGTATCCAGTAGAAGTAAGCTTGCAGCTGTTGGCCTTTCTATGACCTTGATAGGTTTTCAGGGAAGCAATAGCTGTGGAACATGCATTACTTGTACTAAAATAAAAAAAGCAAAATGAAACCATTCTTTAGGCTTGGTCTGCCTGAGCCATAACAATATATGCTCGTTTGTCAGATGCACTAATATTTTGAGTGTGTCCAATATAATAATACAGATACTTTTGGCAGGCATGCAGTCATTGTTTAATTTTATTTCAATTATGTTATGCTCTGCAACTCTACTGGGTATATGGCACTTATTACCTGGTTAGATCAAAGTAACAGGAAATGGCAGCCTGTTAGGTTTAAATAAAGCAAAATGTAGACATTGAAAATGATGTCACTGATAGTTCTTAAGCTCTGTTGCACATCCACGTTTATTCATAGACAATGAAATCTGAAACACAAAAAAAATTAATCCATCAAAATTAGCTCTGCAGGAACATTTTGTAGTTGCTTTGGTATATAATATATTAGGTTGCCATTTATTTGGAAAAATTGCCTTCCCAGTCAGTAAGGCAGTTGGACTGTTTGATTTCAGTCTCGTGTGGCTTTAAGCTTTGTTGGTTTGGGATAACTGTTATGTTCCTCTCTGCATATGTGTTTGCTGTTGTTGGTTGTGGGATTTAGTGCGAGGCTTTTTTGAAGAGCTCTAATTTTTGCCATGCTTTGTGTTTGTGAGTGTTCTAGAGAATTTTTTTTTACTGTTGCATATAAAGTGGGGCACATTGTTCTCTTGCACCTTTCAGGGTTATCAGGCAACTCAAAATGGGGTGGTAAGGAGCTTCCATTTGCACTGCCTATGCTGCTAGCTTTTAGCTTTTGGAATGGCTTCTGCATTATTGCACAATGTCAGTGGGCCTAAGTTAGCACAGTTATGTGCTTTGCACATTTAGATTGGTCGCATGCTCTGCACTGTTTCTTATTGGCGCACAGAAGTTGGGCAAGGGGTTGTAAATGCTGCTGCACTGCAGCTTGTGTAGCTGGAGCCCAGTGAAAGGTTATTTCATCTTGGTTCATTGCCACCTCCAACTTGTTGAGTAGTGGAGCCCCGCCGCGGTGGTCTATAGTGTCTAAAGTACTCGGCTGCTGACCTGCAGGCCGCGGGATTGAATCCCGGCTGCGGGGGCTGCATTTTCAATGGAAGCAAAAATGCTGTAGGCCTGTGTGCTCAGATTTGGGTGTGCATTAAAGAACCCCAGGTGGTCAAAATTTCCCGAGCCTTTCACTACGGCGTCTCTAATAATCTTATGGTGGTTTTGGGACGTTACACCCCACATATCATTGAGTAGTTGAGCTTTAGTAGACACTTCCTTTAAGGCCTGTGGCTGTTTCTTGTCTATGGTTATGTAAAGTCCGCTTCCTAAAATAATAAAGCATATGTATTAGTACCAAACTTACGCATTAGAGCCAAGGTTACTTAACGGCACCAGTTTTGAATTCAACTTCTATTCTTACTTTATCAAAAAGTCAATGGCTTTCTTACTAATAGACTCTCACCTGACTGCATCACAAATTTGGGTTATGCACTTAACTTACAAGGTGCCATCTGGAGACCATTTTGCTGCAATAGTTATTCATGTCTCTTTATGGGAGGTGATGTACTCAGGGACAACTTGCTAAGGCTATCTTGTCAAAGCTGGACAGCTGGAGCACATGTTCCGTAGCACCATGCGATGTTGCTTAAAATTAAAGCCATTACTTTTTGACAATACAAATATAATAATATGCTGGAATATTTTCTTCTGAATAATATTGCAACATGCTTTCAGATACAATTGTATCATGCTTCTCGACAATGTTATGGTGTCATGTGGCTGTGACAGGGTGAACAATATGCTCATTTCCTAGAACATCCATGAGATAGCTCTACTGTGCGTTCAATCAGTGAAAGAAGCAGAGGCACACTAGCACGAAGTTCAACTCATTCGTGCATAATGGATGCATGGCACACATGTTGCATCTTTCGTGATGAAGTTGGCTAACGATAGCTGGCAAGATCAAAGCACAGGCAGTCTATATAGTGTTTTATCTACAGATCACAGTGAGCCGAAATCTTGGTTTTCATGGCTGCATCCTGGATATTTGGTAGAAGCGCCGCACTTGCACTATCGAAACAAAAATCGAAAGCTATGTCATGCTTGTCTGTCTGGACTACTGGTGTATTCTAGGACGTGCACATTGGCTCTGCTTCTGTAGCATTGGCTGCATAGCTACAGAAGTTTGTCTGTACACTTAGGCCAGTTGGTTGGTTCTGCATGTTGGCGAAGTGTATGCACTGTGTGTCCAGTCTCTTCTTCCATGTCTTCAAAGTGCATTTACTTCATTGAGCTACAAGAGGTGTCCTTCAAGCACAGAAAAATGTTGAGCAGTCTAGTTGCCACGTCGCTGGGACATTAGCAAAGCTATCGACGGACACTCTTTTCCTTCGCTTCAGTTCGCTTTCAATCTCTACTTTTTTTTCAATGTATCGGAATGGAGAGGCTGTTTCATGTTCACTTGATTAGCCATGCTTCTTCCTTTCTTTTTCTATTTTAGTTCACTGTACATTTCCAGTGGTGACATTATGCTGTCTACTTTAGATTAGATTTCTACTTTCTACATTAGTTGGTTATAGGCATGGACTGTTAATGTTGCATATAAACTTCACTTAAAAGCACACTGAACAAAATTTTTGCTGGCAAGATTTTCAGCCCAATTGAGAGGTTAGGTTCTGAAATCTATAAACACAACTTTCATTTCAGGCAGAAACTACAGGAAAGTAATAAATTAATGCATTTTTCACCGAATGCTGCGTATAGCTGCCACACCGTGAAATAGAGAAGGTGACTTCACATATGCCCATAATGGGCAAGCTAGCAATGCCAGCTGTCGCGCCCGTCTGTCGACCTGCTCAGTTCCTCCTGTGGTTTCCAGTAGCGAACAATGCTCCCGACTGGTGTAAACCCTCAGCGCTTTTGTGGAAGGGGAAGAGATGGAATTGAAGGAGAGGTGGAGAAAGGAAAAAAAAAAAAAGATATGAACACGGGCACCCTGCACGCCTTCAGTGACTGCAACTTCGCAGCTCTTGCTCTCGTGCCGATGTCGCACGCTGACAATTCATCAGGAATACAGCCAACTCTTCAACAATATGGGAAATTGACTCTGTTTATCAGAATAGTTTCATCTTCTGAATAGAATTTTGATGTTTTCGTTAGTTTTTTCCTATTTTAGTTCATTATCACTCTAAGAAAATGAGTGTGAGGAACATGTCCTCCTTGAAAAATACAAATTTTTTGCTTGTAGTAAAACATTGGCCAATATTATTATTTAAATTATTTGATTGATATGTAGGGTTTAACGTCGCAAAACCACCATTTGATTATGAGAGACGCCGTAGTGGAGGGCTCCGGAAATTTTGACCACCTGGGGTTCTTTAATGTGCACCCAAATCTGAGTACACAGGCCTACAACATTTCCGCCTCCATCGGAAATGCAGCCACCGCAGCCGGGAATCGAACCCGCGACCTGCGGGTCAGCAGCCGAGTACCTTAGCCACTTGACCACCGCGGCGGGGCGTTAAATTATTTGTTTCACTAACATACTTTTTATGACAAATTTACTAGATAATATTGAGAGGATCTCTCGTGATGGCAGAGTCTCTGATAGGCACAATGCAAAGAATTGTGGACATGATGTAAATTTTAATGCAAGTGAATTTTTGACGTTCAACAGCAACTTTAAATTTTTATTATAGATAATGAAAAGGTCATGTTATTAGCTAATCATTAGTAGTTTCTGGATGTGCACTTGTATCGGACATGAACACTTCTATTAAAAAAAACATTCATTGCAGGCTTTTGGGGGCAGAAACATATACCTACGTCTGAGCAAACTGATCTATTAGAGCTCATTCCTGTTGTGAATGAACTTATTTGAGCTTGTATCTGTGGGCACAGATTTTTGCTGGAATGGTATGAAAAATAATAGTCCAGATCATGCCTCGAAGGGGTGGCAAGTGTGAAATGCTGCCCCATTGTTAGCATACACAGCTACATTTCTTGTTAACACTTGTTGCTCGTCTTGTCAGGTGATAATGTCAAGCAAATTTCAGCTGCAGAATTTACGGGTTATAAGTAGGGCTTGACTTGGACATCATTTTTATTGTTGTGAGGCCTTTTCTGTGAGTTAAAATTGGTAGCTCTGTTTTCAAGAACCACTGTGTCCTCAGAAAGGCTATGTCTTACTTGTTGGCTAGGAGTGACGGGGTCAGCATGCGTAGCTTGACCAGTGGCAAAAATTGTCTTTTAGCTTGTTTCTATTGATCATCACTGCTTTGCTATACGGGAGTAGTGGTGCATCAACAAGCGTGCGTGGGGCAGAGGACAGTGTTGGCAATCGAAGGAAGCATTCTTAAGCTAATAAAAGGGCTTTGCAAATTAGCTGATGAGAACGTAAATACAGTGCCTTGAAGACTGGCTCTGTTGAGCTTTACTTCTCTGATCAGCTGAATGGTTTAAGGGGACACTAAAGTCAAATAACAATTTACATCAGAGTGAAAGCTCAGTGTATTACAAAATTTCAAACGACAATATTATAGACAGCAGTGCCCTACTTATCGAGAAATTAAGGTAAATGCACGAGAACACATGCGTGGCAGTAGGACATTTTCGAAATGATGCCGATGACATCAAACGAACCTGCCTACAATTAATCACTAGTAATCGATCTAACTGCACTAATTGAAGAACCTTCCGTGCATCAAGAGACACAATAAAATGCTGCTTGTTCGTTTCTGTTTCATTCTTGGAAAAAAGAACCAACGGACGTTACTGTGGGGAATGGTGCGAGTTGTTCAAAAATTCAATTTTCACGTGGTTACACGAGACAGGTGGTGCCATCTAGCGGGGCACAGTTGAACCAAAAACGTCTGCTCGAAGTCAATGGAGGGAAATCTATCAATGGCCGTTGTTGCTGCTGTGGCTCCCGCTGCTTTCGAACTGCTACTACTAGCACAGTAATGTCGAGCAACGTTGGGCACGGCAAGCAGTGACGTACGTCAACAGTGACATAAGTCAGTTTCGGTCGGTCCGCTTCTTGAGGCAGGTAATTTGAAGTGCGCTAACCCGATGCGAACCACTTGATTTTATTTCAAAATAGGCCCTTTCTTGGCATAAAATTAACACTACAAGGTTTCTGGGCCACTATTTCAGCAAGAAACGTTGACTTTATAGTTGTCTTTAGTGTCCCTTTAAAAATGTTTTGTTTGTTTGTCATAGATATGGTATGGCTTTGTTGTAGGACTATTGACGGGGCTCCAACCTAAATTTGGAGTATATAGGTAAGGGGCAAAATGGTGCGCAGGGTGCATCCTACTGGGATACGTTCTAATGAAGGTTTCGTTATGGCAGCAAAAAGTCTAGTGAAATAACAGTGCAACATTGCGAGATGGTGGGCAGTTCACTGTCCCTGTGGCAGATACTCCCTCCCACTGCCTTCAACCCTTCAACAGTCATCATTCACGACATTGAACTCTTTCTCTCCCCCATATCTTGTTTAGTCACACATTTTTATTGAGTGTTTCTATGGACTTCATATATATGTTTCACTGGAAACACACCTGAAGCATTGAAGGAAAAAAATGTCTGACCGACACTGTCAATACTTAAGCCAGTCCTCACGACTGCAAAAATAATTATCACTGGTATGGGCATTGTGTGGATGATGTATGCATTATGTGATAAAATATTGAGTTTGGGATCTTTTGTTGAGAGGAATGCTCATTAACTGTGGCAACACAGAGCCTAATGTTAGACTTCTCATTACATATTAATTTTGCACATTTTAAACATGCGCTCCTTTTAAATTGTGCACCATTTAAGCACCTTTTAAACAATTTTCATGGTATTACAATTTTCCAACCAAAGTTTGTCATGTTATTAGCTACAGGTAGTTGCACTATGGGCGGTAGTATATTCTATGTTATAACGTGTAAACACTCATGGGAAATATTGAAATTAGAGCCATGTGCCCACATGAAGGCATTTTGACTGAAATGGCTCTTGGGGTATAATGACACATGTTACAATTACATAATGAATTCCCACTTTGAAATTCTGGCCGATTTTTTTTTTGTTTTCTTAATGCACAGGATGTTCCCAGTGCTCTTTCTGTTCACACTACTATATTTTGTGGGGGCACGTCTCTCATAATCATATGGTGGTTTTGGGACGTTAAACCCCACAAATCAATCATCATTATATTTTGTGGAAATCCCTCCACTGTTCTTGCTACTGCTTGATAATTGTGCATTGTAGGTGTTGCATGTGACTTGAAATTGCTTGGAGCGGCTGGCAAAGGGAGTTCCCTGAGAAAGAGATGTCTGCTTTGTATTGAATGTTTCATTATTTTTCAAGCGTACATTCCAGATGCACTTTTCACCTATGTGGTACTTATCTTCTTGCACTGCCGAAATCTGTGGATGGCCTTTGAGTGTATTATAAACGAGACAAACAGGTTCGAAGGCTGCTGCATGTTGACACTATGGGAGGTTTACTGCGTGCATAAAATTAATGTAGTATATTCCTTATGCCTTTATGCAATTACATCAAAGCTCTCCATATTTGTGATGTACTCAGTCTTTCATTGCCTTGCTGCTGCATTTGGACATTAAATTTCAGATGTGGGAAATGTTAGCACATAGCATGAAGCTTGGAAGCAGTACCTAATTTGTTAATAGTGGTGAAGTATCGTGCTTCATAATCGCACTTCTGCCTGCAATCATGGGCATTGATCTCGCTTTCAGCCATTGTTTGATTAGCATGTGGCTGTGAAGAATTAATGAGGTTTCGATAATTTGCCTTGGTGTCAGATGCCATCAGGCCAACGATTTGTAATTTTTGCCTTTGCAAGAAGGTATGTATGAAGGGCTAGTTATTGCATGCCATGGTGCATGTAGTGTTTTGACGTTTTTAGCAATTATAAAAAAGTAAGACATGCCATGGGAGTGAGAAATTAAGTCAGATTAAAAGAAAATATTTTTGTCTTGGTCAGTACGCATGTTAGTGCCTTTGAGTTTGCATGGCTTGTGTAGCATGTGAATGGGTGTATGGCGGGACTTGTTAACTTTTGCACTAATTCCGGTGCAGTTTGCTCGCTAACAAGTGCCTGCATGATTTTGAACATGCATTGCTTTAAATTGTTGACTAATGTCGTGTTCATTGTTGAGATGCTTGTGAGAAGAGGAAAATAATTGATGCTGAGCATGTTGGTGAGCTCAACGTCTGGCTTGTAAGATGCTTCAATTGATAATATTAATTGTAGCACTACTTTATTTTTGTTAATCAGAAACTTAAGTGCTATTGTACTTATTGTTATGGGAGAGCTTTAATGGCTAGGTCTATTAAAAGTTTGTAATTGTTGGTTCATGCTTTCAGCATAGGTGTTATAAAAATGAGCCTCTTGAGTGACAGAACATCTTGGCAGTTTACATGTATTATAGTTCAGTTCAAATGCTGTTCAATTTTTTTGCTGAAGTAGTTCAGGAGCCTCTTGTATTACTAATCAGGCACTTACTGAGCTTTCATTTTCTCATTTGCATGCCTTTATTTCATCGGATTTGTGTTAAGAAGTCCTGACTTACTGTCAATGAATTTTTTTTCTTCACATTATGAATAACATCTCTGGATCTCTTTTGAAGAGGTTTGCATTTTGTTGATAATTTGCATTATGGCAGCTGAAAACAAGACGTCATTGCTGCACTTTTTTTCCTTGTATTCAGGCTGGCCAGGTGCAAACACCACCAGAACTGCAGAGCCCACCGCCACAACCCGAGTCAAGGACTCCCTATGAAAAGGCGTGGCTAGTACGCAAGTGGTACAACTTTGACGTCAAGTATCCTTTGGGCGTGGTTGCACTTGCGGGGGCTGTGTGTATTAAGTGCTGCTGTAAGCGCTTTAGGTTATTGTTGCTGGCACAGTTTGACAGGGCACATGTATCGAGTTTACAGTAAAAGTTTTGCTTGTAGAACGTAGCGTGTATTATTGCAGTCCATAAAAGAAAAACTCGACACAGACACAGAGAGAGGTAGGCACTATAAACTTCCAACTGCTTGTTTCATGCCCTTAAAACCGATTATATACATGCGCAAAAAAAATACGCAACTGATCTCGCACGTTCTTAGATCTAGGAACATGGTTTTCTTTCCTGACAAAGAAAGCGATGGCCAGTTCACTGCAAGTGTTTGCATTCTGCTTAAGCATTGGCTTCTTTTATTTCGTGTGTCAGCTGATTCTTTTAACAGCTTATAATACTATACATTAAGTGACCATATTCCGTGGACTCCAAAGCGAAAAGTTAGGGAGGGATGGTTTGTTGAAATCTTATTGAGCACCATTTCTTGGGGTTATTCCTCTCCTGCTTTTCTTTTCCTTTTTTTTATATATACAGTCGCCCTTTAGGGGTGGAATGACTGATTCAAGAACATGTCATATAGCTCAAATAGGAAATTCTTATTTTATAACAGCGGAGCTGTTATAGGCTCAGAGTAATTTCTCGTGGTGTATGGAAAAACTTGTGCTCACAAATGCACCACAGGATTTCGGCAAGCCCCATTATCGAGTACAGCAAGTGCGTAGGAAAGCGAGGGTGTTAGAGGGAGATAGCAGAGTAAAGTAGAGCCTTTGTTGGGAGAGAGTATAAGCTAGTGAAACGAGGAGTAGTGATGCAACAACTCTGCAAAGAGAAGGGAGGCTTGGTGAAGTGGAGAGGTGAGGTTCAAAACACGAGTACCCGTGGTCCGAAGGTGGGTGTTGAAACTATTCTGCTTTCTAGGCATGGTAACTGAATGAACATTTAAGGGGACCGTATGGTTGCATTGTTATCGGCGAGAGAGAAAAATATAGAAAGAGAAAGAAAGAATGAAAGGCAGGAAGAGAAACAGAGAGGGAGAAAGAGGAAAGAAAAAGAAAGCAGCTTACAATGTGTAGTGTAGCATAGCAAAGGGGTGTAGCGGCAGGGCTATATGAATTCGACTGTGAGCTGGCTTTAGGCTGAAAACAGGACAAAACAGCTGGTTTGTGAGACGATGAGACCCCAGCTGAAAAATCAAACATGTGTCACTTAAATTGAGATGTCTGATCATTTTTACTAGGTCAGGGGAACAGCCACGGTCCTCGCAGTGAACCACGAATGCTGAAAGCTTATTTCTTGCGCTGTAGCAGTGTTAGTGTAGTCTGTCAGACACTGTTCAGTTTGCCCAATATAGTACCTCCCGCATGATAACCGAAACTTGTAGACGAAACAGCACACACAACCTACAGGTTTAATGTGTTTTTCTTATCATAAGTTTACAAAATTGTGTTTTTTGCAACATCTGTGCTGGGTTTATTTCCTTTATGGATCTCTGTCTGTATTACAACATGCCACGTTATGAATGACCAATTCGTCTGAACAGCTTCTCTTCCGAACCTTATTGCTTGTAAAAGTTTGTGAATATTTACTGAGAGGGACCTTTGTCTTCTGAGAGTAATGTTAAACAGTACAGCGAACAACAGATTTACTACTGTGGCCCACCTGCTCGTCAGCTCTGCAACAGAGCCATACCAGTCGGCATCTACTTGAGCTGCTCCTATAAACAATAGGCTTGTGGGAAACTAAATGGTTGTTGTCTTTAGCTGAAACATTTTCTCCAGCTTAGTACTGATATTGAGATATCCTGAAAAGTTTGTCATGACATTCTAACTGAATCCTCAAATCAGTGACACACAAGATCTGTATGTTTTCGGTAAAATTAACTGTCCTTGCAAAAGTGCTCAACATTATAGAAATGAATGTAATTGGTGGACATATTCTTACAAATTCTCTTTGAGTTGACCAGTAATACCCATGTCTCTGTAGCCTCAGGTTTCTACTGACAGGAGGCCGGGTCACGGACTATTCTCCATACACTGGTACATTCTGTTTATGACTGGAGAATGGGAGGGGGGCATGGGGGTGGCCGCCACCTTTAGTCACCATTGGGGGGGGGGGGGGGCACAATGTGTCTGCTCCTTAGTTTTACTCAGTTGGACATGTCCTAATGTTGCTTAAAGGGCAGGGCTATGGTCACTCAGCTTTTTCATGTTAATGGCAGCCAAAGGTCCCTGATGTTGCATTCCAAGAGCACTTTACTTTCTCTCTTTACTCTGGGCAAGTTTAGGACCAGAGGCAGACCATTGTGAGAAGGGCATCATCTTTTAATTTTCATTTTGTTTCATCAATTGTGAGGCATATTGTTTTTTGGACTCTGTCAATAGAAGGACAGGAGGACCTGGGAGCTGCAACAAAACTTTGCCCCCTCCCTCTAATGGGGAACCCTGTGCATACCTGTAATTGCCCTCCTTGACACCCACGATCACACTAGATTCATGAAGCCCCTGCTGACTCACAGCCGCCCGACGCTGCTGGACACGTTGCCCCAGTGCTGCCTGCCCTTGGCCCATGTGCTCACCTCCACGGAGCAGCTGATGCAGGTGAGGCTGCCTCACTCACCGGTGTCACCCCTTTCGCAAGAGTTCTGCCCCCTGCGCCACTCTCTGGCAGATGAACGACCACCACCCTGCGCCGCCGGACACGAGCTCAACTTGTGGGTTTGAGGAGGACGGGGGCATGCGTGGCGACGAGCCGCCGACCGGCTCGCTCAAGCTCAGCACCAATTCGGCCCTTTCCGTTGATTCGTCAATGTCCCTGCAAGCCTCCCGCCACCTGCACCACAGTGACTGCTGAAGCCTTTCTCTCTCGCTGTCCTGCTGCTTTGCCTGCTGCCCTGCTGCCTGCCTTTCCTGCCTGCCTGCTTCCTTCCTTGCACGCCCTCTTCTGTGCCACTCACTTGTAGTGCCGCTGTTGCTGTTACGGCACCTGTGAGGTTTGATATTCTCACAGTCTCACCACCATGCATAGACTCATAAACTTCTGCTTGTTCGTGCAATGAACAGCAAAGGTGGGCTGAAAGAAGTGGACAAAGCCAGTGTGCAATCGTACTTATGTTGTACACTTCTTTGAGTCTTATGTTTGCTGTTTAGAAACGTTCGGGAGGTGCGCTTTTGTTATTTTTGGCATGACTAGGATTAAACCCGTGCATGTGTCTTTTCAGAATTGTGGTTCGCTACTACTTATCTTTGTTTCTCTGTTGGCACTCTTTACACCAATGTAGGCTGCCACTGTGACAGTGACAACCTCCGCATTGCGGCATAATGTTTGTTCTTTGTGTTTAATACTGAGCAAGATTTAGGTTCAGGACCTTACGGTTGTTTATAAAACAAACTCTGTTAATAAGGTTTCATGCTAACTGACTGGTAACATCTGCATTACATTCTCCCTTAGCATTGCTGTAAAGAGACCCTAGTACTTCGTTTGCATGTTGTACATGATTGGAATGATTTGAAGGACTGAGCTAGCATCCTTGTACTCTGGCCCTTACATTTGCTGGCATAAATGTGTTTTTAATGGGACATGTTACAGTTACATTAGTCTTACTTGCACAGTAATTTTGCAAGATATCTTTGCTGCATAGGGCTGTCTAGGAACATTTTTAAAAGTATAATGTCTGCAGCCTGTAAGCGTTTCGAAGGCAAGTGGCACAACAGAACTGAAATTGTAGTGAGCAAGTTATGCTGTTTTGAAAAAGATGTCTTTTTTTTGTTGTTGTCAGACAGCTTGCTTAGCAGTGCCACAGCTGTGTATCACTAGGGGTTTTCGGTGTAATTGGTCTTATGTTACCACAGTATGATAGACCGCCTGTTTGTTAAATTTGTATGTTTTGACTGTTGTTAGCTATTGTTATCCTTGTTATAGGATGTTTGCCTGCTGACTGTTCTGCTTTCTTCTTGCTTCGGTTAGAAATGCTGCTCTCTAACTTGCACTTGTCAGCGACCTGCTTGTTAAATGTGCATGCATGTAAGATTGTGCTAACAAGTTTCAGTCTTTTGCATTTGCCCTTGTAAGCACTTTATTGTAAATATATCTTGTTCTGCTTGTTTTTATGTTGTACATGACTCACTGTTAAGCTTTGAAGATTTGCTTTATTATGTGTACATTTATCTGCTTTGCATGATTTTTTTCTCCAAGCAGTCACTAGCGGTGTTGCGAGTAAACATTTTAGATGGAGGAGGAATAACTGCAATAAAGCAAAGTTAGGCTGTGATAAAGGTATAGCTCACTCTGTAGCAGTAGTCTTGTTAGATGATTAAAGTAAGCCAGACATTGCTACAAGCTGCTCTATCTCGTGAAGTGCTTTGTTGCCTAACTGACTGCTTATGGCCTTTGGTAAAACATGTCGCATAGAAATCTGATAATCGTGAAGAGGATTAAACAGGTTCGTCACTCTCTTTAGGTGGGAATGTGCATCTCTATGTAGATAATTTGAAAAGATCTTTGTTTTGTCGGCTTGCATATGCAGTTTGAGGGATCTGAGAGGTATAGCGATACATTTTCTTGTCAAGGAGTTACTACTGTTATTATGTAAAAAAAGAAATTGTAGTGTTTGTGCATCACGTGGTCAAAAAAGGCATTTTTTGCTTGTCTTTTTGCTGTGCTTGGTAGTTTTTACTCGTTTTAAAGACAGGACACCGGTATTTTAATATTTTATGCCCTGCACCACCAGGTTATTCCTGTCAGTTCCTATGATGAAACTTATATAATTATTCTTTATATTTAGACATATTTTGCTTTTAAGGGGCACCTTTAAGTGACTGGAATAAGGGCTGACAGAAAAGGCACTCAGTGAGTGAATTGACTTTTATTATGATGGACTAGTACCAGCATGATATACAAGATTTATCTCATTACCAATGCTACAACATTGCTTTCATATAACACTGCCTTCTTTCATCAGGGCGTGATAGGCAAACTATTCTAATATTGCATGGTGCTGCAGTTACGAATCATGCTGTGCATTGCTGAATTCAATATGATCTTTCAAACTGAATCATTACGCATCTTACACATCTAGACTTACTGGTTAAAAATTTATATTAATTGGTCGGATGTCACGAGAACTGTTCCTAGCAGTGATTTTGCTGCCACAAGGCGTTCTTGTTGGTTTTTCACTGGTATGGAAAAGGGTTAATTGTGAAAAGGGTGAAGCATTACTTCCAGGAGCGGCGAATTCAAAACTTTGTTGTTACCCATTTTTAGTATGGGGCTTACTTAACTGCTGATCTCACTTTGCAGATAATATTGCCTAATGTGTAGCAATTAAAAATTGTAATGCCTTTCCTCAGTGTGGTTTGCCCATTTCCTGACTGAAGCTGTCTGTTTTATTTCTTCATAATATTAAGGTGACTTCTAGGACGGTTGTGCAAACAGTATGTCTCTTGTGCAATTTTTTTATGCAGTAGATAAAGCTTCGATGGGGGGTTTCAGAAGTAGAGTTTAACAGTGACTTGGTGGTTGACTAGGTTCAGCTCTGTAAAAAAGAAAGAATGCAGTAGGTTTGCACAGTGCACTTATTGGATTTTAGCATTGCACTTCAGGATCCCTACGCTGAATTATTTTTTCTATAAAAGTAACATATGTGGGAACATGTATGCATTTTGGATGGGCAGGCTTTCTGTCAAAACAGGCTGTGAACTACGATGTTTCAGGTGTATCTTGCCCAAACATACTGCGGGGTTGGAATTTTCGAGCATTTAATGTGGCATTTTCGTCTGATCTTTCTCTTTTGAAAAACTAGGTCATTACATGCATTACACATTTTTCAGTGCTTGAGCCAAGTTATTATCTGTGATTAATCTTCCACCTACAGTGGCAGTGTGCTCATGTGCAAGGGAGACTGCACAGCTTGTAGTATGCTTTGCACAGCTTCTAGTATGCATAGCATAAGAGTCATTTCCATCAGTGATCTTTTTCCTTTTCGTTTATTTGGGAGCTAGCGGCTATGCTGGCATTAAAGTTTAATGTGCAATCAAATCAATTTCCATCTTCTTTATTTTTTCCTCGTTATTCAGCAAGGTAATAAGGGCTCGATTTGATTAGGGACAGCTAAGCTTAGCTCTCTGGAACTAGGTAGCCCTCGAACATTGGCGTTCAGCTTACACGAGCTGAAAAACGCTGTGCTGGACAGGACATGATGCCAAATAACAATGCATCTGCCTTTCAGTGATTTGGAGAAGATGCTCTCTATGGGGACTGTGGTGTGGCATAATCAATTGTAAAACAAAAGGGTGCTTTGTATTTTAAAGCCAGAAAATTTGGCAGAGTTGTGTCATAATATGATCTTGAGGATTAAGTAGATGTTTGAGTCAGAAGCTTTAGTGTTGATTGGCTCATTGGCCCGATTCTTGTATATTACTGTAGCATGTCTAAACAGGAATAATGTAGTATTTGTATGCTTAGACGAAAGTAAGGAAAAAAAAAAGGTGGACGATTTAAATTATTCAGGAGCGCTTCACCGTAGTGTCCCTAATAGTGCACGGGTCTCTTCAGTGTGTCTAGATATCTCGTTTTATTTTATCAAACCCATTCTTGGCCTATCCATTATTTTCAAGTACTCGCATCTTGCATCTCGATCAGTTTATCCGTGCCCAACAACGCCACACCGATGGCGCAAACGTTCGCACCTTAAATGCAATGTGGTGCCACAGTTTTGCTAAGCTGCAGTCTTCTTTTCCTGTTCCCGCCACTTTCCCTTTGACCTTGTGCGTTGTTAGCTGCATTGAGCTTTTGTGTACTGCTTTGAGAGCATTGCCAGTGCTTTCATCCCCTTTCCTCACCCCTTCACTCCTCCTTAGGAGGATGCTCGACCCCGAGACGACGACTCAGACACAGACCTGTGCCTGGACGAGAGCGACTTTCACTTGCCCGAACGCAACAGCGCCTCCTTTCGGGGATCCCTGTCCCGGGTAAACTCAGCTCTTGCTCCCCAAGTGTTTGTCATTGAGAAACCGCCCTCACAGCAGCCTGTCCCAGCTGAAGCTCGCAGGGCCGACCTCCCAAAAGCTCCCCAGTTTTTCTCATCTCTGTCGCTTGGGTCTCTGTAATAGAAAAGTGTCAAACTGTGATGCCTCTTGCCCCCCTCCAAAAAGCACACCCTGTGTTGTACCAGTCAACGTCGTCACAAGTCTTGGTGCATCCGCAGGCACAGAAGTTCCTGTTGCGAAGTTCTGGCTGCTCTCAGAAGAGGCAGTGTGCTTAGTCACAAGTTCGCTTGCTTTCCGCGACAGTGATTGTGCTTTGAGCCACTGCTGTTGCTGCTACTAGATCAATGTGTTCGTGTTCACGTCCTCTTGTCACGAGGTGGCTTATGCTCTCGTTCTTTTAAGCTCTTCCACTTCCGGTGATTTATGCTTTTTTTCCTTTCTTCTAAGACATGCTGGCATGTTTCTTAATTCAGAGTTGAAGGTTCTAACTTCTTGGGTGCAAAACAAGCTCCCTTTTTTTTTTTGCTTGGAAATTTTTTAAATCTCTACACAACGAAAGAAAGCTTCGTTTTCTTAATAATATATCTTCACTACAGTATTAACGTTCAACTGAATTTTCATTGCTTTCATCTAAATACTAAATG
Organism: Rhipicephalus annulatus; assembly: GCA_013436015.1. Taxonomy (NCBI): domain Eukaryota; kingdom Metazoa; phylum Arthropoda; class Arachnida; order Ixodida; family Ixodidae; genus Rhipicephalus; species Rhipicephalus annulatus. Next base: position 81,111 of record WOVY01005310.1, read on the forward strand.
ATAGTTCCATACATAGTAGTGAACTTTGAAACACTGTGATTTAGAAAGTGTAGTTCCTAGTCTGATGATTAGGTTGTTTGGCTGATATCCTTTCTATCCTTTTATAAAGCTTTCTTCTTTCTATCCTTTTATAAAGCTGTGATAATTACACCCTACCTTACTATTTCTTACATGAGAAAGCAGATCTTATTATTGCAAGGAACTGGGCTGCATTCTTCTATTAAGTAATGGGTGGTAGACTCGGTTTCAGATGTACATTTCTTTTATAAAAAGGCTGAAAGTGAAATTCTTGAACACAAATCATCAATTATTCCTTGTCAAGAGCTTCCAAACTAGTGTAAAAAATGCTTGAGATAGCTTAGTAATAACGTAGTTGTATTATCTTCGTAGTATGGAGTTCTGCATAAGCTGTTTCAACTGGTTGGCTGCCTCTCGCTGTCTACATAGTGTTTAAGGGCAACTAGAAATGTACGAGAAAACTAGCCTTGCATCATGATGCATCATGTTATGCTGCATGCATGGTGTATGGGGCAACAACTGTCCATTCATTTATGGCATCTGTAAGATCACTGGAAAACATTTAATGTGTGGTAGGTTTAAGTACGCACAGTTGACTCTGTAGGTACGTTTTATTGAGACTTTGGAAAAATGAATAGTGTGTATAATAGGTGGAGGATAAGTGTATCTGTGTTTGTCTCTCCTTCGTTCACCTTCGAAGCACTGCAGTTATGAGGTCATAATTCTGTGATTCCTGCTAGTAGAATGCGATGTTACATTCGCGGACATTAGACTCTCAGTAAACTCGGTAAAGAAATTGCTGTTGAAATTGAGTTGCCTATAATAGCATTGGTTGTGTACTTGAATTCTGCACCCCTGTTTATCTCTCACTAAATGAAACTCTTGTTAGATGAAACAAACTTTCCTGGTCCCTTTAGGTTTCGTTTAACGGGAGTCTACTGTATTTACTTTAATATTTCTCACAAATGTCCTTATAAGCACTGGAATAAAGTCTGAGGCACTGCTTGCTTTTGTTGTCCCTGCAACTATAGTTTACAGATGCAGCTAGAAATCACTTTAGTTAACCTTCTGTCAACATTAACTTGTAGTGCGGTCATCAGGATCGACGTCTTGGTCAGAGATTTTCAGGATATTTTCCCAATGTATGTGCACCCATGAGCAGAAATATATGAACTATTGCCATCCGTATACCTTTAACATCTGTGCCATCTAGAGGCAAGCCTCTGTCTAGGGCATTTCTCTGACGTATTTTGGTCAGAGTAATGCTCTAGACAAAGGGTTGGCAACCTTTTGAGCGGGAGGGTCGAATTGCATGAAGTGGACGCAGCCGTGGGCAGGATGGAAAAAGGGGGGGGGGGAGGTGGAGGGAGAAAGGAGGAAGGCATTTGCAGGTGAAGCATAAAAACGTGGTGAACTGACACTAATTTGTAATACTGAATTAAAACGATGTCTATTTCTGCACGCTTATTACAAAGTTGCAATGGAACATAGATTACAAGCAAAAAACCATTTTAGGTCGAAACTGGTATGTTGCCCTTGAAATAGAAGTGGCAAGGAAAGGGGTAGGAGGTTTGACGCCGTGTTGGGGGCCACGTGATACTACCATGTGGGCGGCAGGTTGCTGACCCCTGCTCTAGACAGCTATTCTATCAGAGGAGTGCTCTTGACAGCACATGGTTCGTAAATAGATGGCTTAGACAGTGATTTTGACTTGTGGTTCCGTAATCCATATACTAATATTGCTCCCGGGTGTACATGCTAAGCTGGGTATGGGCTTTGTGTGAACAGGAAAAAGCAGCACTTTTATTTGATAATTTGCCATTGGACAAGCAGTGATAATTTGTACCAGATGTTTAAAACATAGTTATGCTTATGTGCCATACTTCTCACATTATCCTTGCTATTGCTTGTAGTTGTGTACTTGTGTTTCCTTATCCATCACCTAGTGATGGCGTTTAGTAAAGCTGGATACTCGCAGGCTTTTTGCACAAGTAGAAGATTTGCAACTTTTGTGCTGAGTGTGAGAAGTTGCATTTCACTCGGTGAACGACAGTCCTTGGCTTTTTGTGTGCCACTCAAGAAATGGAGCAGTTTCTTTTGGTTTGGCCATCGCATTTTGTCACACTAATGTGATTGAATTACGCAAGTAATTATATTTTTTTGACGATCAACATGCACTTTCTGCACTCTTATTCATCAGTGTTGCAAAGTGTTTCTCAGTAATCAAAGCATAAGCAATGCTCCATTTCGTTAAGAGATTGGGGCAAGGGGCAGTTTGCCAGTGCAATGATACATTGCACAGAAAACTGCTTCTTGATGCTTTCTTCCATGTGCAACCATCAAGTCATGTCGAAGAGCTCTGAAACCTTGGCCTAAACCAATAGGAGTTATTTAATTGCGGCACCTGTGTAACCACGAAAGCGGAAAAGCTGTTTTAGCAAAACAGACATTTGGGCTAGTTGGTAACGGCTAGTTGGTTTGCCTGTGTTGTCGTTTTCTTGTCTAGTCTCTGTTTTATTCTGCACCTGACTTTTTCATTTAAAATGGAAAAGCTAACATTCAAGGCGAGCAGCACTTATCACTTTGATTGTTTGAATGCAATATTGGAACTCTTACTCATTTCTATGCACGCGCATAGATATTGCTATGTAGAGTTCCACACTCTTGTAATGGAAAATGATGCCCCTTACACTGTTGCACCCCAGGCAATAAAAAGAGATATCACAAATGAGAAGGAAAGCAGTTCCTTGGGAGCATTGGTGCATCCATCTATTCTTCTGTGAAGCTTTCAGCCTTGAATTTTATTTTCGAAATTACAACTGTCACCCATTGCCATACACGAGACATACATTTTTCATATGCCCAGCTTTATTTGTAAACGTTCTGGCACAGTTGTTGATTGAGAGCATATGTTATAAAACTGCTTACCGTGAGGTAGGGGCACCTAGATTGTAGGTGTGCAGCCCAAAGCTTGCTTTTTTTATTGTTTGGCACGAGCCGTGGCTGGCCATATGCTAAACTGAGTTTTTTTTTGCATTATTGCATGTAAATTTATGAGTGAACTTTTTTGTTGCCTTGAAGTGTTCATTCTTTTATCTGCTTTACTTCTTATATCACAAAGGGAAAAACCATATATTTTTTTATCATCAATGGTGGGCATAAGTGGGCAGCGAATGCTGCAAGCTGCATGAAAGTATGCGGCCTGTGCACATGGTTGAACCTGGTTGCTGCCTTATTAATGGCCTCTCTTACTGCAGTAGGACCCCTAGCAGGGTGGAACAGTTTATGTTGGGCACTTTCTCTTTTTGAAGACACGTGAAGAGTTAAAACATTTATTATAATGTGTGCCATTTCTTTAATTAAAACTCTCGCTTGAGGGCGGTGCATCAAATCTTTTGGTCTTTGTGAGGGTCATCACATATCAAGTGTGTGAAGAATCATTGGGGAATACAAGAGAGCGTGAGCTACATTCGTCGTGGTTTACCTAGCTGCCTGAGAAATGTAGTGCAGCGGTAATGTTCCTGCACTTGCAACTCATTGTATTAATCATTCGTCGTGGTGTGGTGGGTGAACATTGTGACACAGATACAGTGTTGTTTTTTCTGTAAACTCATCCGAGTCTGATTCGAAAGTGTAACTTAAGCTCTGCCAAACCAAAAGAAAGTGAGCAAAACAGAAAGGCTTGCACTTAGGGAACTTGCACAGAGTTGCAGGCTAATTTCGGTTTTAAATGTCATTCGAAGCAGCTTTTTAAGTTTTTTTTTGTTTTTTTTTTCAATTTATTAACACAGTGTAGATGAATTAAAATCTAACATACACATTGCTGTGTAAATCTCTCACTGTGTCTTTTGGTTTCCTGTTTCTCGTTAAGCTCTTCTTTACTTAATATGTTCAGTGAAAAGGCCAGAATTATGATAGTATCAAGTAACACAATTTGCACTTTTCTATCTTTAAAGAATATTTAACATGCATATTTTAAGGGGATGGCATAATGAAAAACAAGAGACAGGACCTATGCTAACAGTTCATAGACTCATTACACCATCTGTAATATCAAAATAAAACCTAATATCAAAGCTCCATTACACCATCTGTAATGGCAAAACAAAACCTAATATGAAATTATAGTGTAACCAACTTTTGATTGATAGAGGAGCCATTGTATGGATGTTTTCGTGGCCATGAACTGTCTCGCTGATTGCGAGGGGTGTGGATCAGGAATCACTTGGTTATGCTAGGGTTCAATACATGAGACTATATACATATACATTTTGTATGTAACATTGCTACAAAATGGAATATAAAGAATAATATTGCTACATGCATGTATACTGATATTCTAGGGGGCGACGCGCGTGTGTGCCTGACGAGGAAGACGAAGGGTTGTCTCCACTCGATCGCTGGTGAACCAGGCACGCCATTACCGCTGGTTTGGAATATATCTAATCCCCAGCCTCGTCGTTACGGCGTCTCTTCTTTTCCGTAACATATTTGGTGGAGGTGGAACGTTCCCCGTCTTCACCACGAAGCTTCGCAGTGGCCGCACCATTCAGTCTCCGGCCATGGCTACCAATGACAACAGCCTGTCAGCGTCTTCCTCTGCAGCTCCAGCCACTACATACCTGACGATGCCCACCCCCCGTGATCCAGGTACATTCTCCGCACAACCTGGGCTCGACGTCGACTACTGGCTCCGTATGTACGAGCGTGTTAGCCACACACACCGATGGGACCCTACCATGATGCTCGCCAACGTAATATTCTACTTGGACGGCACCCCACGGGTCTGGTTCGACGCCCATGAGACCGAGCTCACCAGCTGGGATACCTTCAAGGAGCGACTACGCGACATCTTTGGGGACCCGTCCGGTCGCCAAATGGAAGCACGAAAAGAACTCGCCACTCGTGTGCAGTCGTCAACAGAGTCGTATGTCTCTTACATACAGGATGTCCTCGCGTTGTGCCGAAAAGTCGACGAGCAAATGACAGAGTGTGACAAGGTAGGCCACATACTTAAGGGTATCGCGGACGACGCCTTCAATTTGCTCGTCTACAATAACGTCACAACCGTAGATACGACTATCAAGGAATGCCGTCGCTTCGAAATGGCCAAAAGCCGCCGTGTTCTGCCTCAGTTTACGCGGCTACCTAACACGGCTGTTACATCCACTTGCACCGATCTCGGTGCCGCACCACCCATGCAGGACAGCGTGACACGAATAGTTCGACGGGAGCTTGAGGCGTCAAGTCCGGCACCATTTCCTCCACATCCGCTCGATCATGGCGCCGCAGAAACGCCTCCGCCGGTCTCCGTTATTCAAGCCGTCGTGAGGCAGGAAATTGCAAAGCTTGGTTTTCCTGTGGCCTGCTCTGTGTCCCGACCCGTCTCCAGACCAATGACAACAAATGCACCACATTTTATTCCGCGATCCCGCAATCCGGCGGAATGGAGAACTGCAGACGACAAGCCGATCTGCTTCCGCTGCCACCGAGTTGGCCATATCTCCCGCTACTGCCGCAGCACTTGGACGCCCTCAAACTGGAGTCAATTTTCCTCTAATCGACCGTACGAGGACTCCCGTCGGTATTCGCCCAGTCGTGTGTACCTTTCTTCCGACATCCCCAACAGCCGCTCCACTGCTCGTTCGCCGCCACCTCAACGTCGCCATTCCCCATCGCCCCAACCACGCCGCTATCCGTCGCCGGTCAACTGTGGATCCTCTCGGACGGAAAACTAGATCATGCAGCTCCGGGAGGTAGTGCTGCATCGCTTGCGAATGATCCAAATCCTCCATTGACGCTCCCCACCGATACGAACTTGATTGAGGTGTATGTGGACGGTATTTCCTTGACGGCGTTAGTCGATACCGGAGCTCAAGTGTCTATAATGAGTGCTCATCTGTGTCGCCTGCTCAAAAAAGTCCTCACGCCTGCAGCAACTAAAGCCCTCCGTGTCGCTGATGGTGGAACTGTGGCCATCACTGGAATGTGTACCGCTCGTGTTAGTATTGCCGGCCGCCATGTTCCCGTTTTATTTACGGTGCTTGAAAATTGCCCCCACGACCTAATCTTCGGCATGGACTTCCTATCGACGCATTCTGCCCTCATCGATTGTGCCGCCGGTACTCTCTGCCTAGAACTTCCTCTTCTCTCGGATTCTGACCCTGAACTCCCGAACAGCTTGTGCACCACTGACTTCTTCCGGATACCGCCTAAAGCTCTCACATTCATCGAATTGGCAACACCCTCTCCCGTGCTTGACGGTGATTATATCGTGACGCCGATTACTGATGTTCTCCTGGCGCGTGACATTACTGTCCCACACTCTGTCGTAAGCATGGCATCTAACCGAACATATTTACCTGTTATCAATTTCGGTTTCATAAAACAAGTGCTACCCCAAGGAATTTCGGTCGCCACACTAAGGCCCTTAATTGACGACCACGTCACTTGTTTTACGGCAGACGTATGTCCCGAGCACCCACATCACTCGCAGGATGTCACGTGCCTCGATGCGACCTTACGCTCCATGATCGCCCCGGACCTCAAACCTGAGAAGTCAACCGCGCTATGCCGCCTTCTGGCTTCATACCACGACATATTCGACGTCGACCACCGTCCACTCGGCCAGACTTCACTCGTCAAGCACCGTATTAACACAGGTGATTCTCATCCCATTCATCGGCGACCATACCGGGTGTCTGCCACCGAGCGTAAAATAATTCAACAAGAAGTCACCAAGATGTTAGCCAAAGGAATTATTGAACCCTCTTCGAGCCCATGGGCGTCCCCCGTTGTGCTCGTTAAAAAGAAAGATGGCACGTGGCGCTTCTGCGTGGATTACCGTCATCTGAACAGAATCACGAAAAAGGACGTTTACCCTTTAGCCCGCATCGATGACGCTCTCGATTGTCTCCACGGCGCCCGATACTTTTCCACAATAGACCTACGTTCCGGCTACTGGCAGATTGCTGTCGACGAAAAAGACCGAGAGAAGACTGCATTTGTAACTCCAGACGGCCTATATCAGTTCAAGGTTATGCCATTTGGGCTATGCAACGCCCCAGCCACGTTTGAACGCATGATGGACTCTCTGCTGCAAGGGTTCAAATGGTCAACATGTCTTTGTTATCTTGACGATGTCGTTGTATATTCCCCAACATTTGAGACCCACCTTCAGCGTTTGTCAGCTATTCTCGACATATTCCGCACTGCAGGCCTCCAATTGAACTCGTCGAAGTGCCGCTTCGGACGCCGGCAAATTACAGTGTTGGGCCACCTTGTCGACGCCTCTGGTGTGCAGCCGGACCCCGAGAAAATTCGTGCAGTCACCAGTTTTCCTGTACCCCAGTCAGCCAAAGACGTCCGGAGTTTTGTAGGACTTTGCTCCTATTTTAGAAGGTTTGTGAAAGATTTCGCAACCATCGCTCGACCCCTCACAGAGCTTCTAAAGAAAGACGTCACATTTACGTGGGGTACCGACCAAGCTGCTGCTTTTTCTCACCTAATCACGCTACTGACGACTCCACCCATATTGGCTCACTTTGACCCATTCGCTCCGACGGAAGTTCGAACCGATGCTAGTGGTCACGGAATCGGAGCCGTGTTAGCCCAGCACCAACGGGGACACGACCGAGTTGTCGCCTACGCTAGCCGCCTCCTCACAGCTGCTGAGCGCAACTATTCTATTACGGAGCGTGAATGTCTTGCTCTTGTTTGGGCAGTCTCAAAGTTCCGTCCATATTTATATGGCACTAATTTCACTGTGATAACTGACCACCATGCGCTATGTTGGCTTACGTCACTGAAGGATCCTACTGGCCGGCTCGGGCGCTGGGCTCTGCGACTCCAAGAGTATACCTTTACGGTGACGTACAAGTCCGGACGCCTACATCAGGACGCAGACTGCTTGTCGCGCTACCCGGTCGCTGAGTCGAGCACTATGCATGACACCGACACCGAGCCTTGCGTCTTTTCCCTTTCGCAAGTGACATGCATCGGTGACGAGCAGCGCTATGATGCATCCTTGCGTGCTATCATTGAGAGCCTCGAATCACCATCTTCCAGTCAGTCCTATCGCTCGTTCGTGCTCCACGATGGTGTATTATACCGCCAAAGTTTTGAGCCGGATGGACCGGCTCTGCTGCTTGTCATTCCGAAACACCTTCGTTCGGAAGTTCTACATGAACTTCATGACCTTCCGACTGCTGGTCACCTTGGTGTGTCACGCACTTACGACCGAATACGCCGACGCTTCTACTGGCCAGGGCTTGCACGCTCAGTCAGAAGGTACGTTGCGGCTTGTGAGAAATGTCAGCGCCGCAAAACGCCATCGACACTTCCCGCCGGACGCCTTCAACCACTCGATATTCCGTCAGAACCGTTCCTCCGCGTTGGCTTGGACCTACTTGGCCCTTTTCTCTTGTCTTCCTCGGGTAACAAGTGGATAGCCGTGGCCACCGACTACGCCACGCGTTATGCCATCACACGAGCTCTCCCAACAAGCTGCGCCACAGATGTCGCCGACTTCCTCCTCAAGGACGTGATTTTGCAACACGGAGTCCCACGGCACCTGCTTACAGACCGTGGCCGCACCTTTTTGTCGAAGGTCATAGCCGACATCTTGCAGTCCTGTAAAACGAGACACAAGCTGACTACGTCATACCACCCGCAAACCAATGGACTCACGGAGCGCCTAAATCGAACTCTTACAGACATGCTCGCTAAGTATGTTTCTACCAACCACACCGACTGGGATCTCGCATTGCCGTACGTCACATTTGCCTACAATTCTTCGCGCCATGACACTGCCGGTTACTCTCCATTTTTTCTGCTGTTTGGTCGAGAACCAACATTGCCTCTAGACACCGTCATACCGTCTCCTGGAGTACCTACCAGTGAATATGCCATGGACGCTATCACTCGGGCCGCTCACGCACGCGAAATCACCCGTACTCGCCTTCTTACCTCTCAAGAGAAGCAACGGCGCTTGTATGACCAACGACACCGCGACGTACACTTTCCACCCGGTTCTTTGGTACTGCTCTGGTCTCCGACCCGTCAAGTCGGCTTGTCAGAAAAACTGCTTGCTCGCTACACAGGCCCATACCGTGTCCTCCGTGTGGTTACGCCTGTAACATATGAAATTGGTCCTGCCACCCCCATTGTCTTCATGTGCCCAACAGGCTACCGATATTGTACATGTTGCGCGCTTGAAGCCCTACAACTCTCCTAGTGACGTTGACATCTAAATGCGCCGAGACGGCGCTTGCGCCGCCGGGGGTTATGCTACATGCATGTATACTGATATTCTAGGGGGCGACGCGCGTGTGTGCCTGACGAGGAAGACGAAGGGTTGTCTCCACTCGATCGCTGGTGAACCAGGCACGCCATTACCGCTGGTTTGGAATATATCTAATCCCCAGCCTCGTCGTTACGGCGTCTCTTCTTTTCCGTAACAATATCATTGTCTCATAGTCTGACACTCAACTTGCACCTCAGAATAATATGCAGCGTTCGAATTTCCCATAAAGCTCTTCTGGTAGCGCTATTTCCGGATAACTACTGCAATATCTTGTCATGTGCTCTGGCTTCCGTTAGGGTAAAGTTTCTTTTTTTTTTCCAAAGTAAACATTAAAGTTTTCATATATGGGTCAGCATCTACTCTTGATATTAGTGTGGGTGTATGTCTTTGCTGTCGTACTCCAAGCACCATTGACAGGTTTATTTAATGCTACTCTTGCCTGCATCTCAACACAACATATATAGTCCTTCAGTCTTTCAAGAGACTAGTTCTTTTATCTAGCATGGAAGCTATTTTTTAGTTCTGTCGTATGCATTAAGTGCATGCCTGTATAGAACTTTTTTTTTTTTTTGTACAGGGCCATTTATTGCTATCATGAGAACATGAATGGATATCAATTTCCAGATTGTCAGTGTTTAATTTCATTTCTTTGTTCATGATATATGACCAAAAATGCTTGAAACCCTTACATGAAGACCACAATTCATTGTTTGCCACTGCCTTTATTTATTCAGTTGACCTGCATTTTCTTGAGTACATTTATTCTAGTCTTCTTTTTTTCTTCCTTTCCTTGGATGTGATCGTACGATGCTATAATGAATGTCCTTGATTGTAAGTGTAAAGCCCACATTAAGTGTATATTCATTCTCTCTTTGAATGCTCAGATGTGTCATTTTTACTCTTCATTGAAATTCCAGCATTTAATTTGAACTGTGAGACTTTGATTTGAATTTACTTGGTTAGTACGAAATCTTCACAACATACCAACAAAGCTACAATAATGCACTTATGAGACATTATATATTTCTTGTTGCAAAGAGGGAAATTTCTTTTTTTTCTATATATGCTTTATTGATTCTTTAAAACTACGTTAGTGGTGAGGAGAACTGATAAATCTGAAATTCTTGTGTTTCTTGAGTGCACCACATGCATGGTAAGTGGATTTATGCTACATGCTGGGATCACATGGTTTGGATTACCTTGTTTGGCTCTTTAATGTACCAACGCTTAATTGCACTTTTAATCATTAGGTGCGAGTGTTCTTGATCATTGCATTTGAGTATGTTGGTGTACTTTCACACTGCAGATGTATTTTTGTAATGTTCACAGTTGTAGGATGTTGCACTCGGTCTATGCATTCAGGTAACATGTACAGTTGAGCTTACCTATAACGAGTCTACACACAAAAATCCCCTTTTCACTCTGAATGAAACCAATGGGATTGTCTGAAATCACATCATTAGCATGATTTAGCATTCTAGGGACATAGTTGAGCTGATGTACTTAGCCGGATAGGTGGTTGAATTTGATGCAAGTTGTATCCAGCATCATCTTCCAAAAATTGTCATGTGTTTATCTCAGCTCCAAATTATCTAACTCGTATCATTCGGTCATTGGTTTGAGTGCTTCACTAGTAAATTGAGATTGACTTTACTGCATCTTACTATATTGCATAGATAACCATTTGTCTCTGCAAGGAAGTTCAGATATTCACTTGCTTGCTCTGATAACGGCACTTCATTACTCACTTTCAAAAGCCAACATTTTGTCACGTTTTCAGCAGCCAATTTTGTGCTGTTATTGAATGCACTGCAAGCAGGCTCAACTGTACATAAACTTTGTTATTGTAGCCCAGCAGGCATGTGTATCTCGTCACAGTGATGTTGACTCTACTCTATGACCTTATTGTCGTGCTTTCTTGCCTGAAAAATGCATATTTTTGTAAATACTTACTCAGTCTTTGTAGTATTACTGCAGCTAGTCTGCAAGACTCATTGTTTGTTCATTACAGGAAATTCGTTCATTTCACAAGTTCATTTATCTTCTAGGTCATTTAGCAGAGCTGCTGCTTTTTGTACCTTTCAGTGTTCAGTGCCTGAGTAATTTGTGGCTAATCGTTTTTTTTGTATGCCTTTTCTAGGATGAGCTACAACCATGTTTATTTACCGAAAAATAAGAACACTTGCACAACCCTAGGCAACAATGTGCCCTTACATATGGTGTGTGTGTATTAATAAATTTTCTTTCAGGTGATGCTCTGTCTTCTTGCCTTTTCTGTTTTCTCATTGTCCTTCTGTCTGTCTGCACTATTTTGTGGCTCGCGCTCGGCAGACATACTGCAGGCTCTTTCAAAAAATTTTGTGAGGCATCTAAATTTACATGCAAAAACATTTATGCATATTGGTTGCCATCTTTCTGGTTCGAATACAACTTGCTCTTTCATAATCATATGCGTCATACAGCACTACATAATCTGAACCTCTTTGGTTTAAGAGAAGCTGGGATCATTGGCTGCTGTGAAGGTGTGACGCTTTCCATAGCTCTTGTGCATTTGTGTTTTGAAGACGTAAATATATTATAATATTTTCCAAGCTCCTATACAAGATGTGTCCCTTCTCTCTGCACAGACTAGGAAAAAGGGTTGTGTGGCTGAATGTTACACATATTTAGCATTTTCATACATATTGCAATTTCAGAGGCATTAAATAAGGAGACAGATATTACATGTATAAAAAGTTACAATTTCTTGTTCCTAGTGTTGACCTTTCAGTTAATTCATTCACTTGTTGGAAACTGCAGTTTGGTCTAAAAAATGCTGAAGACTTGTCAATCAACTTGATGACTCAAACGAGCACTGTTTTTGTAATGCTTACTTCCAAACTGCATATTGGAATGCATTGAACTTTGCCCATAGCCTTATTGAAAAGCACTTTTTTTTCATATTGGTAAATAAGGTGCTAATGTAATTATTAGGCAGTCAAGTTATGTTGCTTTATTGGAGTCACATGCTAGTTTTCTATGCAATGCGAATTCCTTGAGCTCTGACCATGATCATTTATGCATTATGTGCCATGAAGTAGTCTATTGTACTGTTAATAAAAGTTAACTAATTTTTTTATTGCATATGGTGTTATGCAAGTAATTTCTGCCTCTTCATGTGACCTATCATAAAAAGCGATACTTTGCTTCCTGCCTCAGGTCATTCTATTTTTTAAAATGTTTGAATTAAAGGGAACAAGTGGCTTAAAGTAGGCTTGTGCTGGTTGCATATGAACATGTCTATCATGTAACTTCGCGGTCACTAAAATGCAACATTGAGTTTAATAAATTGAACATTTAAACTTCGGTTGCTCCTTTTCAGCCCTCACAGGTGAGCCCAATTATGGTAGATATAATTCCTCTGCTGAAAAAACACTTCTCTGCAAATAGTGGTTCTAACTTTTTCTTTATATGTTTATGTTTATTATTAATCTTGTTCTGTATTTAGTATTACATAGATTATCACTTTGAAAATATTTCAAATACAGTGTGATTTGCTTGCCTTCATATTGCAGTCATCATTTATTTAATTCAAATATGAAATCTAAGTATATTTTTACAAACAAACTAGTTTCTGAGAACCTCGCACTGCAATGACTGCCTACCCCATACATATGTCCACATGCAAGCATGTGAAAAATTATGCCCTTCAAGTTGAAAGTGTCACTAGGAACCACGATATATCTCGCTGATGCATTGATAAGATCTCCACCGCCGCTGACTATGTTACACACATAAGTCTGGTGCACTTTAACTTTGTAGTGCAGTCTATTTGGCATGTTTATTGAAAAACAAGACTGTACAAACAAATAGAAAGAATGGGTGCAGGTACTAACTTTGTTTGATTAATATAGGAATAGGGGATTGGGTTGCATAGGCTGCTCTAGATATGCTGCAGCATTGAAAGTCAATATGTTATGAATAAAATGTCCGGTATACCTGTAAAAATGAAGACACAGGAGTATGCTCTTACTTATCTTGCTTGATAGGAAGACTTACTTATATTTGTGTTGATAGGAAGACATATTTTGTGATTGCTTCTAAAATTTAAAGTAAGCTTTGATTGGACGAGCGTAGATTGAAGCCTTCCTTCCAGTTTCTTTGTTAAACTTTTTATTTCATTAGTTTTTCTTTTTGGGCTTGGTTCTCCTACAGAATATGTAATAAAAGCTTTGCTCTTTCGTGTATTAAAGGAGCTCTGGAATACTTCTTGGACACGGGCAGAAAAAGGGGGTGATTAGTAGTCGAGGCTCCTTCAAAGATGTGAGCCAAACATTATGGCATAGCATGCGGTATGGAATTTACAATTAAGCTGAATTGTCAGCTAGGTATTGCTCGCTCTTGCCTTGATAAATGGTTCCATATACTTAAAATCAACTGCGTCACATACCGAAAAGCACATGTACACAAGCAATGGCTAAGTTGAGCATCGCAAGCGGCATAGCTACCATGGTTGCCGTGGCATGCCGCGACGTGCTCGTGCCGCAATCTACAGAGCGCTCTCACGATCACGTCAAAAGTGACTTGGCAACTCTGGAAGCCACGTGTTCAAAGAAAACAAGATAGGGCAAAAGGTCATAATGAGTTTATGTACGCAACTTCTTGCCCTCTTGGTATACCACCTGTGTAGCTTTCAGCACACTAGCTGGGATGAAAGCGAGACAGAAAGCACTTCGAGCATAGTGAAAATTTTCACTGCGCTGCTAGAAAACGCAAGGCGACGTAGATAGCACAGGGAACAAAACAAGCGCTGGTCTTGTCCCCTGTGGTTCTCTCTACATTGTCTTTTATTTTTTGTAGCACAGTGAAAATTTTCACTACATACAACCAACTCGTTCCTACCTTGGCCCTTCTATTGCTTAGATTGATTGATTTGTGGGGTTTAACGTCCCAAAACCACCATATGATTATGAGAGACGCCGTAGTGAAGGGCTCCAGAAATTTCGACTACCTGGGGTTCTTTAACGTGCACAAAATTTTAGTACACGGGCCAATAATATTTGCACCTCCATCAAAAATGTAGCCGCCACAGCTGGGATTTCATCCCGCGACCTGCTGGTCAGCAGCCGAGTACCTTAACCACTAAACCACCGTGGCGGGGCTTCTATCGCTTAGAGCATGCGACAAAGCCCTGCAACTCCACTCACACTTGACAGATTCTAAATATCTTTTGCTGCAGTCAGTTCATAAGGCAATAAACTTTGAGTGCTCGTTCTATCCAGTTTGTCTTTTTACACTAAAATCTATTCGAGAATAATATCTGATGCAATGAGGAGGTAGTTTGGCGACTATTATTGGAAAAGTGTTGTAGGGTGCCTTATAAAGTATGTTTGAACCTGCAGCTTATAGCTTTGTTTGCAGTATTTGTCGGTGCAAGAAACTACGAGTACTAAGAAACTAAGAGAAACGCTATCATAAATTAATGAATGCACACAAATGCAGAGGTGAGAGAAGAGATCAGTACAAAACAAACACTGTCTCAATCCCTTCTGTCGTGTCCACGCCTGCACACATGCCTTTATGGGAAATCTTTATCAATTAGTTCAACTTTTGTAGTTATAAATGTACAATAATAGGATAGAAATAAATTGATTAATGTTTCATAAGTAAAAACTGCACTACTCTTTTAGCGTATTGATTCTGTAAGTTAATAAAAAGTGTAAGGAATAAGAGACACAGGGACAGCACTCAATCCTAGGCCAGCTATTCTATTCTGGTCTTCGTTTTCCTTTTCGTCACCCAAGCTCTCTGCACACCCGAAGCCCGGTGTCATTCTTCATCACACTTACCCATGACTGCGAACGCGCGAAGCTGCCAACAAATGCTTCTGGTGGGCGGCTCTGGCTGCATTTCAGTCGTCGGTTCCATGCTGGGACTCTACTTGGGATTAGACTATGTGTTGTTTTGATTGATTTCGGAAGGGGCACCTTGATTTCGGGAGGGGCATCCCATCAAAATGGCCAATTTTCACTTTCTATGCTATGGTGAAAGAAAATTTCAGGGGGGGGGGGCATGTGCTTGTTGTGCCACCCCCTGGCTACGCCCCTGCCAACAGGTGCTGGTCCCATCATGATGATGGGAGTAGTGCCGCATGTTTTCGAGCAGGGTCGCTGATACGGAAGGCCTGCAACAGCAGAGAGACGGTCTAGCGGGTGGTCGGATGCATCTTTGATGGTCTCTTCTATCTATACGTGTCAGTTTTATCTGTCGAGTGCAGTGGCACAGAAGACGTGGCAAACAACGCTGGTAGTACTGATGAGCTGCGACGACTGGGCGAGCCTCAGCTTTGGTTTGCGACATTCCCAATGTGCAGCTTTCCTCGTAGGCATATATGTGGGATTTGAATTGGTAGATGTTACCGGAGGGAGGTGCCCACAGTAGAGCCATCCTGCTCAACGACCGTAGCTTTTTAGAGATGCTTGGGCTGTACAAGCAAGTCTTACACGATATATACATTTGTCACTTCAGTTTCCAAGTAAGGCGCATTGTTCCGCAGTAAGTCACTGGCTCTGCACTCATGTGGTGACTGTTCCAATAGCTGAGGATGTTGTTCCGACAGGTCAAGGTAGATCTTGCTTCTTATATCCGGGGGCAGGTTGAATTTCTGGTTTGGCAGTGTGTCAAGTGTCAGGATTTGTGTATGTCCAAACGATGCTCTACTTGAGTGAGGGGGATGTAATGCGGCTGTGGTGGATTTACGTCAGATGCTGACACAGTGTTTGAAGCCTGAAGAGATGAACTACAATGAACGATTGCAGCCTCTAGGTGGTGCCCCTCCTGAGCACTGTCCTTGGTGAAATCCTTGGACTCACTGAAGGCACATGGAATCTGGCCGAAAGCAGTTATGAGTTTGAGCTCCGCTACACCTAGGACTGCTGCTTCTTGCCTTCGTACCGGTGCCACGCCGCTGCACCTGTCTAAAGGTGGCCTATGGCCATACATAGACCATTTCTGAGGCTCTGTCTAGGCATCGTGTACTGCTAGTGCTTTGATGGTTGTTACACAGCTGTTTGCTTCGTTTTGGAACATGTCAAATTCTGGTAGTTCGCAGAGGACCAGGCATGGCTGGGCGGCATCTGAGAGTGTAGAGATCGCTAACGGGAAGCAGTTAAGCTGGTGGGAGAGCTGCATGAAGAAAGACTTGAGCTCTCTGCGTTGTTCGAATGAGCTGGCCTCAAGGTCGTGTGAGGCAGCTACATTCAGCACAATGTTAATGTCGTGCAAAGCTGGCAAGATGGTAGGAGCTAGCTCAGATATTGACGCTGTCAGTTCGTTAATGTCTACCCAGAGTTGTGCAATGGTTCGCAGCAGAGTTGTGCCGCTGTTCGGTGCAAAGCCTGAAGAGTCTGCTATCACTATCTCGGAGTATGTAGTGGTAGCAGCGCTCACGCCGGTGAGATTCATGCACAAGGAAACCTGGATGGTTTTCCTTGGTGGCGCATATGTTGGCAGAGTACTGGAACCAGAATGTAGGCCAAGGGAAGTGTAAATGGCACTCCCGAAAGACTGGAGCTCGTGCGGGTCCCTGCTGTGAAGTGGTGGCATAGTGGCCGACAGGTCGTGCCATGGAACCGGAAGAGAGGCATGGGCCCCGTCCACTGATGGTCTTATGGGCAGCTGAAGCAGCGGTCAGGTTTATGACTCCATCGCCAAGGAAGCATAGACAGTGGTCGTAAATGGAGAGGCCCACGCTGGGACGACCCATGAGGACACATAAAGGTGGCTTCAGCTGTAAGGTTCAATTGTCGGACTGTGCCATTGTAAGTAATAAGAGACACAGAGGCAGCACCCGATCCTGGGCTAGCTGTTATATTTTGGTCTTCATCTGCCTCGCCCATACTCTCCGTGCGCCGAAAGCCTGGGGCCGTTCTTCATGGCACTCGGACATGACTGCGAGCGCGTGGAGAGCTTGGTTGAGGTAGATGAAGACCAGAACAGAACAGCTGGCCCAAGATCAGGGCGCTGTCTCTGTGTCTGTATTCCTTACAATGGCGCAGTCAACAAAAAGTATACAGCCTGCTTCAAAATTTATAACCTGCCTTGGCTGACTTGCATAATAATGCCACGCAATCTTATTTCTTTTTTTTGCTGTGATCACGTTTTGTACAACGCTTGCCGCTAGCCATGCCACAGTGTTTGAGCAGCTTTGTGATTGCTTGAGGTTGTTATATTAAGATAATGTGCACAATGCAAACAGTTAAGTTTATCCAGGAGCTTATGTGAGCACCAGTGTTAATGCTGTAAAGTTGGATCGTCGGTGTATCAAGAACTACATGTTCTGCTGGTGCTCAGATTCCCAATGGCCGGTGTCTGGGATTGCTGCTTAGGGCAGAGCACTTATTGCTTGTACTTTGACTTTTCAATTACTTGGCACAAGTTTGCCCAATAAAATGTTTTCATCTGTACCAGCTTGTGTTCTGGATACTTCACCGTCATGACCATGTTACAACAGGAGTAATTTGTGAAGGGCACTTAGTGATTGATAATTACATATTATATTGCATTTACATGTAATTAAAGATGTTTTCTTAAAAAATTTAAAGCAGTGGGATACACACGAAACAGTCTTGAAATCGACACATGCAGCACTAGTGCTGTGTGTCTGTTGTGAGATTGTCTCGTTTGTTTTGCACTGTATTAACCTTTTAATTTGTACCAAGTAGCTCAGGCTTCTGCATCTGGATACCTTCAAGGTTATCCTACATTTTCTGTAGAAGAAGTCATTAGTGGTACTGCAGACATATCTTTACAAAATTGCTTTGCATAGACATCTCCCAAGTATGGGACTTACTATACCTGCAGGACCTCCTTCTGCTCTATCTTGGTGCCTTTGTCACTGCATGTAAAGCTGGATTCACAAGGCCTGGCAGGTTTGCGAGTGAATCAGCCGCGTGACTGTTGTAGATTGAATTGCCTTACAGCTAGCATTTACGTGATGACATCGATAAAAGGACAACCTCTACAGCTCAAACTTGACTTTCGCTTTTAAGTGCATTCAAATATGGCTTGGTTGAAATCGTTATGGTCATCGCTTGCCTGAACCCGCTTTCGCACACACTACTTTTGGGCCCATATCGAAACACTACTTTTGGGCATGTGGCACTTCCTTCCTGTCTTCCATCCTCTGACTTACCAAAATAAGCCAAGTATGATGAAGAGTTACCTAGGACATCTGTGATGTGATGCACGAATGCTTTGTTGCACAGGCATTCGTGGGAAGTATTCAAAGAATAAAAAAAAAGAGAAAGCTTGGACAGATTTCGTGCTTACCTCTGCTTTATTATGTCTCAAGTTTTGTAGGAAGATTACATTGTACATTCAGGATTGCTTCACATAACACTTAGCACTGCTATTTTCCTGGTTTGTCAAGAAAAAAAAAACATTTACCCTCCCTCGTTCCACCCAAGAATTCCTTTGTTAGTGATTCAGCGGTACTAATCACGAAGGTTATGCTTTCCTGTACAGCAGGCATCGCCACAACATCACGAAGTCCAGTGAGAAGCTTAGATGAAGGCGATCTATATTTTTTTCCTCAACAAGTTAAGCAACCAACAGTGCCAAATATCGTACTGCATGATTGAAACTGTGAAAAATGGGCTTGTGGAAAAATTTGGGCAATAGCAATATAGGTGTGAGCAAAATATTAAACGAATACTAAACAAAAATTGAAAAAAAAAATGGATGAAACTTCGTAACTTGACTCGAAAGATGCCACTGTTCCGATAAGCAAAATTTATTTTCCGTACTTACGAACAGTTGGTTGTATTTTTGATAGATTGTGAGCGCATGGCGGCTTCTCGCGATCAGTGATGTCAAACTCGCGTAGGCGCATGCAGGATGCATGTGTTCTTGTTCTCTTCTTCCTTTTCTCCACCTTTCCTCTCATCCAACTCTTTCCTTTCCACAAAAGCGCTGGTGCTTTACCTCAGCCGGGAGCATTGTTCGCTGCTGTTGCTATTCATACCGGCTCTTAGAACTGAAGTAAAAGATGAGTGAGTCGAAAAACGCGGGCGATGGCTGGCATTGTTGGCGTGCCAGTTTCGGGCGAGTCTGAATCGCCAAACGTCACATCCTCAGATCACGGCGCTGCTGGCGGCAGTGCATTAGATATATGCATTAGATCTAATGCACTGCCGCCAGCAAATCTAATGCATTATGCAAAAATGCATTAGATTTATTATTTTCCTGCAGTTTCTGTTTGGAATGAAGGTTGTTTCTCCCGATTTCAGGATCTAATCTATCGATTTGGTCGAAAATATTGGCGGCAAAATTTTTGTTCAGTATCCTTTTAGGACAACCAAAATTTAAAGTAGCAAACGGGAGTCAATATTGAAGCAGTGTATAGCTTCCCATTTCTCAGGCTGTCAAGATTTAGGAGGTTGTGCCAAAATCAAAAGCCACTTTTCTTTGGCTCCAAGTCTTTTATACAAAACGAATTTTTGGGAGCACCGTCAATCTCTCCAGTCAGACTTATTGCTTGCATTTACTGTTGCATTACCATCACTTTTCTCTTTTTTAACATTTAAAGTCTGCTATTGGCATAAATACATACGAAGGGTTCAATGGTTGAGCCCATGGCACAAGAAGTTGTAGCATGGTGGGATGACGGCCCACTGTTCGCAGGTAGCATCATCAGATCTTGTTTATGGTATTGATTGGTTAAAAAAGAAAAAATAACAAGATAGGAAATTCTTGCTAAATGCAGTTGTTCAGTAAGTGCTGCTAGCTGCCTTGGCATTTTATGACTCTATGGCTGGCATTGTTTTATATCTCTCATGTAGTGTTGAATACTGCATGCTTTTTGTTTTATATGTCTAGCAATATTTATTGATTTTTAATTTACCTTCTCAAAACAAAAGATCGAGTAGGAAGTTTAAATGGTCACATTGCCATGTTGACATTTTTGGGTTGTTTTCAGTGGCCAGATGAAACAAAATGTGCCTGTTGGTCTGTCTTGTTTTCCGTTTCTGCATTGCAAACTTCATTGCCTGGCTATTGCAAAGCCACAGGATTACATCCACAAGAACATGCTAATGTGCAAAGGAGATGAAATGGGTGGAGAGGCAGTAGCAGTCATTAACAGACTAGAATATCATGTTATAAATACATGTTAAACAGGAGGGGCACATGTGCATCATATAAACAGCAGATTCTAGAGCATACTCTATGCCATATGCCCTGTACCGAATTCAAAAAGTGCAATTTCTGTGGCTGGCACTGAGGCATGCTGTTTCATGAGAACTTCTAAAGCACAGTGCTCACCATGTAAAGGAATAATGCCCTTTAAAATTATAGCAGGAACATTTTGCATTCCTTGTAGGCTGCTTAAAATACGTTTTTCTTTCGGGCCGCTTGTGCGGCACTCGCAGCATTTGTTGTGCTGACTCTTGTTATTTATAACATACCACATGCACACATCCTTCCTTTGGTACAAGGTATATTTGTTGCGGAATCCAATTTGGCTGCGGTATTCATTTCCCTTTATCTTGATGTGCCTGGAATTGTTTGCCTTCGATGCGTTTGCTTGCTTGAGTTTTTGCTAGGCTCCATAGCAAGCCACATGGCAGAGCATCATGTAGAAATCACAGGAACTTATCTGTGAAGACAGTGTTGTCATCACAAACTTGCATACACATTCACAAACATTCATAAATGTGGGATTGTCGAGTCAACGCAAAACCACGATAGAAAAATGAGGAAATACATGCTTTATTGTTATATTTATTAGTTTATGGGCAACGCCACATTTTGGCTCCTGCTGTTATCACGAAGCGAATCCGACTTATTCAAAGTGGTATGCTGTTCCTGCCATGCTGTCCTGTTCAGAATCGTGTACGTCTGCAGCCCACATGTATTCCCTCTTGCATGTGCATCTTTTTGCCCTCTTCGTCCAGTGGGCATCACCTTTTTTGTGGCCGTGTGTTAATTATTGTTTGCTGGTGCTTTTTTGTGACGTAGTTCATTGAAGTTGCCGATGCGGAGTCTCTCTCTTGACCACGCATGAGCGTATTTTTTGTTTCTTTTTTTTCCTTCTCGAAGGGAAGTGCACATTTCAATGTTGCGGGGGATTCCGGACAGCCGCAGACTAATTTTATGTGAAGCAAGATGGCAGCAGCCTGAAAGCAAAAGCCTATGTAGGGCAATGGACATATCGAAGCATGGTTTGTGTAATCTTTTTTTTGTGTGTGTGTGTGCATATTCCTTTTGGTCGTTGATCTACTCTAACTTAGAGACTGTGGAACACTTTTGGTGGGCTGTGGATCACTGTTATCGTGCCTATGTAGCGTTGGCTTGCATGATATTAGTTGCACTATCTGAATAATCCTTTTTGTTAAAGCTTTTATTTTGTAGCTCAAAGCCAGTGCTCGTTTGTTCTGGTAGTTTTTATGGTTATGCCCTAGTGTCAGAGCATGTTTGCAGTCTCTGCGTAGACTAGTGGTAAGGGCAGCCATACTTAGTCATGGAAGCAAAAGCAAGAAAAATTGCAGAAGTTCTGCTTGAATGTTTATTTATCTTAGCTTTACCTTGTGGTTTTAACTTATAGGTACACATCCTAACAACTACTTTGCTACAATACGAGAACGCAGCTGGGAACTGCAATTCCTGTAATGAAATCTTGCAACAGTGTAGACAACTAAACTGTATGGCCCTTATATAGCATTGTATGACTGTGGTACCTCACTTATTTTAGTTTAACGTTTCATATATTATATAATAATACTGTATACAGAATTTATTTAACTCAGTATCACGTGTTGCTACGAGCATTTATGTTTGTGTTTCTATTATGGTATGTGGCATAAATGGTATGCTTGCTGGTGTGGTCTTGTTGATACTTAGTTGTCAACATAGATAATATTATCATTTATATACTTGCAACATATAAGTAACAGAATTCATGCACGGACAGAAAGTTTTGTTGAAAACAGAGGTGCCTTGTGACCTATGAAGTGGTTAAAGCCAAGCTCATTTGAGATTCCGTGTTTCTCAGTGCACTAAAATTTTATATTGTGAAGAAACATTGCAGTGTCTTAATTTTTGATGAATATTCACTCATAGAGAACATCTCTGGCTCTCCAGAATTAATTTAGTCAGAGAACATTGGAAATTTTACTCTAAATCCGAACATTCTCTTGTACTCCTAGAAACTAATTTAATGATGAATATGAGCAAGAAGACAACATGGATACGACATTACGAGATACCTGGTTATGAATTTTTTATTAGGAGTTCCAAATACATTATCATAAGGCTTGTTACACCTGAAAAAAGAAAAAAAAAACCAATATATATCTTGTAGTACCTATTATGTTATTAAATGTATGCCTTACATTAATAAAAAGAGCTTATGACATTTCACCATTTCAACAGGTACTGTGACGTTTAGGATATTGTAACTGATCAAAGAAAATGGTGTCATAATCCGTTAAACTGTGTTGAGAAGTACATCCAAAGCATACAAAATTGACATATTGCCAATGATGGAAAGTGTGGCTCCAATTGCTCCAAACTGCTCCAAAAGAAAAATGCTGCTCCATGCTGCTCCTAAGTGCAATATTTGCTCATAACTGGTCCAAACCTGCTTCAAAATGGTGTTGGCAATTTAAAAAGAATGAAGTTGAACCAAGGAACCATCCAGTGAGCTTAAGCGAAACGAAAAGCAAGATGTATACACTATCATCCTAGTATACTGCTTAGTGGCATAAATCCAGAAAAATCACAAGGGGCGACACATACCAGGCCATGGGGGCCAATTAGTAATTTTATTATGTGTTGTATTTGTATTTATATAAGAAGTAAATTATGCTTTGAAATGAAATTAAGAAAAACGAGCATGTGGGAGTATCTGAGCTCAAGCACTGCATTGTTCTATTCAGTCTCTTTTTTCACCTTTTTGCAATTGCCATAGTTCACACAGCTGAGGGGCAATTAAAATAGGTATGCAGTAACAGATAAAAAGTACTTTAAAAATGTGATTGCCCTATACTTAACTGTTAACTCAATTATATCATGTGCTAAAGCTAAATCTCAAGGGGGATACTTGCAAGGGCTGTCCTCCCCAGCCTGACCCCCCCCCCCATAATGGTGCTACTATACAGCTTGTATACTAGCTGCATACTAGCATACGGCATGTATAATAATAAATGTAAATATTTATTTGCTGCTTAAGTGATGTTTTAGACTTCAGGAGTTGTTAGGAACATGCATCTGCTCCAAAAACACCAATAGCAACCCTAAGCTATATAACTTTTTTCCACTCCGAAGACATTTAAGCCTGCTTTAAAGCACCACTTTTCCGCTCCAGAATCTGCTCCGAAAAGCAAAATGTCACTTCCATCACTGTGTTGCACATATATAAAATGTACTTATAACCTGTTAACTGGACTTTTGAAAAACCCTCATAAACATTTTGGTAATTATATCTAACCTTTAGTTTCAATGATTCAGTTGTGATATTCATATTCGAGGCACTGCCGAATACTCATGAACCTAACATTTCTTTCTCTTCTCTATCACTTGCCACTTCCTGGCACTTTCAGTGAAAAGAAGGTTATGAATAGAAATTTTCGAGTGTTGATGGAATTTAGGACAAAATTGCAAGTGAAGCAAATTTTCATTTCTATCACTCCTAAAATTATTTTCTAAACTGTTCCTGTATTTGACGTGCATTTGTATGTTAATATTTGAGCTGGACTCAGGCTGAACCTTATAGACTTTACATAGTAAATTAAAGGAATTGATGAAAAGACAAGAGAAATACGATCACTGGTAGCAGAAGATTAGATGGACTGATAATATTGACCCTAAGACACCGTGGTGTGTCCTCGCGTAGTATTTTGTGTCCTGATGCTTCTGTGTGCTAAAACTGTAAATACACACCAACCTCGACATAACAAACCCGTATATAAAGAAATGCCGGTTATAACTAAATAAATTGATAATATTCTTGTAGTAACTGTAGTGTAGTATTAGGAATATACCTTTACTACGAGTTTTTGGATATAACAAAGCTATTTTCATATAAGATGCTATTTTATTATTGTGAGGTTTGAGTGTAATTATTATGGGGCTCACTGCTGCATGACAGCATTTGGTAATGCAATACAAAGCACATTGTAAGTGTTTGGAAGCGGGGGTTCTTCTGTGATGAAAATGAAGCTTGGATGATGAGTATAAAGATGCGATGACTCGTCTTGCCTTCTCTTTCCCATTTAGTGTGACTCGATTGAGGAAGGGGACCTCGGACTTGGAAGCAGCCTGAC
Organism: Rhipicephalus annulatus; assembly: GCA_013436015.1. Lineage (NCBI taxonomy): Eukaryota > Metazoa > Arthropoda > Arachnida > Ixodida > Ixodidae > Rhipicephalus > Rhipicephalus annulatus. The sequence goes on from WOVY01005310.1 coordinate 105,735, forward strand.
TGCACTAACGGCAACGAGAGTACGGCTTGTTGGCATGCAGGGAGACGATGTCTGAGCTCGCCATTTGCAGCGGGGATTCCGATGTGCCTCCTGGGGCTTTGGTGCAGGGTTCTAGTGCCTAGTGAAATGTATGTGTGTGTGCGTGTGTGTGGTCCTCACAGTTCACAAGATTGGTAGGCTCGGGGAGTGTCGTCTAGTAAATTCGAGAATCGTTGTCTAGTAAATTCAAGAATTGTCAATACGCCACTAAGAAAACTGATGATGGAGCCTCTATTAGTGAGAGCTACCATAGCTCTACTGCGATTTGTCTGCACAAAAATGTTTCACTGTTGTTGAACCGCTTTGGGCCATGGTCTGGCACATACCTGTTTTACTTCGATGTAGTGTTTTACATGCACAAGTCGATGTCATCGGTGCCGAGCAATGATGTGTGCTTTTGCAATGTCAAGGCCACAGAGGGGGGGCTTCATCTTACCCTGCAGTCATGTTATACTGTTTGCACCATGTGTGTCATTGGGGGGCTTATACCTAGTAGTATTTTTGACAGATCTGCTAGAGAACTTGTTGAGGCAGATGGCTGATGACTTAAGACCTCATCTGTGTGTGTTGTTCAGGGAACTTTGCACTGTGAATATTGTGTGTGACTCAAAGAACTTAGCACTGTGCACGTTTGAGTATTCAGTGAACATGATTGCGGTACCTGTGGCATACACAGTGGTGCTTACATTGTTGTTGACAAGAGCTCTTTTTCTGCTTTAGCACTGCATTCGATGTCATGGAAAGATACATGTTTTATGCAATGCCAGTGCACAGCGAGCTAACATATCATAAACACTTTGTTGTGAAACAATGAAACAGTATGGGTATTATGATCTCTAGTTGGACATAAAAAAAGAACATCAATATTGAGTGAAGGCTAATTTATTACTTTACATGATAAAAAAGCATGTAGTATCCCTTGTTGAAGGAAAGCACTAGGTGCCCAAAGGACACGTTAAAGTAACAAGTAGTTTACAACAAGGCTGAATTTCTCACTGCATCTCTTTCTTATGTTGCCAAATATAGGAGCATTAGGTTACAGGCTAGAAATGATTGCTGCATTTTTATTATATCAAAAAGTTTTTTTAATTTTTAAAGTAACCATGAGCTGACAATTTCTGCATGCTTTTTGTGATCACATAAAAAAAGTATATCGAACCCAAGTTTCTACAAAAATGCTACAGAACTTGTAGCACTATACAGAAGTGTCATCAATTTCATATATTTAGCACAAATCCTGAATGGAAATATTGCCTATGCTTTATTTCAGGAGACCTCCATATTTGTAGGTCATGAATCTTTAAAGAGAGTATTTCTTGACCTTTTTTAGTATTAACAAAATGTAGGAAACTGATGTTTGTATTTTGCCTATGCTTTAATTTTAGGTGTTTAAGTGCTCTTTCTCTGCCATTTAATGACTGCTTTTTTATTATTTATAATGAAGTCTTGAAGGAAGCATAATTATCTAGATTGCTCAAATGCTAGACTTCTCATTTTGTTGCACAGCTTTTAGATGTTTACACCATGGTTCTTGCAGTGATAATCCTTAGACATAATAATTTGAAAGAAGAGATAGGTTGGATCTGCAGTGCACCTTGGATGTTAGCTCAAGCATTGTCAAGGTATTCATATTTTAGGCTGCTCTAAATGTTAGCTTGCACTGTAGTTGATTTCTTGTCACAGTGTGTTGCACAAGGTTGATGCCCTAAACCTATATCTGAGCCAGCTGATAGACCTTAACTTTTGCTAACGGCATGACAGGCAACATGCTGGGATTGTTTGTTCCTTCTTTTATTGTGTCTCGATTGTCATGTAATTTGTGTCGATGGTGCACGGATATGAGTACAGAATTGCCATATAAATTTTAAGAAGAAATGTAAAAAAAAGTAATAACACGGCATGACCATCAATTGATATTGAGGCATTGGGACTATGAACATGAAAATACAGTATACCTTTTCTAATTAGCACATTGAAGGTCCAACAAATCGGTTGAAAATATGACGCTAAATTGAAATTAATATGCCTTCAGTCAGGCATAAACTGAGTTCACCTTGGAATGACTGCTTTTTTTTTTCTTAGGAAAGGTATCCTACTTGAAGACTAATTGAAGACTAATTAAACACGAGAATGAACCTATTTGGGATTTTATTGTTGCCACAGCAGTTAGGGTTGGCAAATGGCACAATGCCCAGTGCTAACATGAAGCGCAAAGGACATAAAAACACAAGACATCAAGACTCACGGGCTTGATTTATTGAAGCATTTTGTAAAGCCTTGTGTGCTGTGCAGAAAGTAAAAAGAAAAGAAATTTACCTGTAGTTTTTGTTCAGATCTCTAATTCCTGTGATAAAATGGAGGCCAAACCTCATTATGTTAGAAGAGAATAAAAAAAGTGGTATGAAATGATCTCACAAAGTATGTAAAAAGTAAAATGGGCATTTTTACATCTCCACTACACGAACTGGTTTTGATCATTGAAGTCTGTATTATAAACGAAGCACTTTGAAGTGCACTGTTAAGAATAGGCAGAAAGGGTTCATGAGTTGATCTGTGTGTCATGTCAAACAGAAGCCAGAGGTGTTCATCGCATTGCTGTATGTCACTAACCTTTTGAGCACAAAGCATAAAATATGATTCAGTATAAGTGAAGCCCTTGGAAAAATAACACTGTATGGCTCAATACTTCATACTCAATCAAGGTAATTGATAACGTATTTGAATAAATGCTTGAAAGGCATGCACTTCACATTGCAACAGCTGAGATTTAGGATGATGTTAAAGCTATAAGTAACTCTAGGAGTAATCGTAGCCAATAACTCGCTGCGCAATACAGTTCTCAATTTTGGGCTGTTTCGAGCCAAAAGAATAAAAAAAGAAGAAAAATATTGACAGACTTGAAAGTTCAGAGGTGATTTGGAAGATGCAGAAAAAGCCTGCTGTGACTGTTATTCTTGATAAGTAAACTGCAAAAAAAATGGGTAGCAAAGTTGGTGGATTTTGGCAAGTGAGAAGAGAACACAAGCATGTTCTTTTTTGCTGATAAAAGTGGGGAAGAAATCGCAGGCTATTTCTCAATGCACACTGTTTTTTCTCGTTTCGAGTTTTATGGGATGCAAATATGAACTGCAAGAGCTTTCTTTATTGATCATTTATGATTGCAACAAGCTGTTTCTTTGACAAAACCAAAATTTGTGTTTATAGCAGGACCGCTTATAGCGCTTCTACTAGTTTTAAAGCAATGTCACTATCACGGCATGACTTGTCCTTAGCACCATAGGCACGAGGCCACGTTTAGTGCCACAGTTTCTTGTGCATGTCTGACAGTTTACGCGCAAAAAAGACAAATTTCCGAGACAGTTTTTTGACAGCGCTAGCAAAAATGTGGTCCTTGTTCTGTAACGCTTTTTTTTCCTCGCCTCAACTATATCCAACATGTATATGTTTCCGATTACTTTCTTCCTTGTTGTATGCAGCAGCCAGAAATTTGTCAGTCGAGTTGCCATTGCAAGTTGCTGATCAGGGCCACAACACAATTTGTTTGAATACCACTGCATGCTGGCAGAGGACTTTTTTTTTTTTTTGACACCATATTACAGTACTCATGGTTTCACTTTTAGCATCTCTCCATTCTCAAGTCTATGGATGAATCAGTGTCCCCCGCTATCATGCCCTTGGTTACAAGTTATTATTTTTGGCTTGATTAGCTGTTAACATGTAGCTTATGTGCAAGTGTGGATTGCTGATATGACAGCACCTGTCGTAAATGCACCTTCCCTTTTGCACAGTTTTTGTATGCACATTTTCCTGGAATCATTACTGTATGTACAGTTTTTGACTGTAGGTTGATGTTATATGTTCTTGTGCTTATGTGTTTCATTTTTGTACTCTAGGCTTGCGTATGGTGCGTAACATTGGGATCGTTTGCAAAGTATACTGAGTAGTTGTATTAGTGAAGTGGGTTGACCCAAGAGCGTGTTTTACTTTTTGTTTCCAATATAACTTTGTGAGATGCCATGTTTTTTGTGTGTTACTTGTTTTATGCACGCAGTGTTTGTAGTTGATGCGTGTAGCACCTGGGCATTCATTCCCATTACATTTGTGAAATTGAGTGTGATTTTGAGTTACTTCTTGAATTCCACAGCCCTCATAGCTATACGGAGTTAAACAGAGCTTGTTATTTGTCTAGTCACCTCTTTAGACTTCTTTTTACGCTCTGTTTGTTTTTCAGTGGACCATCTAGTAAGTTCAGTCATATTTTTTGGTCGTTTTTGTTGTCGAGTGGCTTTTTTTTTTGGAAAGTGTTTTTCTTTAATCTATTTTTTTTTCTCAGTATACTCGGATCTACGTTTGTCTCTCATGTCATTTTTGCTGCTTTATTTAGTCAAAAATGTGCAATTGCAAAAATGCGATGTACTGTTGCTCAAGTGCATGATATGGTGCGTAATGTAGAGAATGTGTGCTAAACATGCTACGCTGGGCTCCTACGGTGGTTGTAATTCGCTTAAACTACCTGTAAAAAGTATATGGTATACACGATAGGCATTGACTTTTACAGACTTGTAAAATATGGTGCGATTGTACGTCAAGTATGGCGTTAATTGTTTGGCTCAGCGGTGAACGTAAGGTAAGGGTGAGGTGGGTCAGTCGTCTCCTTTCTGATGTAAATAAAGAGCGACGCGGAAAATTGTTTTCAGAATACACGACTTACGTGGCTTGTTTGCATTCCTTACCATAACGTAGTAGCGCGTAAATGCATTGGCGTATTCTTTCGCGCGTTTTTTCCCCCTCGCGGCATACTCTGTGTGACTTTTGGGAAGTGAAAAAACAAATAAACAAATAAAAGTATTTCTCGCGTGATGACTCGTTGCATTTGTTTCTCTAACACTTGGCCATAGATTGCATGTGTGTGTGTGTGTGTGTGTGTATAAAAAATCCAGGGGGTTCTTGACCCCGTTTGCCTTTTCCGCCTATGACAGCGGTGTACCACTTCCACAAAATTATGGCATGCGCCTGTGGCGTAGGGCTTAGAGCATCGGATGTCTGTACTAGAAGCTTAGAGTTTAAATCCACTCGTTGAGACGTTTTAACGCAACACTATTTAACAACTCGTTTTGAAGAAGCTCCGGTGTCGGCATCTTTGCGAAAAATTGACGTTGTTCGTGAGCGAAAGTTAGATATAGAAGAAAACAAATATAAAACTTTCTATCCGGGAGAGAATCGAACCCGTGCCTACTACGTGGAAAGCATGTTTTACCGTGGAGCCATGCCAGTGCTTAAAAAAAGAAACGCTATACGAATTTCATGAAGCGGGAGGAGTATTTTCAACGCATGTACTATTGCGTGGCTGAATTGTAGAATCACACCAGGCGTCAAGACAATGCTAACTGCGCGACGAGTCGCTCGTTAAATGCTGCCCATTCATTACAAAGAATCATGGCGCAGTGGGCGCTTAAACTGCACCTGCAGTAGGTATGGATGAAAGAACTTTATTAATGTTCAACAGGTTGCTCTAGTGTCATAGACCGAAGCGGGCTGATTTTTTTATAGTCTACACAAATATTCCTTTCCTTGTGGCGAAATTGAAGGCTATGCTATTGCGTTCTACACATAGAGGCGAAGTTGAGGGGCGGTGCCAGCGGAGCTTTGGGCAGTAGCCCTCTCCCCGTATTACACTTCCTGCCCCCTCCACCATTAAATAATCAAAACACAGCGCAAAAGTTCTCTGCCTTCCGGCCCCTCGTAAACGACATACTTGTAGTAACTACCCCCCTCCCACCTCTACCCCTTCGAACCAAGAAATCCTGGCGCCGCCCCGTGTGAAGCTGAAGCATCCTCAAAATTTTTGTTTATGTCGCGTACATATAGGTGCTGATCTGACGTGTACGTGTGTTTGCTGGCTTGACGTCACTCGTGGTTAGATACATGGTTGGTCAGTAGAATTAAGGGCTAGCAGTTGCAGCTAAAGCATGCTACAAGTTTCAAGTTTAATTTTTTTCAAGTTTATTTTTCAGTGATTAGTACAGAAAAGGGCACAGCATACAAAGTATATATACAGGAGGAGGTCCGAAAGCACAAGGGTGCAGGGGGACCTCCTCTTCAAAATGGGATTACAAAATTTACTCGATTAGCAGAACAGTGAAAACAGAGATATGAGTAAATTGATAAAACCAACACTAAGAAACAAGTAAAAATAAGAGTAAAATAAACAATATAGCAGGATAAAGACATCTAGTAGTTTATAAAATACAAATACAATTGTTTTTTTTAAATAAACCAATCGTCGAGCATAGTTTGATGCGAGATGGCAATGAATTCCATAATGATAATGCTGAGAAATATCCAGTGTGGCGACCAAAATTAGTGCTGATAGTAGGTAGTAAATAATTTCCATTTGAAGCAAATCTAGTACGGTTAAAGTTAGACAAAGCATTATGATAAAAGACGCTTGATGGGACAAGATGGTGCAATGACTTGATGATTGACAGATTTGTGGGGTTTAACGTCCCCAAACCACCATATGATTATGAGAGACGCCATAGTGGAGGACTCCGGAAATTTCGACCACCTGGGGTTCTTTAACGTGCACCCAAATCTGAGCACACGGGCCTACACTAACATTTCCGCCTCCATCGGAAATGCAGCCGCTGCAGCCGGGATGCAATGACTTGAACAGCATGATAATGAGGTGATATTTAAATGAACTAACAGTAGAAAGTATCTGGAAGTTTATGAAGTAATGGTGATGCACTAGAACGGTATGAACTGAAAGTCATTAGTCTGATGGCTTGGTTTTGAATGTGCTTAATGGGACATAAGTGGGTGAGGTATGTGTTCCCCAAGTGGTGATACAATAATTAATATGGCTTTGTGTAAAAGCATAATATAACTTGATTAGACTCGAAGTTTTAAAGTAGTTACGTGCTATAATTAGAATCTCGACTCCAAATGCTAGTTTTTTGGGTAAAGGAATAACATAATTAGAGTATTTTAGGTTGCAGTCGAGAATGATTCCTAAGAGAGAGCATTCAGTGTCAGGGTTAATGAGTGAGCCATTTAGTTTAATAGAAATTTGGGAGGGAAGAACTTTAGACAAGGGGACATCGTTCGGAAAGGCGTTCGGGCGCAGTGACACACGACAAAGGAGTAACTCCTTTAGGGCAAAGATCCTTTTCGCAAAAGCAGATCCCGCATCTACTTTTCTGGCAGGAAAGGAGTACTCTCGCATACAGTGTGCATAATTTATCAATAGAAGAAAACGTGTCGCAACACTGCGGTGCCCTGTCAGTATTTTTTTGCGCTGAGAAAATGTTATCATTTTCAGCAGCAGTGCGATATGTTGAAAAGTGAAGACCTATAGTCTGTCCATACTCTCAAACGCCTGCATTACGTCACTAGCGCAATCATGTTAGGGTTGGCAGCGGCAGTTGCTGTGTCGGCGACGTAGTATCTTGTAACGATGGAGTCGGCTCAGTCGGTGAAGAAAAAGCCGCGCGTCCAGTGGACTGAAAAGGAGACCTGGGCGCTAATAAAGCTACGGGAGGACCATTTGGACGCCTTGCGAGGGCAAAAGCACAACGGTGGAGTGTACAAGGCGATTGCCGAGATCCTCACCGACGCCGGTATTCTCCGTACACGGGCGCAAGTGTGTTAAGATCGGATCAACTGTTGCTTTATCTCTGTCTCTAGGCTGAGACATCGCAGGACCACGATGAAACGCGGCACGCCGTCACTGACCCAGCTGGACGCAGCCATGTAAAAAGCACGACAAAAACAAAAACAGCAAAACACTGACTGCTCATAGTTGCCAGACGAACTTAAGTTGCTGCTAAAAACGCAGAAAAGCGAAAGAAAATTACAGGTATGCGCATTATAGGCCACCAGACATTAAAAAAAAAAAAACCGGTTTTATGCACCGGCGTCGCTGAATGTGATGTACATGCGCAGATTCTTTTTAAAGTTTCCGAACTTGCTGCTTCCACAAACAGCGCCATTTTTTCTGCAGCGTTCTTCTGAGGCACCGCCTAAAGCAGTAGTCCGGTGCCGTGTGTCATCAGCGCCACTCCTTTCTGCAAATGGTCCCCTTAGGCGACAAAAGGGGTTTACTTCAAAGTACTTTACTTTTGCCCGTGTGGCACTGAGGGAGTTTGTGAGACACTGAGGGAGTTTGTGAGACACCAGCTTAAGATGTTATTTAGATCGTTTTGTAATTTTAGCGTTAACGAGTCAATTGATTTATCGGTGGCTAGTATTGTAGTGTCATCGGCATAAAGGAATGGCTGAGAGTTAGTAACAGTAAGGGAAAGGTCACTCATGTAAACTAAAAATAAAAGCGGGCCAAGAATGGACCCTTCAAGAACACCCTGATTAGTAGTAAAAAAATATGATAACGTAGAGCGAACATAAACAGCCTGCTGTCTATTACAGAGGTAACTTTTATTGAGAGTTAGGGCAGGTCCAACAATACCAATGGCTGTGAGTTTGGTTTCCAGGAGGCTGTGATTAAGGGATTCGAAAGCTTTGGTTAGGTCGAGCTTCAGCTAATTCACTAGAATTAATAGCTTTTTAATCTTATCAGTGAAAGTTAACAATGCGAGATTAGTCGAGAAAGCAGGTTCGGACTAGGAGTTAAACTGACTAGGAGTTAAAATGGCAAACTTAGACAAGTAATTAATGATACGTTTCTCAATACAGTTCTCAATAAATTTACTACAATATGAAAGGATAGCTATGAGATAGTTAAGTGAGTATTGAAATGCCCAACTGCCGAAATTGGGTATGTACTCTTTGGCCCGTATTCACAAATCAACCTTAGCCATACCCCGAGTTCTCCTGAAGTGTCTGTACCCTCTACATGCGTTCTAAAGGCACAAAAATGGTAATGAGGTAAAAGATTACAACAAGACTGCTTCTTCATGAATACTGCCCTATTTTCTACATCAAGCGCAATAAATGCTTCAGAAAAACTCGAGGTAAGGCCCAGGTCGGTTTGTGAATATGGGAGCAAGTCCACAGTTCACAAATGCAGTTTTTTCTTCATTACAAAAAAGAAGAAAAACTATGCACTTGCATAAATATGTGAAATAAACAATAACCAGGCGCCTTTATATAATAATACAAATATTAAACAAGTCAGCCGATCCAAAATACTCACTTATGCAACATATTTAAATTATTTGTTGTTGGAACATGCTCAACATTCTTCGCGGGTGTTTCGCACTCAATATCCATCGCTTCTGCTCTTCAGTAACTGGGTGATCCAACAAGAAAGACTACCACATTGAGATTGATTTTGTCTTGTGCCTTTTATGGATGGCGATATGAATAGTTTATGTTTTGCTAGGTAAGATGTGTAGTGTTAAATGTAAACGCACAGTGTTCGCTGCAAAACATTTCGAGAAAATGCAGAGCAATGAATGAAAAAAAAAATTCCGCCATACCCACGAATTGAATGATGATGAGTGGGCGAAGCTCCGGAGGTAAACCTGGTAAATCATGAATCCTCTGTACATTTTGCCCACTCGATTACATTGCTCCCCCTAGCGTACGTCGCCGCACTAAATCGAACGATTGCCTTCAACCAATGACACGCGCCATATGTGACATCATTCCTATTTTATAAGATCTCGCGTCTTTCATCAACTACAAGTACCGCTTTCTAGTTTATAACATCTTGCATCTTTTCATCATCAGCTACAAGTACCACCATCTAGTAAACACTACAAGAACTAAACGAGAGGTGGCTACATACAGGAGACGGTACCGCCATCTAGTGAACACTGCAAGAACTAAACTAGAGGTGGCTACATACAGGGGACGGTACCGCCATCTAGTGAACACTGCAAGAACTAAACTAGAGGTGGCTACATACAGGCTACAGGGGACGCACAGCCCACGCCCTAAGGAGCTTCGCCCCTAAAAAACACACCATCTCCCGCTTAAGGGAACCACGTGTGGATGCGAAGCAGCGGGTAGATGGTTCGCAGGGGGCGACCGCCACAGGCGTTCGCCTCCGTACCGGAGGGGGAGGGCAAAATCCGAGGCTAGGGTGACACGTTCGCGGCTCACGTTCCAGGCATAATTGTTTTAGGAGGCGTTGGTCGCACAATTGCGCTCACAATCAAATGCTCAGTACAGGCCTATGAAGAAGACTAACAAAGCTGGGTTAAAATAAACGAATGAGGTTAAAAAGAATATAATAATATTAACCAATAAATAATCGCAGTAACTTCAAATCGCTAAAAACCCTTTGGAAGCATGCTGCTGACACCCACGCTGCGCGCGAGAGAACATGTTATGACACGGGGTCCGACAGTATGTCATCTCTGCTGCCCGTCGTTGCGGCTCGCGTTCAGCGGGTCTCGTCGTGGGTAGCTGGCCGCCGCCACCGGACCCGCTTATGCCATCTTGCAGGGAGGAAGGCGCATTCTTCGGGACATATTTACAGAGGTTTATTTTACATTATTTGCAAGCGAGATTTTCTCGCCACATGACGAACATCCAGACGAAGATGTAGTCCTACATCTTGGCGACCTCGTCGAAGGCACTGCATCGAAAAGGCATCAGCATGAAAAGCACCGTCTCGAACAGCACTGCTTCGAAAAAGCACACGAAGCAGCCCGTGAGGGATGATTATAACCAGTCCCGTTTCCCGAGATCCCTGGATGGGGAAAAGGGCACCAAATTATCCTGTCCAATACCAAGACATATAGCGCTTTTTTGACGGGGCCACCCGGACATGCCCACGTCAGTGTCCTTGACTGGTGGTGGAGTCACCACACTTTCACCACGGGGTCCCCCACGAGTCCACCACGGGTTCCCCTTGAGCGTACACAGTCGCTGGCGTGATTGGTCCAACGCTCAGGACAGCATACATAAAAAGGGCCGCCGCAAAAAAGCTCAAAAGGGTCCGAACTGCTCGCACAATTAGCGGAGCGATTTGCGGTGGCCGCCACCGTCTCTCCCAAAAAAGCTGCTGCACTTGTCGTCGTCTCCCGACAGCACGGCGCCTCGCTTGGACATGGTGGACATAGGTTGCCATGTCCAAGCGAGGTGCTTGGACATGGCGGACATAGGTGGACATAAGCCGCCAGTTTTGTTTAAGTCTTTCATTTATCGTTTGTTTTAAGTCTTTCAATTTCAATTTGTTTTAAGTCTTTCAATTTTCAATTTGCTTTAAGTCTTTCAATTTATCGTCATTAGAAAATCGATTAGAGCGAATGAGTGGGACCCATGCGAACATCAATTAGCGATTTAGACTGGATACCAACTAGAAAAAACCAATGCCAACGAGGCGAAACATATCCATGCTACTTCAATTAGATGTATTTATTCTATGACGGGGTTCTCGTGACGGTATTAACTATTAAAACATTGAAATCATCGGGACCCCCTCGGCTTCTTCGGTTTTATTTCAAGAGATCGTGCTCCCTGAATTGAGTAGCTGGATCTGCCCGAGAATAATGCGTATGCTTGTTAACGATAAAGACGACCAAGGAACCCTGGTTTTGCATTCAGAGAACCGTTCACTTTGCACATTCACCCCGGAAAACCGAGTATACCAATATGAGGTCATAGTGAGAACCACGTCATCGCTTCATTGCCATTTGTGGCAACCATGGTGGAGCTTGTTTTCTTTCCGAGTCAACCAAAAGAAAAGGGGGGGGGGGTTACAGCCCCCTTCCTTGTTGCGCGAACCCTGCACACACACACACACACGCACACACGCACACACACACACACACACACACACACACACACACACACACACACACACACACACACACACACACACACACACACACACACACACACACAATTCACAATCCCGAAAACACCACCCTGACCACGAGACAACACTTGTTAAGCGAGAAAAGGCGAGAAAGGAAAATGTGGGTGTAGACGCCGCATTGAAATTCTCTCACCAAACTCCACGATGTCATTGATTTCGACGGCGTGTTGTTGATTACCCGTCACGGTAACTCAGCAGGTAACGTCTCGCGTTGATGAATGAAAAAACAAACAAAAAACACTTGGCTCACAAAATATAAATACAGAACCGAATAAAAAAGCCGTAGCAACCTTAAAACGGTTTTAATTGCGCTATATTTCCATCAGATATTTTCGAACACTCCCTCGATCCGACTTCTACAGCCAACCCGACTATTGTATGCAGGCTTTCTCGCACAAAGATTATCATTGTGAAGAAGCCCACCTTAGTGGCGCTCTTCCTGAGAAATAATACTAATTACGACACCAACTGCTCGTGATGTCTCCGAGAAACTCGCACACAGTGCTGCGGCCATATAACATATCTTCACATAAAGACATCTGCGCTTCGAAGATGCAACGGTAATCTGCCCGTTTTCTGACACATTAGAACGTTGTCTAAATATCCTAGCCGCAACAAGTTTTTGTTTTGAACTACTACACACTTTCACTTACGAGAAACTCGTAGAGGACGAGTTTTCTCGCATCTTCTCGGTATCCATGTGAAAGAGAAAAGTCGACAATCCTCAGACACCTGGGTAGCGTAGTGAGGCTGTCCACGTCTAGCACGTGCTTTTGGCTTAAAAACGGCAAGCATTACGCATTTACGCTGCGTATGAAAATTGAAACGGTTTAAAGATACACACGCGAACCGTTGAGAACGTGTTAAACCTGCCACATTTTTTTTTACAGAGAAGCTGTGTAGAGGTAGAGGATGGTGTTTGTACGCATAAAAAAAACTAAACAATACCACCAACAATAAAACACTAGTGCCCTCAGGGAAAAGTAGAAAAATGAATGCGTATTGAAACATTTCAAAGCATTATAGTAGAACCTGTGACGCCTTTTTTGACGAGGTGTAATAAACCACTGCACTAAATAGAAACCATTACAAAAGCAAAAGCAAAAGAAAAAATACTTTTGGCCGATTACTCGCATGTTCCCGTTTCTTTAACATATGCTTTTTTACACTGATGCAATTTTGGTGACATATCCGTTGGTTCCCAGGCTTTTTGACTAGGAATTGAACTGCATAAAAAACTAAAATTTCGGTTATAGTTGTTTCTTACTTGAAGACACATTACAAGCGCAAATAAAAGAGGGACAAAGAGGGATGCACAGAGAACGACCGCTAGAGTAAGCCTAGCAGTTGTCCTCGGGTATAGAGTGATACTAATAAGCGAGAGATAGCTAGATATAAAGACGAGACAGGGAGGTATATGTTTATGTTTTTATAGCGCCTATTGACATTTTCGTATGGCTGCCAATGTTCCTAACTATTCAACTCTTGCCTCAGTAATGTATAGGAAATTTCGGGATGAATTGCTGTTAAAATATCTTCTTTTTTTCCCGAACAGAGAGTTACTGAACTTTTCAGTAATATTGTAAGTACGTTCTATAGTCTAAAGAGTTACTTTTGCCGTGCCAGGCTGACATGAAGAAGTCCGAACGCGTCCGATTCGGCACAGTATTTCCTCCTTTACGCTACCGTACAAATTACTCGGAATGCAGTTCTACCTGGGACTTCATCTTCTATACGGCTGCGTCTGAGCTGCTGTCCGGACTTTCTGCCATTCACGCCTCCCTGCGTATAATTCCCTGGATGCTCTTACGGTCGAGAACTACGAGAACAGCGCTTGCTGCTGATTGGATACAATTTGGCTTCCGTCGACACCCAGCTTCCTTCCGGCGGTTTGACCACTTGTGTACTCAAGTGCTTCCTCGGTCTTTCCTCGCTTCCGGGTTCTCACTTTTTGCTTGATGATATACTTGAGCTGTGTTTTAAAATTTAGTGCAAGGGGAAGTTCCTTTGCGAAGCTCTATCGTTGCTATCGAGGGCTGGCGGCTTCAGTATGTTCTGCTGCGAGGCTTCCAACTGTAATTGATTCGTTAACAACGAGTTTGACTACGTTGTGATGAATCACTCGAATCATGCATTTTTTTAGAGAGAGGAACATTTTTAAGCAGTAATACGTTGGCAACATTATGCTTTTGTCATTGTACAGTACACTATAAAATTGGGGGAATGATTGGGTTGACGGCTTTCTCCACAGCAAAACTAATTATTTGCGCGTTAGGGAGATGAAGCAGCAATCCAGGAAGGTTAAACAGGGATGCGTATCGGCTTGCTGCCCATAAGATTAAAGTAAACGAATAAGATTGAATATGCTGGTAAATCAAATGTTTCGAATAACATGAAGGTCACATGCTTAGCAATAGACAGCCAATTCATCGAGAAAGGCATAAGAGAGAGAGAGAGAGAGAGAGAGATGCCTTAAATATGACCATCCATTGGCTGCATCCTTGCTCAGCGTTTATTTAGCAGTGTACTTTAGTTTTGGCTTACTCAAATGGCTGACTCATGGCATTTGGAATATACACTTTTTGGGCTGTGACTGCAATGCAGAGTTCGCAAAGTATTAATTACTGTCCCGATAAGTTTTTACATGGGCAACGTTGCTTTTAAACCAACTCGGTGTTGTCTGCATGGCATGTAAACACACACTGACGTCGGGAAATTCAGTAGTTCTCGACTATTTTGGAATTATACATGCATTTAAAGAGGGATCAGTTGTAATCCAGTCTACTAAAGCACTTTCGCGCATACTTTCCTCGGGATGGAACGGGCAAACAACTTTGCACAACTTAGGAAGGAGGACCCTTGACATTTGGGACCGACGATGCACGCACCCGCATGGGCTTACGGCGACTTCCTGCCGCTTGTCTCTTAACGTGTTCGCTCTCAGCCACGTTGTGTTAGCGTCAAAATCCCCGCTTCAAACGAAGACAGCGAAGAGTTCGTCAGGCATCTCCACTTTTGGTTCCTTTCTTATTTTTTTCCCTATCATTTTTCAGCTCTAAAGGTGCGGGCAGCGGGTGAAGGGGCGTAATGGGCGGAGGAGCCGGAAGTGCAGTGGACAGCTAGCGTCGCTCTTAATCTAATTCCTAGCACCAACGTTGCCGTTTTCTTTTTTTTACTCATTCTTTTTTCTGTGTTCTCCCGGGTGGCGCTAGAGTTGGGCGCTAGCTCCGCCGCAGGGCGTCTCGGTCGCGAGCCGAGCAGGCAGCAATCGATAGCGGCAGCAGCAGCGTTAGAGCCGCTGCCAGGCCCGAAAACGCGACGACTTCCGCCGCTGAGTGATGCCGTCGTGTGCTGCCGGTGCTGCAGCATTCGTGCCGTCGTCTCGGTGCGTCGCTAAGCGGCCCCTGTCAGCGGACCCTGCGGCACCGTAGGGACGCGCAGGGACGTCTTCCGGGCTGCACCGTCCATGCATCGCCGGCCCCTTTCGACGTCGTGCGGACTCCGCCGCCGCTGATCGGCCGGAATTACCGGAATAGCAGCAGCATCCCACCCACCGAGCCCAGCTAAGCCAGCCGACGCACGCGCGCTCATCAGACCGTAAGTTTGTTGTCGGCTGCAGCACGGCGCGTGTGTTTGAGCGCGCGCTTTGTCTTCTGCTCTACCTGATCGCTTTCGTGGCAGTGCGACGACGTTTGCAGCTCCGGCGGTTTTAGCACGCTCCAGCGACACTGGCTGATCGGGACCACGCTTCCGGAGGTGCTGTCACCGCGGTATCCCCTGTCGTGTGGCTGTAATGAAAGAGGAAGCCAGGGGCAAGTGCGTGGCTCTCCTGCAACGGCAACGCACCACGCCGCGCCGCGGCTCGAGCTCTTTTTTCGTTTTTCGAGCGTGCTCGATAGCGCGCGTGTGCTTCGGAAACAAAGGGGACGCCGTTGCGCCCGCGAGCGTCGCCTGTGCACTGAGAAAATGTCAGAGAGAATTAGCGCGCGCGCGTGCTCGGTCTTTGCACGACGCCATCAAGTTGGTTCTCAAGTTGCTTCCGCGTGCGAAGTATTTCAAAACACTTATTAGATGTAGTACAGCTCGTCCTAATTTGCTAGCTGCGGCGTGTTTTGTAGCGTCACAAGCTCCTAAACCCTTGCCATAGTAACAAACAAACAAACAAACAAACAAACAAACAAACAAACAAACAAACATACAAACAAACATTGATTGATTTGTGGAGTTTAACGTCCCAAAACCACCATATGATTATGAGAAACGCCGTAGTGGAGGGCTCCGGAAATTTCGACCACCTGGGGTTCTTTAACGTGCACCCAAATCTGAGCACACGGGCCTACAACATTTCCGCCTCCATCGGAAATGCAGCCGCCGCAGCCGGGAATCGAACCCGCGACCTGCGGGTCAGCAGCCGAGTACCTTAGCCACTAGACCACCGCGGCGGGGCCAAACAAACAAACAAACAAACAAACAAACAAACAAACAGACAGAAAACATCAAGCGGGTTTTGTTTCGCGCTCACCACACCGATTTCTCGGTTACTCAATTGAAAAACAGAAACATAGTTTCATTGTTTAGAGCACTGAACATTGTTCAATCCGGAGATAGCGCAGTCGCGATGATCACATACATATTATTGTTTGTTTCACTTCGAAGCTGAGACATGAATTATCTCTGATGCGCATGCACCGACATCGTTGCGCTTTCCTGATGGAATGCACCACCAGATCGCTTGCACGTGTCTAATAAATAATCTACACACTAGAGAGCACACGGAAAGCATGGCGCCGGTGCCCTGTATTGCGCGAGTCATTCATCCGCCACACTTGAGTAATGCGTGATCTTGTAGCTGGAATAAAATGGTGGCATGACGGCCTAATGCGTAACGCCGTGTCTTGGTAGGCTCGGCATAATACCTCTACGACGGCGCGGAGTATCACGACCTTTTGTCATCGGGGAACCTCTTGTTAATAACGAAAGACGTCTACCGGACATGCATGCATTTATCACGACTTGCATGAATGCGAACGAGGAACATCGTTCTTTTCAGTCTCGACAAAGGCCCTTCAGGAAGTGTACGCCCTTGGATCACTGCAGAAGCGATGGCGAGAATGAGTTTTAGACACTCGCAGTCATGACGTTCACACTGACGAACGTTACCAATTGTTTAATATCTAATCTTTTCGCACGAGGACATCGGCTACTGACTTAGCATTCGAAAGTGCTTTACAACTTGAGTGATATTCGTGTAACGCTTTTAACGCGCTACACGCAACGTAATCTGTGGAACGCTCTTGCGCACGTTAAATAACCACCGGTGGTCGAAATTTCCGGAGCCCTCCACTACGGCGTCTCTCAGTGTCATATCGCGGTTGTGGGACGTTAAATCCCACATAAAAATATCATCAGCGCTCTTGTACCGGGACGACGACTTCAGCCACAACTAAATACTGATAGAAGTCCTGCATACTAGGAAAGGTAACGTGCCGAGTTTTTTGGCTACATATAGATATAATCTTTCTATGGAACGGCTGTCTCTTTAGTACGTTACGTCTGTCCCTAAAATACCAAACTCATCAAGTAAGTTGTTTTAACATCACGTCGTCATGATAATCATTGCTCGTTTGTGCATGCTCATGTATGTTCCAGCTTGTGATGGAGCCAAGGAAAGTTATTGTAGTTAGAGGCACCAACTTTCTCTACGTCAATAAATGAAATGAGCAGTTGGTATTGAGTTACAACAACATGTACCTTTGCGCTGATTTGTTCAAGAGAAGTTCCAATTGAAACCGAATCAAATAATGTTCGGTTAATCAAGTTTCATGCAGCAAAGAAGAGATCGAGCCAAGGATATTATCTGTTCTTTTCAAAGCAGTACGGAAACGACTGTACATCCTACAAGCTGTAATCCTGGTATGCCTTCTGTATTTTTAACTGATGTCTGTTTGCAACACTCTACGCTAAACATACGCCTTTCAGTGAGCACATCCAGAATTATGTGTCACTGCTGTTTTCGCAGATCGTGTCAACCGACGAAAATCACGTGGACCAACAAATTTTGGGGGAGCGAATAACTCGACTAACCCAGTGTTTTGTTGCCTAATAGCTCGATCTACCTAGTGTTTTGTTGTCGAAAGAAAACGCAATGGTGAGCGAGTAAACATAAAAATCGGTGGTGTCTTAACTCGGGTATGCTCGGCTGGGCGTAGTGAAAGCCGCGGTTAGTATCGTTGCTTCGCTTGGTTCTTTGTACGACTACGCTTCTCGAGGCGGGCGGCTTGTTCTTCCCCTGTCTCCTCCTCTCGCTGCCTCCTCTTGATTTCGCTCCGACGACGAAGCCTGTCGTCTTTGTTTTGTTTTTCACTTTCCATATCTGCCGGGGAATACCACTGAGCCGCTCCTTCAATACACACGATGAAACTAGGGCTCCTCATTTGTTGTTGCGACGTGGTTTCCCCTTTTCCCACGCCATGCCAGATGGCGTGGCGGGCGGCGCTGCCAGCTGCACTGGTTCCTAGGCAATGGATTATGCAGCTCGCGGTACGGCCACCGGCCACAGCGAAACGGCAAGAATACGACCAATGTAGCTCTTGCCACAAAAACAACATATAATCTCCCTGGCATGGCATAATGACGTAGACATTTTGTCTCAATGTCAAGACCACTTGCGTAAGAACGTCTTACCTTGTCTGCATTTTAGAAATTACGGGGTTTCTTTTATGTATTCCAGGATTTTATTTCGAGACCACCGTTGGCAGCCATTGGTGATGTGACGCACATCACACGATAGAGAAACACATGGATTCTTGAGCGTGCGTACGTCTCTTTATTCGCTTAATATGGTCAATAATGATAATATATAGGACTATTCTATATACTGAAATCGCCATAGTCACAGCTGCGCTAGTTTCTTTATTCACAGTAGTGAAAGCACTGTGAAGTTTACGTAAATACCTTAGAGACCATTCTGTTCACCCCGTCTCCTGCAGAATTCTAGATCAAAACACGCCATGCACTATGAAAAAAAAAGCTGCAGTTGCTGTGTTTTGCGCGCATAATTACAGGACGTTCAAATCACGTGTTTATAAATAAGCTGTACAAGTGGAACAACTGGCAATCAATATAACGAAATTGTGCTCTACGAGTGTCTGAGAAACGAAATGCGACTTTGATTGGGTGCGCGTGCCCCCCTTTCATTTTGCTTAGTATTGTAAAGTCTGGTAGGGGGGTGAGGGTAATAATTCGCGTTTTTAGCGTAACATTGCCGGTTGCCTTAATTAGACATCTCTGATTTATTTTATTTTATAAAGTAGAGTCATGGCGATTAATTTACAGTGACTTTGTGATTTGGTAGATTTGAGGTGAATTCATACACGCGTGTGTTTGAGTAGTGGGAATTTAAAAATACAGAAGCTTTGAGTGCGTGTTTGCTGCTGACTGATTTTGTAGATACAAATGCCGCTTCGTTGGTTCAGCACGTCGAAAAGGAATAGCTTTGTCACTTCATAGCCTGACTTTCGATTTCACCCCTTTTAAAAGCCCCAACGGACTGCCGCGAAAGCGATTAAAAGTATCTCATACCAGTGTAGTCTTGCTTCAGAAGATTCTGCTCTGAAACGATCGGCGAGAAAAGAAATTCCTCGTTCAAATTCAGCGAGCATGTACTGGTTTCACTAATGAGGTGCGTCGAACGAAACGCGATTTGTTTTCCAACCCGGCCCGGATTTGTGCGCGGGGCCAACGCTGGTAGGCCGAGTGTGTGATTTATGCGAACCGCAGCCTTTGCACGTTTGGTAGGAAGTGTATAACGACGCAAGCGTGGTGCCTCTTGCTACGCTCGTTTTTTTTACTTTCTTTTTTTAATCGTAATTTAGTTCGCGTGGATATTTCCCGAGGGCACCTCTTTAGACTCCAGCATCTTAGTGGTGTGCTTCAGAAGGTTAATTAATAGGAAAGCGGCTCGCCGCGGCTGCTTGCGACCCTACATTGGTTGCGATGATTTCTAGACCCAGTACGTAAACCTTCACGTTATATATATATATATATATATATATATATATATATATATATATATATATATATATATATATTCCTCGAAAAAGAAGACGACATACTTACGAAAGGCAGTTTTAGCAACGTTTTGGCAGGAGGGCCTACCTTCCTCAGATTGAAAATTGATCAGAGTTTTTTTTTTAATTCTGACAATGGCAGGCCCTTCTGCTTAAGGAAACATTGGTAAAAATTGCGTTCTGTAGGTTTGTCGTCTTCTTTTTTGACTACATTTACTACCAGAATCATTGAACTTCTCTCTTTTATGCATATATATATATACATATGAAGAAGTTCGGTGAAGAAGTTCAGTGTGAAGATGTTCAGTGTATATATATAATCTGCAGTCACGTCAATCATTTATTGCGCTTACGCTAGTATATGGTATGTTCTCTGATAGAGTGAGAACGAATGATTGCAATCATTTTTGAGGCGAGCATTGTACAGTAATCTACTAAAATAAAAGAGTATTGAATATTGCTACTTTTGTCACCTTTTCACGTCTGACGGTTACGAGCGCTTTGTTTGAAACGGACGTTCCGGTTTTAGGGTGTTGACTGTGGATTACAGGTGCTTTTGCGGCGTAAACGCTAGTATAAAACGCACGAAATGCTTGTCCGAGCATTCACGCTCAGCGTAGTCAATACCTAAAAAATGAATAAAGGTGGCATTTTTATTATGACGGAAAGGTCACGAAAAGGTCTGCGGCGTGTTTGAAAGTATTTAGTCACAATTTTAGTTACTCTGTGTTTCTCCAACATCTGATCTCATCGTGGTGAAAATGAAGCAACTATGAAAACGGACTTCAGGCTTAACATTGGAAGTGCTTTGTCGAAACAGTGACAATGAGAGTGAGCTTGGGCTTGGCGCTCAAACTTTTTGAGCGTTCCTCTAACCGCACGCATTTCAGCTACTACGTATATGCAAATGAGCCATAGCGCTGTGTCTTCTAGGCACCTCACAAAAAAAAGAAACGAGAATGTTGAGAAGCGTCCGCCAGGAACGCCGCACTATCGCGTCGTGTGGTATGTGAGAGGAAACCAGCCGTAAATTTTAAGAATGACAAAAACCAGGTGATTTTCAGTGCTCAACGGTGTACGTTCACGTTTAGCGCCTGATCGACTCGTACTGCAGTTTACTCAAATATGCTCAGCTTGAACGTTGTGTACGCATGCGCACATAGATAAAGCCAGTAGGGAAAGACTGAACGCTGCCATGGGTGTGGCGAAAACGCGACATAATGTCACCTTGGCTTCCTTATTTTGACAGACAAGCGCACTCAATTGTAGTGTACCTAGCCGTAAAGTCGCGACGATAGTTATAGCGCGAGAACAGAACGACGACAAAGAGACAAGAAGGAAACGAGCGCTCTTGTCCTTCTTGTCTCTTTGTCATCGGTCTGTTCTCGCACTATAGCTATCATGTCATACCAACTAGGCCAAACTGCCACACTTCTACGTAAAGTCGCATCTGGTTAGCGTCTCCCCATTTCCTGTTTTTCTCTCTTTCTTGATGTGCGTTAGCTTTATACTCAACAACCACGCATCGGGATCGGCTCTAGAGCAGCACTGTGGCAAGAATGCGCACTTGTATGTTTGTATAATTCCTATCACAAAGAGAAAAAAAATCAGTACAAAATAAAAAATAACTGTGCTAACACCTGTAGAGCGTGCTTTGTTGCAAGTATATTCTTTATGTGGCGAAGCCAACTACCAAGCATAAGTTTTAAGGAACGTTGCACTGCTTTGTAAACAGTGAGTAAGTGCTAACTCATACGAGGTGGCGAACAGACAGCAGTGATTACCTAAGAAATTAATGAAAGAACTTTGATCTCGACAAATGAAAAAAGAAGAATAAAGAGGAGTGGGTATGTGGAAGCCAGTGCAATACCACTGGCACTTGTGCCTGCACCATGGGCTTTGTTTCAAGTACGTTACGTATGCAGCAAAGCCGCCTTCAATGCAGTTAGGCAAGTGAGCAGATAACGCCTGTGTGCATTAATCGATAAACAATGAAAAGGTCACACGAGGTTACGAATAATCCTCATAACTATAAATAATTTAAGTGTCAACGTCTTATGTTCACTCTCAATGAAAAACAAAGTGAAGATAATAATGCGTATGAAAAGATCAAACGCAGAAACGTGAATAGTTAGAACAGTCGATTCAACATTGTAATGAGCTGAACAGACTACATTCAATGGCGAAGAAATGGTGAGAAATAATCTACACAACGAAGCGTCGTGCCTGCGTGCACGTCAAATTTTATGAATTACCTCACGTTTGAAAGCTCCCCCCCCCCGTTTCAAATCTTCGTTGCTAAACCAGTGACACTGCAACTTTGCTTTAGATAACTTTGTTATTCTATATAACAACGGTTAGGTTAGCTGTGCCATTTATTTTTCGGTATTAGTTCCCCGAAAGCACGTTGTGACCGGCAAGTAAGCTTCTTTCTCTGACTGCTTTTAGTGAGTTTTAAAGTACTATTACTTTAAGACTTTTTTGTACTGAGATTTCAGCCAGGTCTGTTAACAGCTCTTGTGTAACGCAGCTCACGTCAAGCGCAGACCCAGTCTTAATAGAGTTAAGCGTTATTTATGAAGGAAAGACCGTTGTGTCTCTAAGTTTCGAGTGTGCCGCATAATGCCCTTTTGGAGTTGCTTGCTAAATTTTAAAAGGTAGCAAGATGAAACACTGTGAGGCGCAAACTTAACTAATTTAACAAGTAGCGCAGCTGGGTTCAACGACGAGGCTTGTGCGTTAAATCATGCAGTTTTCTATACGCAGATACTTTTCCCTATAACAATAAAAAATAACCCCGAGGGAATGACGTTACACAGTGTAAAAAATAGCAAATGTGACACTTACGTGTGTCACCAAGACCTTCTGTTAAGATCGGTGTGTTTGTTTTTTTCCTAATTTCTAATGAACGTTTTTTGCTATTCATTTTATAAAGGGTAGAAACGGCTTCGTTGTGCAGTAAGAATATTAGAATCAGTATGTTGCTAAAAACATGTTGTTGATGCTCAATACGTAGCTGAATACATTCAATCAATTAATGCATGTAGTCTAATTTAATAGCCAATAATAGGTATTAATAAATGAAAGTATTATTTTCAAGTCGAGGATATAGCGGGTTGCTCTCCACTCAGAACGACGCTACTAAGTCGGTTTGTCATGATTTCATCAGTATACGCATGACAATGACGTCATTTTGCACGCGTCAATAATACAGTGTGCACGTCTACAATTATGTTGAAAGTCGTTCACCCTCAAAGGAAATCATCTCGCTACTGTAGAAACCAATATGCCTTGTAACATGAACTCAAGTTGATGACAAAAATGTGGCCGAAGTAATGCCCAAAGTCAGAACAAGTAATGTCGCTCCTTAGTCAAAATGTACACATTCAAAAATGTCACTGCTTCGCCGCAAGGATGAAATAATAAATGCGATAGCAAAAAAATTGAATTGTTATACGATGTTGAACTGGCCGCTCTCTCATTTAGCATTAGACCTGGTGTAAGTCGAATGAAACGCTTGCGCGAAATCCGGCTGGCGCAGTGAGTGAAGTGGCCTTCTTGCCGTGTGTCCCTTCGCAAACTTGGCATTCGATTGCGAGAACACAACACCGTTCCAAAGGCACGAACCGTCTGCTGATCTTTTTTTTTAAAGATATGGTACGCGAGACCATCGGCTATCACGTCCGGTCGGTGAAAGTAGGTATTTCCTGTGCCAGTACTGGAATTTCCGAAAATGCCGAAAAAATACAGAAAAGGTATTGTAAATTGCATAAGGAATCAAAATACAGACACAAACCATTAGCTCCTATTTATGAAAAAATATGATCTGTTTGTAACGTAATATGTAAGCAAAAAGAAAACAGAAAACATTATATTTGTGGATGTAAGGAATGAAGATATAATATTTTCAAGACAATGTATGCGATGAGGGATACATGTTTAAGGCTTCGTGCGTTAGTTTGCGTACTCCAAATAAGAGTAAAATGTTTTTTAGGCCTAGTATAACTGTACGAGGAAATAAAAAAAATCAGGTTCAAGAATAAGTGTTTTTAAGAATAAAGGTGTAAGTTACCCTTGCACACAGGTTCAGAAGCGTGAACAAACAAATGGCCGATGTTAGGTCAACATGAGGTGGTCGGAAGGTTAATCGTTGATAAGTCGTATTCTTTTTTATTTTTAATATATTATTAGTTCCCAACCGTTAGCGGGTTTTTCAAAGGTAACACGCGCGTACACCGCAGAGCGCGTGAGGCAGCGAAATTGCATGTCTTATAGGTTGTGTACGCCAAACGCCTTCTTGCGCTTTGTCTCTATGTGCCACTGCATTGGAGATGAGTTTCACAGAAACCGCGCATCGTCGTTAATCGCCATCGACAGCTCACGCTCGAATGAGTGCATTAGTGACGGACAAATGACGCACAACTGCTCATTTATCAAAGTGTGCTCGTCTTCCCTCCACTGGCTTCGTCTATATAATCAACTGGTCCAAGCCAGGTGTTGATTCAATCTTTACAGGTTCTTTCGTGTATCTACAGAACTAAGTAACGCACGAGGTGCTTCCCTTCTCTCTCTTTACCTCGACGCCGCCGTCATCAAAGAAAGATTATCGGTTTGGGTTGTGTCAAAAGCTGTCCACCGCCAGTTTGTGAGAACCACACAAGCGTGAAATCTTTGTGAGCATTTCCTTGCCTTCCACTTATTTGTCACTATTTTCTTTCCTAGCTTCACCCTCGCTTATCTGTTTCCTTTTTTCCCCCATCTCCAATTATAACTGAATTTTTGTTCATTTCATTTCGTCGTATTTTTAATCCGTTTGTCAATATCCATTCAACACTAAGAAGAGTCGCGCGCTTACATCGTTTGAACTTATTTTTGTGCGTGTGTGTTCGTGGGTGCTGCTTGTCTCTTGATGTTCGAAGGGTCAATTCTACGGGTGTGGGTCTTCCGTGCGCTTACACCTCATTCGCTCCGACGTGCACAAGTTGATTTTTCATCTACATCTGTCATAACGTCTCCTTCTCTTTTAGTATGTCACTCGCCTTCCAAATCTCGATGTATTTCTCGCAACCGCGATAATAAAATCGGAAGGAAAAAGATGTTTTGGCCCAATGAGTCTTCGACTTGCGGCCCCAACACAGACGATAAGAACAAAATTTCCAGCCTTACGTCGAAAAGTACCTAATGGAAAGCGACAGGCACCTAAGACAAAGAAGACAAAAAAGTTACTCTTTTCTTGCCTAGCTCTGCAAAAAAAATAAAAGAAATGAAAGATATAGAGAATCGGGATGACCTTCTTTCTTGTATTGATTTTGTCATCTGTTAAGCTTCATTTCGTCGCCTGCGACGCCGCGGTAGCGTCGGGTGTCGTAGGTCTTAAAACTGCGAATAAAACGAGGAAAAGAAGAGAGGTTCCACCCCGGAAGAGCGACCGATAATTGCTAGCGACCGGAATCTCTCGGCACTGCGTGTCGCTTTTCGCTGCGTTCTCGGTACGTTCTTCCCAATTCAACTTTTCTGTCCGCTTCGTTGCTCTCTCTCTCTCCATTTTTTCACACTTTTGCGGTATTTTTAATATTTTTTCTCTTTCTGATGGCAGAGCTGTTGTGACTTGTTATTAAATTCTCTTTTTGGCCTATCGTCTCCGCCTAGAGAGAGTGAGAAAAAAAACTGCGGTGAGAAAGAGGCTGTACTTGACTGTATTAGAGACGGTCTGTACTCGCATGACACGGGCCTCTGCGCTGAAACGTGCGGAATGACACGCACTTTGCTTCGCACGTAATCAGTCGCGGTGGAATTCTGTTGTGACAGAGATTAGTGGGAGCTAGAGAGAAAGATGGGGGAGGAAGCGATGAAGCACGAGGCGTGAAAGGGAGCGAAAGACGAGAACTCCCGTAAGCGCTCTAATTAACTCTCAACTGCGTCTGGTTAAAAGAAGAGAAAGTGAGAGAGATAAAAAGAGAACAAAGTGGCTTTCGTGTGCGCGTAGCAGTTTTGCTTTGAACCACTTGTGCGCTCCACACACCTCCGCCGACGACAAAATTTTGTCACTTTGACACCGCTGACAGGCTATACGAAATTGTATATAACTAACTACGTTGGCGTTATTTGCTTTGTTTTGTGACTTTAGCGTCGGCTTGCAGCGTAATGGAAAGCTTTCGCACCAGATCGACGGAAGCTTTCAGGCGATCGTTGAGGTTATTTAGGAAAAAGCTTTTATTGTAACTATTGTAAAAAAAAGAAGCTCCTAGTATTTCTGATGAAATATGAGGTGACTGGCTTTTGTTCGTCGAACAATACGCTTCTCGGAGGCTCAAGTTTCAAAAATCTACCACAAGCACGCGTGACCGGAGAACGCCGTTAGTCTTTCGGGTTAGATTTGATTTTCAATTGTTTAGCTCTTAAAGAATGGACTTGGTTAGTAGCCTTGGTGACCTCTTGTAAATCTGTACGGTGATTTAATATCGCGAACGTGTACGTTCTTGTTACAGTTCTATTACGTGCGAACATGAGGCCGCTGTCACTTAATCATCCATGACCTTCGTTTGACGCCGTGAGACTCGTGACCTATATACGGCGGAGGGGATGAATCAAGAGCACGCCACTCCTCCCCGAGTGGGATTTAATTGATGTTCTTTCTCTCATCCTTTCTTTTACCGGGGAAATCATAGTCGTATTTTCGATTTACTGGCCTGTCTGAACGACTTTGAGTGAACCGTTTTCCCCAGTGGGTTGGTCTTATTTCTCTCTTTCAACCCCCCATTTCCCAACACCAGTGTAAGGTAGCATCCTAGCATCTGGTTGACGCCTTCCTCTTTTCTTTTGCTCTTCAGCTTCTGTGAATCAGTTCTGAGATCGCACTAAACATAGACTAAATTCGTGAACATTTTGTAAGAGAAGAATTCTGTGATTCTGACGTCATCTGTCGCCTGTATGTAGTGCAGACAGCTATGTTCGGGCGCTTCGCAAGCTTAAAGTGCAGTTGCCTGATTGGACACTTGTGTGATCGTCTCCTTTGCGTTCTCCAGCGCGCAAACACTGTTCACTATCTTTGTCCTCTTTTTTTCATTATTTTTGTCTCACACTAGAAAATAAAAGAAGTTCGGCAGATCACACCTACTTCAGAAATTGGTGTTACGTGAAGCATGCGCGTGAAAGCTGACTGTATTGTAACTTTTTTATTGGACGAAACGTCACGAAGTGGCGCTTAAGATATGTACATGTGCACGCACATACATACGTTAAACTGTTAACCGTCTCCAACTTGCCCAAACAAGCCCCTTGATTCGTTAAACAGCCGCATATGTTTTTTATAGCTAGTTGTTTACAGTTGCGTAAAGATACCAGCATCAATATGGTTATTAGCAACACCACTAACAACAAGCCAACGTGAAGCACTGGGGCTCGCGATGATAACAGCCCTGGAAACTTACATAAACCAACCTCAGTGGATGGCACCTCACTACAATTGACATTAACCCGACGTGACGCCTGTATCATAGGAGTACTTATAGAATGTTTATAAAATTAGATAGTTGGTGCTACAACCAGAATTCACGTCTCACCAACATTAAGGTCTATTTGAAAAGTAGTCCCGAGACCTGGCGTGGCTGCGTGGTAGAATACTTGATTGTCAGGCAGAACGCTGGGGTTCGATTCCGGATGGATCCTGACATTTATTCTTTGCATTAACCGGGTGAACTTTTTCGTAACGCTCACGCGTTAAGATTACGCTTGTGTTCTCGTGGTTCCTGGCAGACACCTGTGGCACATACCTGCATTCTTGTGGCACATAGCCGCCCGCGGGTACGTGTCACTGCCAGGCGGAAAGTGTTTGACGACGTACGTGACGGGACCGTGACATTAGTCATGCCATGGCCAGGGAGTCGTATTGGTCAAAACATCTTAACCTCCCATACTAATTTTAGTTCACTCCTACTTACGAGGGTAATCACGAGAGTACCCAGACCTAGGCGGCTAGATAGATAGATAGACAGATAGATAGATAGATAGATGCTCAAAGTACTTGCAGTACGCAAGTTTAAGAAATGCTTCGCATTTAAAAACCTTTACGAAAGAGAGGGAGATAGAATTTTTAATAAAATTTGGAGAGGCTCCCCCAAACCATGGGCATCTCCTTAAAATTGTGCATGGTCAAATAAATAGAACACATGTTCCTGGCTAGACTAACAAATTAACTCGAAGACAATGACCTATTTCCACAGACCATGATTAGCTTCCCCAGGCATCTTTCGACCCAGTATGTCATGCTACAGCGTGAGCACTAGACAGCACAGCACGCTCCATTAAGGTCGTTCTATGTCTAGATCTCAAGAAGGTTTCTGACAATGTCGCGCATATTATCATAATCATATTCATTCTGACTACGCCCAGTGCACCATGCTATACCTAGAAACTTTTAAATCTCATCGGCCCACCTAACTTTCTGTCTCCCTTTCGTGCGTTTGCCTTCTCTGGAAATTCAGTCAGTTACCCTTAATTACCAGCTATTATCCTGCCTACGTGCTACGTGCTCGGCCCATGTCCATTTACTCTTGATTTCAACTATGATATCCTCAACCCCGGTTTGTTCCCTGACCCACTCTGCTCCCTTGTCTCTTAAGTTTACACCTATCATTTTCCTTTCCATCGCTTGCTGCGTCGTCTTCAATTTAAGCTGTCGCATATAGCATCGTTATAAATCAGATCAGTAGCCTAAACTGACACCCCAAAACAACACTTTAAAATTAACAAAACCTCGCTGGATTCCATGAATTTTTGCTTGTTGTTTCCCCTCGCCCTCATAGGTTATTCGCCACAGTTGCAAACCGTCCAAGAACTCCATCACACCGTTTATGCCGACATCGCCCTCTGTATGTGCAACGCCAATGATGGCTCCACAGAACAAATATTACAAGAGGGAATGGACACAGTAGAATGATATCTACAAGGAACGGAATGATCCTGTTCGGCGGAGAAGTCTTAGATACTGCTCTATCAGCTTACACTCAAAGGCCGATCACCCAGACATCACCAAGCGCAAACGCAGGCCAATATAACACTCACTACAAGCGACGGTCGCATCGTAGCAACCATGGGGAGATTGAAGTGCTAGGACTGATAATCGAGAATAAGGACACAAGCGTTGGCGCTGTTCGTTACATTGACGCCAAAGTGTCGAACATGATGTGCCTCATTAAGCGTGTCACTAAGAACCACAAAGGCATGAACGACGCTATATCCAATCCGCCTGATCCAATCATTCGTACTCAGCCACATCACCTGTGTGGCGGCCTACCACTGGTGGGTTCAGTGCTGAAAAATCAAAAGTACGAAATGCAAAAGCGGGAGTACGCTCCACCTCTTTCCAAGCTAATTCGAGGCCATTAGCAGAATTAACAAACGAGCACTAAGTTTGCCAGAAATCGCCAGCACAAAGCTCCTTTTTCAACTGGCCTTACACAACAGCCTTGGGGAGCTTATAGAGGCACAACAAATCTCCCAATTCGAGCGATTGGCCAACACTAAGCTAGGCTGCCAGATTGTCCAGAATCTCGGAATATCTCACCACACTCAACATGAAGACAAACATGGCATACCATGCACTATCCGTACTAAACTCGCAGGTACAGTCATACTCAAGGACATGCACTCCGAACACAACGAGGGCAGACAATGCGGCCAGAGCTATGACCAAGATTTTGTGTCGCAATCACGAGGTAGTCTTGGTCGATGCAGCATGCTATCGGGAACGCCACTGCTTCGTGGCTTCAGTCACAGACCGTTCACAACAATGCAAGACCAGCGTATCAATTACCACAAGACGGTACAGAAAGTGGCTATCAAATTGGCCATAGCTCACACGAATGACTCATGTATCATCAGCTACTCTATAACAGCCGTGCGAAACTCCGCCAGCGGCAGAATCCCCCCTGATGCTTTGTGGATCATAAATACAGGCAGTATTTACGAAGCAAGCAAATGCGTGCACGTCCTCTGATTCCTTGCCCACATGCTCTTATGGCACAGGGGATCAGTCCAAATAAAGTGGCGCACGACGTGGCTCGAGGTCTTACGTTCTGAGCCGTGTTAGAAGAAGCCGCCATCCGAATGAACTTTTCTGCGGTGTATGGGCGTGGAATGGTCGACTCACTGAATTCTGTGGCATAACACTATTGAATGCATAGGTGGGGGTAGTCTCCGCCTCCGCCCAAGCTCATTCGAGCACCGTCCGTTTAGTGGTGGCAGCTACAAACACAACATATACGAACCCCGTCATAATGCACCGCATATATTTCGAAGTCTAGAGAGCTCATCTATGCCAGCAGAGTACGACTGGAGCCACGCCTGATCATATCCTAGGGGTATACCCAGCATTAATCTGCTATATTGGTATCGCGGCCTCTAATGAGAACCTCCGGGCATGTCGGTGGACTGCGCCGCTGAGTTCGGGCCCAGAACAGCTACTCTGGGCGTTCCAGCAGACCAAGGAATGCTGAGAGACCCGGTCTCTCCGTTAGCTCCCAGGTGGGAGCCCAGCGCAGCAATATGCCAAAAAGTAATGAAGTTTTCCGTTCTCTCTCTCTTTCCAAAGAGCATGCTGAACATGCTATAGCCTATGGAAATGCGAGAAATAAAGCTTGGGTCGTTCGCAGTACCAGGGAAGGGGGGCGGATTTCAACTGTCTGATCTTCTTTCAGATGTACCCATGCATTGGTGAACGTTATACGGGCGTTTTTGCATTTAATCTTTACCGTCCTTTGTTGAGGATTTGATCCCCAGACCTTGTGGCTAGCAGTGCGACCCTGTATCACCACACTACGACCAGACAACCACCAATTTTATGTGCGCTTACGCTGACCCGTGAATTGAAATGCTGTTAGAGCTTTTACGTACCGAAACCACGAGATGATACGAGAGACTCCGTAGTGGAGGGCTCCGGATATTTAAACCAGCTCGTGTTCTTTAACCTGCACTGACGTCGTACAGTACACATCTGGGCCTCTACCATTTTGCTCTTACTGAAGTGCAACCGCCGCAGACGGGATCGAAATCGTGACCTACGGGTCAGTGGCTCAGCACCTTATATATCCGCTACTCCACCGGACACTCTTAGAGCGGTGTTATAAACCTTTTCGCCGTGCTATGGGGAGTCATCATCATCATCATCACCAACACCATCATCATCATCATCATCATCGTCAGCAGCCTGACTACGTACACCGTAGGACAAAGGCCTCTCCCATGTTCCGTCAGTCAACTCGGTCCTGTGCCTGCTGCTGCCAATTTATACCCGCAAACTTCTTAATCTCATCTGTCCACCTGACCTTCTGTCTCCCCCCAACCTGCTTGCCTTCTCGGGGAATCCGGTTAGTTACCACTAATGACCAGTGGTTATCCTGTCTACCCGCTACAGGATATGTTGAGTACCTCGACTCTACAGCGGTTATCAGCGCTTCAGCAAAATGTAAACGCAAACAAATTGCTAAAGAAAGGAAATTAGAGAAATCGAGGAGTCAGCTAGGACTTCATGAATATGAATGCATGCACTCACTCACTCACTCACTTCGCTCTCCTAAAAAATAGAGAGAAAGACGAAGTTAAGGCAGAGAGGTTAACCAGGTTGTACCCGATTTGCTACCTTACATAGAGAGAGAGAGAGAAAAAAGGGTAGAGAGAGCAAGAAAGAAATAGAGAACAAATCATAGGCGCACACACACATAAGCGTTTATCGCGCACACACGGCGCACACATGGGCGAACTGAGAGGTAATCGTGAACCTTTCCTTCAGCCGTGCTAATAGAAACGCTGGTGTGTATACTGGCTAACGCACGTCGATACATGCATGCGCTGTGTCGTTTACGGCAGGGTTGTCGTTAAACCTGGCCTCCTTGTATGCATAAGCGCTGCGATTAACACAAAACGGCCTCGCGTGGCTTTTGTTGCAGTCCCCGCTTTATTGTTTGTTTTGCTATTCTTTGGCTTCTGTGCTCGGGTCCCGCCGTTTTCTCTTTAAAGGTTCGTGTCGGCGTCGTTAGATGTGGTAACACGCATGCCATTTGATGCTGTTAGGTGGCGCTAAAATTGTGCAAACAAACTCATCCAGATGGGCATTACGGCACTGCACGCGTTTCAGTGGCGCAGCATGCGTCTTCCTACTTATTGCACTACTTCCCGGTATTGTTTTTGTCGGCGGGGAAGCGCACCTCTCAGCATTTTCTTATTTTATTTTTCAGCAAAAAGGAGAAAAAATGCCAGAACTGTACACTTATATATAAAAAAAACTTGATACCATTTTCCCCACATAACATTATTGTATCGCTGATGTTTTTTAATGAGTGATGAGCCTTTGCATATACTGTTAATGATGGTGATAGTCTATAGCCATCTTAAGATTCGCGTTGTTTCGCACAATATAAATTAAAAAAATTAAACGGCGTGCGAATAAGCTGACTTACAAACAGCCACATGTTTTTCCTTCATGTCATTTTTATTTTTTATCCGGCTCTTCTTTTTCTTCTTTTCGTGCGGACGACTGCACGTAGTTCTTCGTCATACTACTACTACTACTACTACTACTACTACTACTACTACTACTACTACTACTACTACTACTACTATTTTTTTTGAGTATCATGGACCATATTGCTAACAGTAACGCTGGATACGGCTGATCTCTCTTTTCACTGCTCTTGTTCCACCGCAAGTATACAGCTCGAATATCGATCACAAAATCGATGTCTGCAGAATAGTGCTTGTTTGAAAGGTAAATTGTTTAAGCAACGCAGGTGGGCGTGCGGATCAGCAGCACACGCTTTATGATAAAGAGCTCAGTAATTCTAACAAGAGTCACCGACGTAAAATGGGTCTTCAACGCGTTCGTTATATTTGGTTTTTATTGCGATAACAGTTATATCGACATTATCGGCTGATTTTTGCCGTTGCCGTTATGTACTGTTTATTTATATGCATATACATATATAAATAAGGCGCAATAAAGAATACATCAGAAGAAAAGAATTTTAGAGCGTCCGAACGTGAATTCAAACCAGCGACCCTCGCTCGTCAGTGGGCGCCACGCTAGACTACGCAACCAGTGCCATTTCTTTTTTCTTTATTGAACTCAACCACGTGCCATGCATGTGCCAGCGTGATAACGGTGAACTATTTAGATACACCATAGAGTTTCTCGTAATAATACAGAGAGAAATCTGGTGCCACCGTCAATGCGGATTTCTTTACAGTTGGCGTGATGGGAATGACGGTATATGCATAAATTTTGCTATGAATATACTGGAGGGAGCTCTGGCGCTAGTGTTTATGGCAGCAGCGACACAAGACGCTTCAGCGAGCATAGTAATAATTGGTAGTACACGGACTTGTCTAATAATAGTACTTTCGGATCCGTTTGACCTCACGTGGCTTGGAGTGGTATTGTCAGGAAACGAGAAACATCAAATGTTCAACAGTTGCACTTCATCCCCTTAACCTTTTAGGCTCGTAAATTGAAATCGGGTCACGAAGTTCAAAACGGTTTGTTATTTTATTCGAAACAATTCCAAAACACTGCCACAAACAAGGCCACAGGTACGTTCGAAGCTAGCTAGTACGAAGACTAAGCAAACCTGTGTATACTACCTATCATTTCCATGGTCGCCGAACGATCGCAGTGACTGAGTACCCTCTAGTTAATTTTAGGAAACTCTATAGGTATATGTGTCTGCGAGGCTTGTGTTGGCTGGTGTTGAGTGAGGCTTCGGCTGAGCAATTACCCCATCTCCCGCTAAAAAGACCATTTGAAAATGCGAAGCAGAGGGCGTTAACGCTTACACTGGCGGTGGCGTCGACGCTGGCACTCGTCGCAGCGTTGCGCTGGAGAGAAACCTGGAGAGGCGCAAAGCATCCAGTGACGGGGCATTGTTTCCTACTGAGACATATCAAACGCTGTTAATGGGCAATGAGAGAAAGATTGATTGATTGATTGATTTGTGGGGTTTAACGTCCCAAAACCACCATATGATTATGAGAGACGCCGTAGTGGAGGGCTCCGAAAATTTTGACCACCTGGGGTTCTTTAACGTGCGCCCAAATCTGAGCACACGGGCCTACAACATTTCCGCCTCCATCGGAAATGCAGCCGCCGCAGCCGGGATTCGATCCCGCGACCTGCGGGTCAGCAGCCGAGTACCTTAGCCACTAGACCACCGCGGCGGGGCAATGAGAGAAAGATGACTCCGATACGACACACAGCCACAGTTCGCTTTTAGTTAACGCGCACGCTGCGAATTTTTTATGTTCAACAACGCACAGGAGAAATCTCCCACTACTTGCAATATCTCGGAGTTCAAAATCCAGTGCCTATTATCGGTCGGGGGGGGGGGGGGGGGGGCTGAACCACCGAGCAGCGCGAGTAGTCGGTTTTTTCAACGGAGATACCTCGCAAGCAGACGCTGCCTGCTTCGGCATTTCGAGGCGAACAAATATTAAACAAATAGCTTAGTACATGCTCCTTTAGTAAGAAATTAACAATTTTGACACACAGAACGCGTTGAAGCCAGACGCATCTTTGAGGTGTCTGGGCTCTTCGTCAACAATACAAATCTGAGCCAAGTCTGAAGCTCTCATATCACAATATTTCCATGCCTACAATAAGGCGTCTTCACGTGCGCGCGGCGTGCACGTGAGACTCACTTGCGCCCAACAGACTAAGTAACCAGTTCTATTATCCTAACATGTCCACATAATTATATACGTATAAAATCAGATTATTGCTCTGTTCTAAGGATAAATTCGTTTATGTAAATATTTGCATGTAATAAATTAAGCACCACACTTTCCTAGGCTATCGGTAATCTTTCTGTTATACCTCCATTATTCAAAATCTGAACAGTAATTTTTAAAACCACTCCATTCTTGGCCAATCCCCCATAGAGGGTATGCGCCACTATTAATAGGTGAACAACAACAACAACAAAACAGCTCACCGCGCCTGTTTTCCTTACAGGTAGGTGTAAGAAACTTACCGCTGTCGGTACGCAGACATTGGAGGAGCTGGAGCGTGTTTTTTAGATGCGGAAGCATCTTATACTCGCGCCTTGTAGTGCGCCATCCACGCCGTCCGCGCCGTCCGCACCGCCTTAGTTGAGCTAATTCATTACGTCTGATACAATAATCACTCGTTCTCTGCTGCTGCAATATTCACGCATTCATCAAGTATAAGGTTATTTGTTGCACTTCAAAAGCATACATGTGTCCGAGTTAAAACGGTCAAAGTTTCACATTAAATGCACCAGGAAGGTAAAGTATTGGTACGGAAACCAGTAACACAAACATGAGCTTGTACAGTAAAGTTAGCTATTTAAAACCTACGCGAGCGTCGGTGCACACTGAACCATGCCTGTGTATTCAGGCATGTGTCGGTGCACACTGAACCATGCCTGTGTATTCAGGCATGTGTCGGTGCACACTGAACCATGCCTGTGTATTCAGGCATGTTATCGGGACGGCTTTAAGCTCTCCCATAGTAGAGTACTCTGTGCTCTAAATCGTTACCCCCTTTTTCTAACCCCCCCTGTGTCTAACTCTGTTACCAGCCACTAAACTGTTTTAGCGGGACGGCTCAGTGCTCTCCCATAGTTGAGTACGAAGTACTCAAAATCGTTCAACATATTAGATGCGGAAGCATCTTATACTCGCGCCTTGTAGTGCGTCGTCCGCGCCGTCCGCACCGCTTCTCGAACATTCGACAGCTGACGCGCGCGCATGCGCCGTCGCGCCGTCGCCCACCATCTGTGCCGCGCGCGCTTCTCCTTCGAGAACATTCGACAGCTGACAGCGCATGCGCCGTCGCGCCGTCGCCATCTGTGCCGCGCGCGCACTTCTCCTTCGAGAACATTCGACAGCTGACAGCGCATGCACCGTCGCGCTGTATATATACTCAAGGTCGGCGCTCGCTCGCTCAGTTGCCGCTCGTCCGTTGGTTCGTCGCAATAAATCAAACACCGCCCTTTCGCATACGTGCCGTACGTGTTCACTCATTTAACACCCCATTTCACAACCACGTTAACCAATTTAGCCATCGACCCAAGTAAGTCGCAATTTAACACCCGTTAACCAATTACATGCTTCCGCATCCTCCTCAGTGTTCCCCCGAGGGAAGCTGCGGGCAATTTTTTTACATGGGAATGATTTTCTAAAACGCAACGCTCCAACATTTTCCTTCAGTTTATAAACTTCCCTTGAGATGAGCACGTAAAAGTGGTTCATATTTGTATACACTATAGTGATGAGGAAAGAAAATAACCCAAGAACACAAGACGTCTTGCATCAGATGCCACCGCTTGGCAGGGGACGCAAAGGGTCACACTTCGTGCCGCAGTTTAAAAGAAAAAAAAAATTGATGGCAGATGTACGAGTTGAATGATGATGAGATTGGGCGAAGCTTTTGGAAGTAATATTATGAAATTTTCTTCCGTTAATTCGACCGATAAAAAACACCTGGCGTCTTTCGTTAAGCAGCTGGTGTCTTCTTTTTGTTTTGCTTTAGAAACATCTGGCCTCTTTTCGTTTTGCTTTTAGAAAACATCTGGCGTCTTTCGTTGGTTTATTTCATCAATCAACGGCGTTTTAACGATTTTTTTATTGTTTAATCACGCACAGGAGAAATCTCACCAGACACTACCTTGGAGGTAAAAAATGGCTGCTACTGGAAATGAGAGACAGCAGAAGTCGGCTTTTAACACTTCTACTAACGTTTCCTACTGGAACATGCCAATGGCTGCTAATGGGGAATGAGAGACAGGAGCATTTGGCTTTTAGTTAACGCACACGCCGCGAACTTTTTGTTGTTCAGCAAAGCACAGGAGAAATCTCCCACAGGCACCACCTTGCAGGTCAAAATGTAACACTTGTTACCCACGACGACTATGACTACGAGGGACGAACGGGTGCCGCTTTAAGGAGCTTCGCCCCTAAAAGGAATATCAGAGAATGTCGGGTTCTGCATTGTCGACCCTCGCAGCGCGTTGCTCTAACGCAAATACGTACCAACTATGACAGCTGTTAGTTCACGTTTGGCCTGTGTATAGCTGGGCGTTCTTTTCGAGCGACCTCCTTTGTGCTTCAACGGTACGTTGAAAGTATCGAGCTACTCGTTAGTCTTCGTGCGACATTGGGATTTCCTGCTATCGCTTGATTGATTGATTGTTTGATATGTGGGGTTTACCGTCCGAAAACCACCCTATGATTATGAGAGAGGCTGTAGTGGAGGGCTCCAAAAATTTCGACCACGTGGGGTTCTTTAACGTGCACCTAGATCTGAAAACACGGGCCTACAGCATTTTCTCCTCCATCGAAAATGCATCCGCCGCAGCCGGGATTCAATCCCGTGACCTGCGGGTCAGCAGCCGAGTACCTTATGTTGAATTCCAATGGCGGAGTCGGTGCAGCCGACCGACTTCGCGAGCGAGCACTCGACTCTGGCGTAGAGCAAATCCTCCAAATCCGCCATCGGAACACAACCCGCCCTGCTGGAGCAAGGCGGAAGCTGCTGCGTTACCCAGGATACCTTGCGCGTGGTCTTTTCCGCTGTCTGTTTCCCACGTGGTTCACCGGCATCGCCGCATCGTTCGTTTGCTTGTTCAGCGCTATTCAGCTGTGTAGAATGGATATCACGCCAAGCGTGCAACAGCTATTGTCCACGATGTCTGCTGTCGCTATCGAGTAGCAGAAGCATTGCCGCACTCTTTGCCGAGGTAGCCGAGCCGTCAATGCCGTCCGCCATTATCGACACAACTCGCGCCGCGCACGGTCCACTCCACCAATTTCGGCGGAGCAGTTTTTCCTGCTCCACGGAGGGACTCCCGCTCTGAATCCCCTCCGGATCTCTCATTGAAACTTTTGACTCTCGCTCTCACTCTGTCATTAGAACACACTTGCTCTGAAAGGAGCAGAAAAACTTGCTCTGACTCCGCCATTGGAATTCAACATTAGCCACTAGACCTCTGCGACGGGACTTCCTGCTATCACATTTATTGCTTCGCCCTTGCGGCAAAGTTGACTTTTCCCCCCTTGCCTTTTATCTGCACGCCACGGCAAGCGTATTTGACTTTCGCCGCCGCTCGCTTTCGCCAATTACTGATTGAAACAAATGTTATGATTACACCAGTGTAGTTATCCTTGTTCCGAATTAAAAGTGAGCCGGCCATTTTCTACTCGTTTTTTAGAAAATACACACAAGCAAAAAACCAGCTTTCAGGAGTCTCAAAATGAAAAATAAATTGCTCAGTTAATAGCATTTCTTCTTTATTACGTGCATACCTTGGACAGAAATGTTCATGCTGCTTGCAATGTGACCGTATTTTTCCCGTTTTAACGGCACATATCATGGAAAGCAATTTCTCGAGCCCCGAGGGCATGATGGACTTTCAGTCTGCAAAAACAAAAAGAGCTCTGATTAAAACTTTGCTTCTGTTCGCTAGCCAATCGCAAAGGCTCCCGCAAAATTTTCACTTGCGCCATAGAAAGCACGTTCTATTTTATTACATGTTTGCTCTCGTGGAGCCTATGTAGTGGGATATGTATAATCTCGGCAAGCTCCGTTTCGCAGTCGTTGATTAAGCGGGATCATTCGTAATGCTCGAAGTTTATTTCTAAACTTTATATCAACGAGAATCGTTGAGCGGAGTCAATATTTCGACCCGAGCAGTTCTTCCGTGCCCGCGCGCAGAAGTAGCGATGAAAAAAAATCACAGCATATCTAGGGAGTGAATGATGATGATTGGGACGAAGCGTCCCCTACGTCCATGTGTCCTTCTATCCGTACATGCGTCCGATCGCGTTCGAGAATGCAGACGGCGCGCGGGTAACACCGACGAGACGCGAGCCAAGGAAGCCGAGCGCTAGCGTCTTCAACACATCCGCCACTCTGCTTCGTCCATGCCCGACCAACGTTCCGCCACGTACGGCGACTACACAGGAGACTGAGGGAGGCACTCGTTTTCCGTGTACCCAGGCACAATCCGCGCATCAGCCAATCGGAGAGTAGCGGTACAGCGCCATCTAGAATATTCTTACTGAACTGCAGTTTGCATGTACTTCTAGTGCCTTCTTTCCTTACTCGTCTCATTTCTTGGTTACGCGTGACGCATGACAAGGTTATACTAAGAGAAGCTTCGCCCCTAAAAATGTTGGCTGAGTTTTCGCTCTTGTAAACCTGGTTATCAAGAGGGAAATATATGTTTGGCTTAATTTGGTGAAGGCTATGGAGACAGTGTTTCATTTGTCCAAAAGGAAAAAAAAAACACTCTCGCCAAGGCGAAAATGAACTTAAGGATGGGTGGTGTTTGAGAGTGGGCTGGTTTGTGATGATGAGCATTTTTATTCTATGACTCATGGACGAACACTCGCGTTCCTGTTTTTCAATGCAAAAAAAGGTACCCTGTCTACTGAAAATTTCGCAAAACACAATTACTCACCCAAAAGAAATGTCCTCAGATAACGTAAAGTCCGTCAAGACTATGTCACATCCAAGGAGGATTGCTTGGTCGCATCCGATCATTCGGCACCCGCAAATTTTCAATGTGCCGTACTCTGACAGCAGCAATGAAATTAACTTGAAGAATTCTTTTTATTGGATTAGTATTTTTTCAGTTCAATGCTGCAGAGTTAATCGTGAAATGCTAGGCCTACCATCTTCAGCAATATTCTCATCGTCTTGTGACAAGACGAAACTCGCGGTCTGCGGTATCAACAGACATAATCGTGGTGGACGCGTGATGATGAATTATACGCACGTAGGCAACGCATTGACTATGTCATGATACATGCACATTTTGGGCAGCAGCAAGCAACACTGGATTGTGGAAAAGAAGTAATGCATTTAATTATCTAAATTATGCTGCACCATCGTGGCCAGCGGTAAATATATGGACCCAATGATCAATATTTTGGCGTATTCTATAAATGTGCCTTGGTTGTAAAGCAGTTCTGATGTCTGCGATGTGAGAGCAGGCTCATGAACAACAAGAAAGGTATCGTCATCCAACCATTTGTAGCACAAAGCTTAAATTAAAATTCACGCGGGACTCTTGAGCGTGGCATGTAGTCCTGTTCTTACATCACATGCATGTCATGATTATCATGTTTGCACCAGTCATATACCATCGTCATCCATTCGCGTCACGTAATTGCAAATTCGGTATATGTGAAGCTAGCGAAACGACCGCGAGCGTGTAGGAGCTTATACCATGTAGTCATGCTTTACATGACACGCATGTAATTATTATCATGTTTGGACGTGTCATTTACCTTCGTCGTTCTTTCACGTCACGTAAGACCAAATGTGGTATATCTGAAGCTATAGGTAAACAGCCGCGAGCGCATCATGAGCGTGGCATGTAGTCATGTTCTTATATGACACGCATGTCATGATCACCATGTTTGCGCCAGTCATATACCTCCGTCATCCTTTCACGTCACGTAATACCAGATTGGATATATGTGAAGCTAGCAAAGCGACCGAGAGCGTACCATGAGCGTGGCGTGTCATCATGATTAACATGACGTGCATGTCATGATTTCCGCGTTAGGGCCTCCCACTTATGTTCTCCATGCAGTTATGTCATACCATACCAGTTTTTCAATATGTCATGGAACGAAACCACCGCAGGAGCAACAAGACCATGGCATGTAAATCATGACATTTATGACGCACGTGGCTTGGTTTTCATGTTACGACTAGTCACTTATGCTCGTGATACAGTCATGTTATGTCATACCAATTTTGGTGTAGATCCGCAACTAAAAGCCATAAGCGGACAGATAGATGGACAGATAAATGCGGTGAAAGTCGCCAAAGTTTGTTAAGAAATGCTTCGCATTTAAAAGCAAAGACACAAGGGGATTCTAACCCGGCTCTCTTGTGCGCGAGCCCAGTATTCTACCTCTGGGTTACGCTGGTGTTGGAAATGCCGTCGCAAACTGGCCTCAAGCAGGCTTGATGTCGCGAAAAGAATCCGGGTTATATGAGGAATAAAGCATTTTGGAACGGTGAAGGAACAATGAGGCGTTACGCAATGCGAATTGCGTAACGAGTGAGTCGCCGAAAGCTCTAACCCTGCTATAAAAACTTCATCAATAAGTTTTCATTGCCGTCAGCCACACAATCCAAAAATTGCACGCAATTCCTTGCTAGTGTGTAGCGGGTACCACGCTTCTCCGAAGAATGACGAAGGATGACATGCTGCATGCATTCCCACTAAAAAAAATGGCGTAATGGGTGCGCTGCAAGAGTGCTTGTAGCGGTTACCTCAAAGGTGATGAAAAAAATTGCCCGCAGCTTCCCTCGGGGGAACACTGAGGAGGATGCGGAGCATATAATTGGTTAACGGGGTGTTAAAGTGCGACTTATTTGGGTCGATGGCTAAATTGGTTAACGTGGTTGTGAAATGGGGTGTTAAATTGCGATTTACTTGGGTCGATGGCTAAATTGGTTAACGTGGTTGTAGGAGGGGGTGTTAAATGAGTGAACACGTACACACGTATGCGAAAGGGCGGCGCTGGTCCAAGGGACGTCGATCATTGTGTTTGTGAATTCGTTGGAATTCATTTCACCGCCACCTTGGACGTCGACGCGCCGTACAAACCAACCGACGAGCGGCAACTGAGCGAGCGAGCGCCGACCTTGAGTATATATACAGCGCGACGGCGCATGCACTGTCAGCTGTTGAATGTTCTCGAAGCGCGACGGCGCATGCGCGTCCACTGGAGAATCAGGAGAATTGTAGATGTCGAACGCGGTGTGTAGAGGAGGAAGGGTG
This sequence comes from Rhipicephalus annulatus, assembly GCA_013436015.1. Taxonomy (NCBI): domain Eukaryota; kingdom Metazoa; phylum Arthropoda; class Arachnida; order Ixodida; family Ixodidae; genus Rhipicephalus; species Rhipicephalus annulatus. Next base: position 147,449 of record WOVY01005310.1, read on the forward strand.
CACAGATGGTGGAGGAGTGAAGCGCGCGCGGTGTGTAGAGGAGGAAGGGATGCACAGATGGTGGAAGAAGGAGGAGGAAGCTTGCGGACGGCGCCGCACTACAAGCCTCGAGTATTAGATGCTCCGCATCTAAAAGGCTTGGAAAGGTCGCCCTTCCACCTTTCACTGGGACCGTGCTGCGCGTTCCACGCAGGCCTGGTGGTTTTTATTTTAGCTGTCTCTTTATTATTCGTTAGTATTTATCAAGAAGAAAGCTATATGTTGACAAATTCGTCCAAATTTTGTGTCAGCTTGGAAACTTTTTTTTGAAGAACTGGCTCTAACTTTTTTTTTTGCAGATTCTGCTTAAAAACGGCTGAATGTCAGTGTTTTTTTCCATTCCTAAATAAATGCGAATGCTACACGTTACGTGCTGTAGAACATCCTTTGTACTCTTTCTGAAGTTTTGCGAACAGAGTGAAGAAAGGAGCGCTCGGTGAACAACGAACGTAACGCATTTTTTTGTTTTGATTTTTCAATAATTCGCTGAGGGAAAAGCTTTAGCTGACACTGATGACCGATCGGTCAAATTTGCACTTTATTAGCTTAACACGGTAAATATATATAAGAGAGCTTACTGAGACACGGCAACTTTCGGACATGTTCGCACGAAAAATGTCACACTGCATGGGCGCCTTTTTTGTATTTGTAACAAGTTAGAATAGCAAAAATAGTGAACAGGAGAAGCGTTAAGCGAATCGATATTGCAAAGTTGATCGATCAGCTATCCAGCTCCACTCATGTCTGTGGAACCGCTTGAAAGTTCGAAGAATAGCTTTGTTTGTTTAGTGTGCACTAATCACTAACTGCTCCTTGTACTCTTCCAGACAATTTATGTAGGCCATGGTGAGTAGTAGTCGTAGAAAAAAAGATGAAATACGAGAAAACTGAGAAGTTTAAGCAAACATTTTTTTTTCGGCTTATTACCCCACTCAAGCCGTAGGTGGTTGCATATTGGTTGTAACCAGACTTTATTCTGGACAAGTTCGTTTGGCTAAGAGGGCGGATGCATATGCGGTAACTCTATATAATGGTTTATAAAGTGCGCTTCTTTGAAATAACCTCCGAAACCGGGGGTGGGAGGCCCAAACATCTTTGATGTAGTGGGCCGGAAGCTGCGTCACAGCAATGACCACCAGGTGATCACGCTATCGGCTTGGAGAAAAGAAAGCTGTCGCATTTCAACACGATTCAGCGGTGTGTGTACAATTGAAGTTTAGCCAAGCAACACTGCGTTCGTCTTCTTTTGTATGGCCTGCGATTTTTCTTTCGTGCTGTTCTGTAAAGTTTCTACAACCAAACAAGCCCACCTATACGTATACATCTACAGTAGCTCCACCGAAAACTATGTCACTGTCACGCGCTACTCCCTCTGAGCGAGAGCAGTGGAGTCTTTCATAGGTGATAGTCTTTCTTTGGGTCCTTCAACGGAAAAATTTTGGTATGTCTGTCCATTTGTCTATTTGTCAACCCCTAACGATGTCCTAAAGTTTAAACGGCACCTAACGGTAACCTAAACTGCCGACCCTATCCGTAGCGCCCACCAATATTGCTCAAGCTTCAGCGTTCATACTAGTGCGATTGTCAATTAAAGACCATAATTGCGCATACTGAGGTACTATATTAACACGTCAATAGTCTGTATGTGTGCCTTTTTACTAGAAAAAGGCATACATAAGTAATTATAAGGACCGTAGCGCTTTCACGCTGCGCTGATGGATGCAGCGCTTGCACGAAAAGGCGAGTGTTTCCAACGCTATTCTAAGACGACACGGTGGTGGCACCTACCCGTCGCCTTGCGTTCTACCCTTATCACCTCCGAGACGGCGCGCACGCCACGCGCGCTTCGTTTTCCAAGATAACTGCCAGATAGCGCTCATGCCTCACGGTGACGTCACTTGATGCGCTCGTTCGCCTCCGCTGCACGCTCGAGGCACTCTGACGCAGCACCTCCAGAATACAATTCACTCGATTCTTGCGCAGACATCAAATAAACTTTTGTTCCCTCTCTCCAGACGCAGGCTATCGTCTTTCGACTACATTTGC